>CM071868.1:696309-742513 GCA_036759665.1 Gynandropsis gynandra
AAAGTACTATATATCATTTTCATCGTTTCCAAGAACAGTTTCTTTTTGTGGTGCATGACATGCTGCAGTCCCTTGTTATTGATTTCTATGGGTCTGATCCTAAGATGCTCTGCCATGGCATGTGGATTTAGATGTTGTTGTAAAGGATCTTGATGATGATGATGAGGGATATGGAATTGTAATGGGCTTCTTAAAAAGGAATATTCAGAGTGGTGCTTGTTGAGGCATTGTTGTGCCTTGTGGATGTTGTTTAAAGTTGCTTGGTGGTTGCATTGCAGAGGACATCGACATGAGTGTGAGGTTTCAATTGGAAGAGTAATGGAATTTATTGGTTACGGTTGATCTTGGATTAGGTTCGATTCGACGACGGCGAGAGCTCCATCTTGTAGAGATGAAGAAAACATGAGAAGAAGTCGGTTGAACTTCTAAGGGACGAAACATGTTTTATTTTTACTCGTCTAGTTGTAAAATTTTTTGCATATTGAACTTTTTAGAGATAAAAACGCTTAAATTGCAATTTTTACTTTTATTCATTTAACTGTTTAATTTTTTACATGTTGAACTTCTCATACGTAAAAACATTTAAAATTGATACTTTAAAAAATAAAAAAATCGAGTAAAGAATGTTTGGATGAAGATTTAAGATGATGAATGAGGTGATTTTTTGTATTCTAAAATAAATAAAATAAAAAATTGGTTGATGAGATGGCTTCACCACAAACCTCCTTTTGCAAGGACTTATATATATATATATTATATAATTTCTTTTTTATATTCTTGAGCATCTACTCCAAATCCGATCCCTTCAAGATTTCAGATACAGATTTCTGAAGTAATTTTGACTAATTTTTTATGTTAACCTTCTGACGTAATTGCTTCAAAGGATAGTGGGAACCACTCGACGTCTGAGTAGAGTAGTGTGATGAGGGTAGTAAGCGAAGAGTCATGGAAATTGGAAGAGTCGCAAATCCATGAATATTATATCTTAATGAAGATAAAAGAAACGTGTCTATAAAATTTAACATAATTATCATTAAATTTTTTTATCATGTCGTTATGCCTCTTATTAATGAAAAGAAACGTTTCTATAAAATTTAAATCTCAATTTATCATATATACATTAAATTTCTCTTTATCACATATAAATATTAAAGTAATTAAATTTAAAAAAGATTATTATATATAATGATTTATTTATTGTGTTGTAATTAATCTTTTTATTACTATTATTAGTATTAAAAATCGTTTTAATAATAAAATTAATGCAGTTGAAAATTTAAAAATTTACTAATATTATTATTAATAATATTGTTATTCTTATGTTTTCTATATTATTTTAGAAGAATACCATATCAACAAAACTGATAAAGATAGATTGAATTTCTTTAAAAACCGAATTTATATATTTTATAATTTAGGATCTAAATTATTCAATGATGTAAATTGTAAAATGAAAATTGTTCTAATGTATTCGTAGTAAAACAATTTGAGTTTTCTTGATTTCACATCAATTTAAATTGCATCACGCAAAAAAAAAAATTAATACAAATTTCGTTTTGTGTTTTCATGATAAATATAAAATTATTATAATTATAATTTAATTTAATATAATTTGTATTAAAGATTTCATTTTTTCATCTTTCCATTATTATCATATTAAATTTGAATTTATTGCTTTAATTATGTTTAATAAATATAATTATTGATTTAATTATATATAATTTAATATTTATATAAAAGATTTCACCTTTTCATTTTTCCTAAATTTAATTGATTTAATTATATATAATTAATAAAAAATAAAAATAAAAATTCTTACTGAGATGGCTTCACCACAAACCTCTCTTTACAAAAACTTTTATATATATATATGATTTTATGAACTATTCAATTTGCGTAAAATCTAAACTCGTTATCTAACAATTAAATTTTTTTTAATTTGAAGTAATTAATAATGTAATCAAGGTTAAAATGACTCATTTCTAAATCAATTTTGACATTGATTTTCTCTCAATTTTTCCTTGCTTCTTCTTCACATCGTTACAAAGGTCTATCTTCGATATATTCTAATAAGGTATATGAGCTTTAGTGTTCCATAATTCGTATATTTGATTGAATTTCTGTTTTCTTTCGTTACCTTTTCAATCTATTTTGTTTTCTTTAATCATGTTTAGTTGGTGATTTTTTCCTCGTTCTCTTGCTCATATTATTTGTT
The DNA here is from genome assembly GCA_036759665.1 of Gynandropsis gynandra. Taxonomy (NCBI): domain Eukaryota; kingdom Viridiplantae; phylum Streptophyta; class Magnoliopsida; order Brassicales; family Cleomaceae; genus Gynandropsis; species Gynandropsis gynandra. The sequence continues at coordinate 698,525 of CM071868.1, forward strand.
ATGTTTTTCTTATAAATTCATGATTTTTAGTTCTAACGTCTTATGTATATAATATTATATTTTATTAACATTTCATTACAAATTTCTAGATCTTTTCTGTCAAATATGGAGTGGCCTAACTAATCCCAAAAGCTAGCTCAAGAGTTTAGGGTTGCCCAACACCATATATACAAGGTCAACTAAAATTACAGCTTTAAAATTACAGTTTTTTTTTATTCAAGAGTGTTTATTTAAAATTACGTAGTACATAAAAACATAACGTAATTTGAACATCATAACACTCCCTCTCACGCCCAGGCTCGATCCTGGAGCGTGAACATCGCAATCGGGGGCCCGACATCGGTATAATCAAATCGGGACAAATCGGGCTCTGATACCATGTCAAATATGGACTGGACCTAACTAATCTCAAAAGCTAGGTCAAGAGTTTAGGATTGCCCAACACCATATATACAAGTCCCAAGGTTCATGTCCTAGCCGATGTGGGACAATTCATCATAACATTTTCAATGATTCTCTTTTTCATTGATCATTTAATTTTGTTTTTATCGATTCAAACATCAATTCTCTATCCATTTCAAATTAATATTCTATCTCATTATCCGATCATTTATACAATTGTGTCTCTTCTGTAAGGGCATAAAATAGAGTTACACTTCCCTTGTATATTTAATTTATATATTTCTGATAAGAATATTTACCTATTTATTCTCAATTTGGATTGTGTTTGGACTCATGTTGTTCGATTTTTTAGTTTGTGACTTTGTTTTACTGTTGAAAATAAAATTTTATAAAGTTCCATCTTTAGAGGAAAAGATTTGGACATATTTAAGGTATATGGCTATAAATTATCTTTCATATATTGAAAAGTTGCAACAATCATATATATAAAAGTTCTTGCATTTGCAATAACCAGAGCCCTCCACATCAGCATAGTTCACTTTAAAAAATTTATATATTTGTTTTCTCTCCACGTTAATACCTTAATTTTGATTTAGCCTCTTTAAACCCTAACGTACGTACGTCGTTTGTTCTTCCCCACTCCCCAGTCCGCCGATTACCCTCCTCACTCACTGTCCTCCCATCCTTTTCTGTGTCGCTGGGGAATTTCCTTTGCAACTGTGTCGCAGGGGAATTTCATTTGATCGGAGTGGGGGAGATGGCGCAGAGATGGGGTTCGTGTTGAGGGTGAGGTCGCCGTCCTCCTTCGCCGGCGCTGCAACGGCATCGTTTATCGAAATCTCCATCCTCTACAGGGACTACAAGGCCGTCGCAAGAACTCTCCATTCTCGTCTCCACTTTCCATTACACCACAAACCCTTCTGCAATCGATCAGGTATTCCTCTAGAAATTTCATCCTTTTTCTTCTGGGTCTGTTTGATTACCGAGAAAATCTAGGAAAATTCTGAGATTTAGTTACCATAATACCTTGCTAGATCCATAGTTTGCCTTTTTCTTTTCTCATCTCTCTTGAGACTGTTTGGTTACCGAGAAAATGCAGGAAAGTTTGGACCTTTGATTATGGTCCCTAACTGAACTTAAGCTCGGGGTAATTGTTTGGTTATGGAGAAAATCCTGCAATTTTTTTTCCAGAATGTTCAAATCTAAAATCTTGAATCAAAGTTGGAAACAAATTGATTTCTTCCCTCTTTCTATGGCATGATTGTTTAGTTAAACCAAGCTTGAATCTTTACTCTTCCTTCTGAATTTGCCAGATCCAAAACTGGAATTAAAAGCCGACATTTTGTTTGTTCTGATCTGAAATTTGATTGATATTCAAACTAAGTAAAAAGAATCTATCTTTATGAAAAAAATGCAGGAAACATTTGCAGAATACACAGCAAGAACATCATTTGAGAGACCATTGTTAAGCGGAGTGGCTTACGCAGAAAAAGTGTTGAATTCGGAAAGGGAAACATTTGAGAGAGAGCACAATTGGGTGATAATGACAATGGAAAGAGAGGCTTCACCCGTAAGGGACGAGTATGCTCCCATCATATTCTCGCAAGAAAGCGTCTCTTATCTTGAATCCATTGACATGATGTCAGGGGAGGTATATATATATATATATATATATATATATATATATATATATATATATATATATATATATATATATATATATATATATATATATATATATATATATATATATATATATATATATATATATATATATATATATATATATATATATATATATATATATATATATATATATGGGAAAACATATTGCGTGCGAGAGAGACAGGAAAAGCTGTCTTAACAAGCCCTTTTAGGTTGTTGGGTTCTCACCATCTTGGTGTTGTCTTGACCTTTCCTGTCTATAAATCAAAACTTTCCGAGAACCCAACAGTGGAAGAACGTATAGCAGCCACGGCTGGGTGAGTCCTAAACTCTTTCTTTTTAGCTTTTCGTATCGTTAAATGAAAAACTTGTAGATAGACAACTTGGTTGATCGTTAATTTGCATACCATCTCCTCGCTGGTTTGCATAATATCATATCAACTTAATATCATATCAATGTGGGTTCCTTCTATTGTCTGAACCACTGAAGGAAACTTTCGAAAGGTTACCAGCCCTTTAAAGCTGTATAGCAAACATGGTCCATCATGTTCGTAGCCATTAGAGTTCAGACCTTAGGGCTTTTAGTGAATGGCTTTTTTATGTGCCACTCTTCTCATATTTGTAATCTTTATTATCAATTTCCTCTGCAATTAAAGTTTCCATATTTGGAAAGATTAACCTTTATATTAATACTGTAAACTAAATCTGCTGAAGAACCCTACATAAACAGTTGAGAAGAAGAGCTGTCAAATCCACAGTTTTAATGGAAGTAAAGTTAGCAGTCTCACATTACAACAGAAGAAGAAGAAGTGTTGACGAAAATATGCGCGCAAGGATGATCAACATCGCCGCCTCCAGCGTGTTTTACAAACTCTGCCGGTGACCAGAAGGTACCATGACAGACGCACATTATCCTCACCTCCGCTCCCTTGCCGTACCTGTAGAGTATACCATCTACTCTTCTTCCATTGGGTCCTTCTCCTTTGGTGAATACACATGGCATCTCATTTTTACCTTTCCCTTGCATGTTCATATCCATCGAACTCAGCCTCCTCAGAGGATTCGACATTGTCGCTCCTTGTGTTGGTTCTTCGCTGTTGTGTCTTGAAGTTGCGTTGATCATGGAACAGAAGGTCTGTGTGTGTATGTTTGTGTGCAAAGATTCATCATTTTCGATGTTTTTACAGTAAATATTCTGTCTTTGTCAGATCGTTTCAGTCCGCCATGAAAATTCGTTTCAGTCCTCTTGATTGTTAGGTTTTCAGATCACAGATCCTGCGCAAAATGGCAATCAAAATGTTAGGGTTTCAGATCACATACGGTTATTGTGCACTTGAGTATGCTCTCACAGGACAACTCACTCATAAATCTGATGTTTATAGATTTGGAGATGATCACAGGAAGAAGAGTCGTTGATTGAATTCAACCCTTTATACATTTTTTGGCTGATGTTGTGTTTTTCTCATTTCATTTTCCTTTTGACACATGTTTTTGGGTTTAGATTTGGTACAGAAGCCGATCCAAAGATAATTCTAGAACTGATGAATGTATCATGGCTCACCAGAGAACATCACAAGCCACCTGCAGGTAAAAACTTGTAGCTTAACTTTTTATATTCAAGCAACGGTTAAGACTTTTCAGTAAGGCAGTAAAGTATGGATAGAACTTCTTTTACTTTTGACAGAATCATATGTTTCTTCGGTTTAAATCTTTGAAGACATGAAACTGTTTGTATTGCCAGGAGAATAAGTTTTATTATAGCGGTGATATCCTAAAGCATTTGGCTCCAAAGCTTTTGACGTTAAGGATTTTTGGTGTTAAAGGCTTGGGTTAGGTTCACTTTATTTGAATCGAGATGTTTGATATGTTTTGTTGTTTTATACGTTGGCATTGCAACCTTGATTCCGTGTAAATCCTGTATGTTAATATTTTTACTGTCAATTTACTCGGAGAATACAAGCTTTAATAGGGATGTCAAAGTTTGTATTTTTGTTCGGGTGATACAGAATATGGTGGGGAAACAGATCATATCAATTTGTATGTCTGATGGGGAATTTTAGACAGAGCAGTGTGGTTCTCTTTCTTACAAGGGTGGTGCTGCTCATGCCATAAACCTAGGCGAGCAGATGACATACAAAGATTTTCGATGAGAGGTTGCAGAAATGTTCAACTGCAATGTTGGGACATTATTTCTGAAGTACTTTCTTCCAGACGAGATTTTGAGTTAAGCCTTTATTATTATTTGTAAGATTCTTTTTTTATTACTATTGTTTTGGATTCTTTGTAAGATTCTTTTGTTTGAAAAAGGATCCTCATTTACTTATATAAAAAATGATATTTGTTCATGTGTTATTTTCTATATCAAAGAGATAAGTTTGTATTTGCGCCAACTAAAATTACAGCTTTAAAATTACAGTTTTTTTTATTCAAGAGTGTTTATTTAAAATTACGTAGTACATAAAAACATAACGTAATTTGAATCAATTACAACACATTCATGTTTTTTTCTCTGATTATGTAATTTAAAATTTTAAACGATGTCAGTTAATGTAATACATTTAATTTTAAAATTAATCTATATATAATATTTTGGATTCAATTTTGTAATAATTATTTAGTGTTATACGATTATATGCAAGATAATATTTATAACATGACATCCAAATTGATAAATATAACGACTATATTATAGTGAAAAATAATATAATTACCCGCGCATCGCGCGGGTTCAATTCTAGTAATCAATAATATACGTTGAATTTCCTTTCGATTCTCTTATTCTTTTTTTTTCATATTTTTATAAAAGATATATTTTCCATTAATCTAAATTAATAAAATTAAGATTTCCATAACATATTATAAAAGAATATCTGTAAATCTTCGAATACAGTTATATGTTATAAAAAATAAATCAATTTTTTTATATAAAATTATTGTTACTTGATGTTAAATATGTGTTATGATAAGTTGTCCCACATCGGTTAGGACATGAACTTTAGAACTTGTATATATGGTGTTGGGCAACTCTAAACTCTTGAGCTAGCTTTTGGAATTAGTTAGTCCCAGCCCATATTTGACATGATATCAGAGCCCGGTTCGTCCCGATTTGAATATATCGATGTTGGGCTCCCGATTGTGATGTCCACGCTCCAGGATCGAGCCTGGGCGTGAGGAGGAGTGTTATGATAAGTTGTCCCACATCGGTTAGGACATGAACTTTGGAACTTGTATATATGGTGTTGGGCAATCCTAAACTCTTGAACTAGCTTTTGAGATTAGTTAGGCCCAGCCCATATTTGACAATATGCATAAATATTACGAGAATGTATATGTTTATGGTGTTTTTAAAATAAATCAGAATAAATTAAAAAATCATAAAAATATGAGTCTGAGAATTTTCGAAATTACAAATATCATAAAATTATATGAAATTTAAACGATTGTGTGGCAACGCTCACATGTGATCATTATGCTTGGTATTGGAATTGGTAATGTATGTGTAATATATTATAATCATATTTCATATTTGATATCATTTAGTAGTAAAAAAAATAAGCATGCATTGGTTTTCTATATTTAATAAAAAAGTTGAAAAGAAAGCTTGCCGTAGACACAAAAATAAACTTAATTATTCAATCTTTCAATTTACCTAACTGTCATTATAACATAATTGGAAAGTTATATTTATGGGTTCAAAGCATTTGTTTGGATAAACAACTAATATGTGGAAACTTATACAACAACTAATAACTAATTACAAGCGGCCACTAATTTATTTTAAAACTAAGTGACAATAAATCAATTAAATAATCCATATTAACTAACAAAATTAATCAGGAAAACACATAAAATAGTATGTATCACACTCTACATCGTTGTTTCATATTAGAAAAAAATATTTTTCATTAATTAAAAATATTTTTCATTACTATTAATAAAACAAAAGGATGGATAAATTCAAATAGGGAAATCCCGCCTTGTTCCCCGCGGATGCTGGAGGCTGCCCCGACCGAGAAAAGACGTTTAAAGTTATACAATTCTGATGTGTCTAGTTATGAATCGTTGGATGAAAGTTTTTTTAATTTTTGTTGGTTGATTGTTGGATTGGGCCGTTGTTTGATCGTGTTCATCATTGTGATAGATCTATCACATTTTGAATGAACAATATACGCGTGGAGTCCACAAATAGCCATTCACTCTTGACGTAGACTGCTCACCCCTATTGTAGACCTTCCTCTCGAGTCGAGAATCTCGACTGTTTGCTCGTTCTGCTTAATCAAATCATTTGTCTCCTTTGTCCGCTCGCCATTTCGCCAATGTAACCCGTTCACCCACGTACAGAGTGTCTCTTCCCGTTGCATCACCTCAACCCTATGTAGCACCTCTCCCCTGTTGTCCACTATGTTTCGTTGTTTTAGATAAATTGGCGATGCTAGTAGAGTTATCGACAAAACTAAATATATATGATATATAAAAAATTGAATATGAAGATTTTTCGTTTGTTTTGTTTATATTTGTCTTTTTTGTGTTTTGTGTGATTTTTAACTTTAGTTATGGATTGTATTTGATCATATCGAATTTTTCCATCAAAACTTTTTTTTTGTATTTTTTCTTTAAATTTTTTTAGATTTATATACGTTTACGGATATCCAGATTTACGGATATTTTGTTTACAGATACAAATATGAATGATAATTCTAATTCTACTATTTAATTTTTTAAAAATTGTTAAAATATTTATTAATTTTAAAAAACTGTTAATAAAGTTTGTAATACTAAAACAATCAAAGTTAAAGAAATTTTCCATAATTTATAAAACCAAATTATACAAAAAAAAATGATTTCATTACCAAATACATATTATGATTATATCTTAGTTTATCCTTTAATTGTGTAATTTTTTTTTGCATGTAACGTGGATATTGACCTAGTATAAAATTATTTTGAATTATATCTACGAATATTGTTATATTGTGTCAGTCTAAATGAGTTAGTATATGAAATATAAACTCATACAATGTTATAAAATATTAAACTCTTAAGGTATGTTTTGGATTCAATTAGACCCAAATTCATAGTTGACATGATATCGGATTTTGATCCAAATTTTAATACTCCTAATTTAGATCCTGATTGAGAAGTGCATGGTTCAGGACTGAAATTTGACACGAGGAAAAGTGTATATGGATCATGGACTACACATTTGGTTTTGGACAATGATAAACTCTTGATATGATATTTGAAACCAACCCGATATTTAAATTATATAACACAACTTTCAATACCAATTAAAGAGACATTATTTCGAGTGAAAGATGTAAAGTCATTAATATAATATTAAATTAATGATTTTCTCTATATGTGGATTAAATGAAAATACGATTTAGAGTCAGATTTTACAAGTGGACTTGCGGATGAGCTAATGGTCTCCGAATATATCTAATGTCAAAGATTGGAATCACATTCTGATATGAATGATGAAAAGTCGTGGCTCTATAAAAAAAGACATTCGTATTGAAAAAGTGGTTATCAACCGAATTTTTACTCCACCGGTTGCATCAAATCTAAATATTCATTTATAAAACGAAGACTTGCAATCGAAAAAAACATAAAAAATAATTTTCAAAATCTTCTTCTATTCTATCTTGTAAAAACGTCTAAATAGCTTCATTGGAAATGTACATATTTTCTGTGATTATTGCCTCCTATAAAGGAAACAAAATTTGTCTTACACATTATTTATATTGAGGTCTTAATAAAAAATAAATATTTACACATTCACATATTGTAATTTGTTAAAGTATTTTTTATCTGAAAAATTGTGTGTTGAATTGCTATTTTGAATTGGTAAAAAACAACTAAGTCAAAAGCTAAATTATAGAAGAAAATCAAGGAGCTAAAAATAACGAAGTTGTTGGAGAAAAACATGGAGCACAATTTGGAACAAACACATCATGCAAATCCTATAAAGAAGAGGAGTGCTGGCCGATTTCAGATTACACAAATTGAAGAGACTTCTCCATCTATTCGAAAAGATCATCAAAGACAAAAAGAGAAGTTGAACCGATTAACGTTAAACAAAATTAGAGTTTTATATACACTTTGGGAACTGTTTTTGTTTACACAAATCATATAGTGTCCGTCTAGGGATTTGTGGGGGAGTGGCTTGCGAGTCATTCTGTAAGGTTATTGAGAGAATATCTTTAGGCTGTCGCACATGCGTGTGTGAAGCTCGGGATTTAGAATTCGGGTTCAAGGCGGGTTAGAGTCTCAGGGTGTGTCTGAGTCTGTTTCCAGGTGTACCTGGTGTACCGATTGAAACGAATAGAAAATCCTTTGGAGTTTTAAAACTCCACCAAATTGCATTGGCCATCTATTCTTTACTTTTTCATAATTTATTTGGTTTTATTTATTCATTTTATTGTAGTTTTCCTATAGGTAGAATGATTATTATCTAAATTACTATAAAATATGGGTTTGAGTCTAACTAATCCCAAAAGCTAACTCAATATTTTAGAGTTGTCTAGTACCATATATATGAGTCCAAAATTTATATCCTACCCGATGTGAGACAACTTATCATAACACTCCATTCATGTCTAGGCTCGATCCTGGAGCGTGAACATCACAATCGGAGGTCCAACATTAATATATTCAAATCAGGACGAACTAGATTCTGATACCATATCGAATATGAGTTTGGGTCTAACTAATTCCAAAAGTTAATTTAAGAGTTTATGAGTTCAAAGTTCATATCCTATTTGATATGAGATAATTTATCATGACAATTGCATTAATGAACGTAGGGTATCTATTTTTTTTCATCCATCTTGCTCTTTTATCTATTAAACCCTTAAAATTTTACAATTAATATATATATATATATATATATATATTAGAGGCTTCAGATCTGAAAATCAAATATCATAGATTGATTTCATGAAACTTCAATGTCTGATAGAACATTACATGCAGACACGAGCACATCACATGTAGAGCACATGCAAGGTAATGGGTCCACGACAATTATAATTCCTGCAATTTGTTTGTAATCACGTTTATTTATTACATTCTTCAATATTGAATATTTTATTTATATATTAATAATAATGAAAATATAGTTAAATTAAATAACTATAATGTTTAATTATTTTCTTATAAACGTTACCGCTTGGCACGACCTTAAGCGGAAAAATAAACTAATAACGAAAAAAGAATAATAATAAACGGTGATCGTTATACATGCGCGCCCAATTACCTAAGGAGTTAGTTAATTATAAACTAAAAATGAACCAATGAAAAGATGACACGTAAGCACAAATAATCGCGTATATAAATATGTACTGGATTACTATCTGGATCTCATAATAAAATATGTTAATATATATATATATATATACACAAATTTATAAATTGTTCCCAGTAATTTTTTATTACATTATACAATTGAAGAATTGAATTTTAGTTTTAATTTTCTACATCGTAATAATAATATTATTATTATTTCACATCAAAATAAATTATTATTTATTTATTTTGTTAATATATAAACCATAACTATTATCGAGATTTTGTACAATATAAAACATAGATAGATTTAATATTGAAAATAGATGTAGAGAGATTGAAAATATAATCACTAAAATGGATATTATTCATGTTTACCAACTTGTTATCTCATCATGCCTTATAACTAAAAATATAACAAAATTTAAGATATTGAAGTAAAAACATGGGATAGAATTCTTGAAATATTTATTAGTATCATAATGAAGGGAAATTATTTATACATGGAAATTGCATAAATAACATAGAAATTTAAAAAAGTTGTTCATATATCCCTTATTTTCCGGAGACTTTATAGTAATTATATAAACAACTTGGTTTTTATGTAAATTGCTGATATGTGGGTTTTTAAAATTATTAATAAATTAAATAATGTTAGGTTATGGACAAAAGTTTTAACCATAATATTAATAATAATAACATTTAATACATGAATTTTGGTTGAATTATTCTGTAATTAAGATAGTTTTTCCGGTTTTTCTCCTTAAATATAAATATAATAATTTTAAAATTTTCTTTTTGCACTTTGTTCACCGCCCAACACAGATCTATCCGAAGGAGACACATTCCCTGCTTTGAATTCTTCTCTCTACCTTTTTCCGGCGACTTCTCTGCCGTCTACTCCGTACGCCGGAGATCCTTTCTGGAGTCAAAGATGTCAGTGACGGAGGCGGAATTCGATTTCAGAGTAAGGTTTTTCTCTCTCACTCTCTATGTCAATGTTACAGACTCTGCTTAACGAACTTCCAACTAAGGTTCATCATCGTCTTCTCTCTGTGTTTACTTCTATGTAGCCGTCGTTTCATTCGAGCTTCTCCGGGATCGGGTGAGGCTTCTCGTCATTTTCTAGGGTTTTATGCTTTGATCATTGTTGGATTATGCGTGACGGAGATTGACTCGGAGCTGCTTTGTCAAAACAGGGAGCATAATTTCGCTAATGTCGATAATCTCGATCACTGTATCAAGTACTTGAATCAAACTTTGGTTACCTTTGGATTTTCGTCTTCGCTTGACCTCGTCGCTAGCGATCCTGTGCGTTGCCTCATTGATTTTAGGGTTTTCTTTCGTAAATTTCGATTCATTTTGTTTCTCCGGAGTCTGATCTTGATTCTGATTCATGGACTTTGCTGTAGATTTCGGTCGCCAGAACTTGCAATTGCATATATGCATTGCTTCAACAGAGACAGCGAGATATGGAATTCAGAGAATCTGCTAACGATCAAAGACAACGGTGAATATATCCTTATTCCTTACATTTTCTCGTTTGATTTTTTAGGGTTCATAGCCTTTTGCTTATTGAATTCTATAGAAGGAGATGGTTTATTTGATATGATAACCCTTTCAGGCATAATAAATTGACTTTTGACCTTTTGTTACTAAAAATGTCACCTTAGTATCATATTTGGAATCAGATTGCATAGGCAAGTCTGTGTGATTTTGTTCAATTTATGGCTGCTTGAGAAGACTCTTTTACCAAATTTGCTTTGTGTTAGACTTTTATCCGACATGGCCAGACTCGAGGCAAAAGTGGAAAGGCTTGAGAGTCAGTTACAAGCCAGGGACAGGGAAATTGCTACAGTGACCAGAACGGTAAGAAACCGATAATTGTACATGGAAATTGCTTCAATCTGAGCCCCCATTCAAGTTTTTATGATATTTGATGCTTTACATTTGTCAGGAAGCAAAATCTACAGCAACTCTGAAGACCCAGATTGAAAAATTACAGCAGGAAAGAGATGAATTTCAGAAGATGGTTATTGCTAACCAGGTTAAATCTTTTTACCGTTAGGATTCTCGTTAGTTTCTCATGTGTGTAATATGTGGAAAATTTGGCAATCCTAATGTTTGTTTGAACATTTTATGCTCTGAAAGCAAGTCAAGACACAACAAATACATGAAATGAAGAAAAAAGAAAAGGAATACATAAAGTTACAGGTATAAGTCAGCTCTGTATGTTTCTAAGAATGTAAAAATGGGCTGTATACAAATGATTTATCATTGGATTCTTTGATAGGAGAGGCTAAATCAAGTGTTGATGGAGAAAAAGAAGGAATCAAGATCAGGCATGGAGATTATGAATCTACTCCAGGTACTAGTTGGATTGTGGATAAACTACCGCTAAGTTACCCGAGGGCGTTGCTTCGTTGTAATTCTTTATTTTAATGGTGTATGAACAGAAAGAAGGGAGGCAACGTGGGACGTGGAACGGGAAGAAGGCTGATTCTGATTTCTACAAAAAGATTGTAAGAACCTTGAGTAGCTTATTAGGTGTTGAATATAGAATTCGATGAACGGATTTATTACGTTTTGATATGTACTCCCGACAGGTGGATACATATGAGTCTAAAAATCAAGAACTAATGGCCGAAAATACTGATTTGAGAGCATTACTACGATCCATGCAGGTACTTGGTTTTCATATTTCCGTCCCCTGTTTCTTCTTTCGTCGTTGATTTCCTTTCCATTTGTAGAATCTTCTTGCAAGAGAATGAACTTAAATGATATTAATTTGAACAATTATTGACAGGGCGACATGCGGGCTTTCTTAAATACGTCTGATGGACTATCGAAACAATCGTTGGCTGCCAATGGAAGGCACGGGACAGACCTTTCTCAGTCTCCATTGGGCGGGAGGACGGTACAAAAATCTTTACTTGAGTAGGATTTGTTCATTTTCACGTGTCTAATATATTTAACGTAACAACCGTATCGATAGGATGTCTTTGATCTACCTTTTCGTATGGCGAGAGGTCAAATAGAAGACAGTTTACGGTCTAAGATGGCTTCTATCAAGGTAAAATCCACTTTCCGCTGGATCAATCTCGGTTTTGGGTCGCTTGTTTTTCATATATTCCGTGTTTTTTGGGATGAAGGAGCGAATGGGTCAGTTACAAGATGTACAGAAAGAATCATCGGTTACTTCAGAAGCCACGGAGAGGGAGCTTGAACTTGAAGCTCAATTAGTCGAGGCTCGGAGCATAATCCAGGAACAGGTATGTGATATTCTCATCATCAAATCCGTCTGTCTCTCTCTCGGATCTACGGATTTGAGTATTGCTTTTGCTGTAGGAATCCATAATGTCTAAACATCTACCAAAGAACGAAAGGCGAAGATACTCTACGCCTTCTCAATCCGTGGGTGGATTGCGTGTTTGACGAAAGAATGAAATAGATGCAAATTTCGTTCCGACCACACACCTCCTGGAGAGTAAGTAAGGGCTTTACTGGTGGAAACGCAGCGTTTGCGTTTGCGTTTGGTGGCGTTTCTATCAGTGATTGGAGGCGTTTTGTTTCATTTTGTCTGAATGGTGGAATTGCTGGGTTTGCGGGCGATGCGACTAGAAGCGAATGGTAGAAAACTGTTGCGATTGCGTTTTGAATAAAATTACTAAAATAGATAATTATTAAGAAAATAATTTATTTAAATTTTTTTGTTAATGTATACCTTTTAATTATAATTTTCAAATATTTGAAATAAATTTGGTAATTTTATTCAAAAAGTAAACATAACGTAACATAATTTCAGATTTTTAAAATCTATGTTTCGGTGCGTTTTCGGGCTATTGCGACTCCACCAGTCGCTATTAATATCGTTCGGAGTCGCCAAAAAACGCAATGGTCTCGTTTGCGTTTGGCTGCAACTCCACCGGTCAGAATCTAAATTAGGTGATGACCTTTTCTTATTGTCAGAAGAAGCGGGTTTCGGGTGAATATACGGAAGAATAACGATAGTTTTGTAGTAAAACTTTAATCGTCGACGATCTTCTAAAGTTCTAAGCTTTGCTGAATGTAACAGTTGCAGGAGAAGGCTACATTTGTTTGCAGTCTCTTAGAAATGAAAACGGTAAAGTGTAACAAGTTTCAATTTGCCACTTTTTTTTTTCTTTTTCAGTTATTCATATATATATATATATATATATATCCCAATTCTTAAGAATCTACTCTACGGTTGAATTCTACACATTTTGTCAGAATTCGGTAATTATATAAATATATTTTCCATTTCGTAGATATCTGAAAATGCTTTAAATATAAATTAGAAAAACCTGAAAATCTTTTGACCCGATTCCCAAATTCTTTCCTAAATTAAATTTATTACATACTATTAAGATACAATCTCTTTAATTGTTATGAAAACATTTTTTGAAATTTTATTGATTATTTTAATATCTTTTATGTAATACTATATTGAGATCTTCTATAAAATAATATTTCGGATATTTTTTGAGATTATAATTTTTTTATTTGATATTGTTTATGTATACAAGACAATCGTGATTAATAAAAATGTTTGGAATTGATTTGATATATAATATTCGACATAAAATTTGTCACTGTATGACAATCTTTGTAAGGGCTTACGTCTCTTTTTTTTTTTAATTTATCACTTTTAAAATATCGATTTATTTAATTATTTTATTATTATAGTATCTTCTCCATCAAATATCTGTTTTTTTTTTCTAGACCTCAACCAAAAACTAATAAGACGAAACATGCGTTTATTGCATTGTAGAAAGTGTGTTTGCTCATTGGTGTAGCCATAAAGCATGATGTAGCCAAAACTTGGGGGTTAATTCCAAGAATTGGAATCCGAGGGACAATCAATTTTCAATTTCAGATTTAGCATATTATTTTTGTTTTTATCAATTTTGGCCCAAAACTGACTTTGTTGTTAAAATTTATCTTCTTTTTTTTTCTGTTGAAATTATTTATGTTAATTGCCATAAAAGTGCTACAAAGGACATTATGATGATGATGTGCCAAATTAGAATGAAAACGTGTGTCTATTATTAGGTCTAAGCCTCGTTTAAATAGAATTACAAACCCTAATACGACTATGCGTAATTACAAAAACACCCTTATACATAATTAACCCTAATACGCCCCCTCAAGTTGGAGCATGAAGATCTCGAATGCCCAACTTGGAACGCAAATAAAGAAAAGGATTCTGTCCCAACGCCTTGGTGAAGATATCGGCAACCTGTTCTGACGAACTAACATGAGATGTCTGAATGGTGCCGTCCTGAACTGCGTCTCGAATGAAGTGACAATCTATCTCAATGTGTTTCGTACGCTCATGAAACACAGAATTTGCAGCAATGTGCAAAGCAGCCTGATTGTCACAGAAAACTCGTATAGGAGCCGAAGGAAGAATGCCAAAATCCCGAAGTAGGGCTCGCAACCATATGAGCTCACTCGTAAGAGATGCCATAGAGCGATATTCCGCCTCAGCCGAAGAACGTGAAACAGTGGCTTGTTTCTTGGTTTTCCATGCGATAGGTGAATGACCAAGAAACACAATATATCCTCCAACAGATCGTCGAGTAAGGCGACAAGAGGCCCAATCAGAGTCACAAAAACCTGAAAGTAGAAGATCACAATCGGAGCGTAACCAAATACCTTGCCCAAGAGAACCCTTCAAATAACGAACCACTCGCAATGCAGCAAGCCAATGCTCCTCACGTGGTTGCTGCATGAACTGAGAAAGAGTATGAACCACGAAACTGATATCTGGGCGTGTGGTAGTCAAGTAGAGAAGACGCCCCACAAGACGACGATACTGCTCAGGATCCGAGTGAAATGCCCCAGAAGCATCAGAAAAACGATGATTCTACTCGAGAGGAAAAGTGACAGGGCGACATGCAAGAAGACCGCACTCGGAAACAATGTCAGCGCGGGTAATCAAGCGATGACGTTCTTCATGCACAACTTTGTAATGAACTTGATTGAGGCTCGGAAGTGGATCAGATCCTATAACTTGAGACCTAACCGTTCCGAAGACACCATCATCAAGTCCCATGAGAAACTGATGAATCTTCTCCTCTTCACGATCACGCAGGAGCTCGGCATTAAGAACAGCAGCATGTGTCGTACCACATCCACAAGTACGAATAGGCTGGTATGTGTCCAATTCTTCCCACAGTTTCTTCAATTTACCAAAGAAAACTTGAACACTCTGATTCTGCTGCGAGCAACGAGCAAGCTCCGCACGAATCTGATGTACTCGTGCGGCATTTCCTGCGGAAAATTGTTGTCGAAGATCTTCCCAGAGTGTCCGCACATCATCAACAATGGAAATATTGGTCCGCAATTGCGGATCAATAGTATTGAACAACCACTCGATCAACATCGAGTTGACAAGGTCCCATTCTTCACGATCAGGAGAATCGGGCAACGGCGCAACAATTGTACCATCGAGAAAACCTAGTTTCCTTTTCGTGCGAAGGGCGTGTCTGATGTGTTTGGCCCATTCCTCGTAGTTAGAATCACCACGAAGTTGAACCGATGTGATCACAGTGCCCGGCCCCTCGGACGGATGCAAATAATTTGGAGATCCGAAAGTACTAGTCGCACGGACCGTCGGCGGCTGTGCGACAGCCGGCTGAACAGCGGCAGCACCGGACATCTGAGCATCAGCTACACCTGGCTGGAAAGCCATGTGACCGGCGATGAATCCTCGGATCGGGATCGAGACAGTATACGCGTGCAGATCAAGAATTTATTCACTGATTTTTTTTATATATATAATATATATACTTTTAAATGAATTATTAAAAAAAATAAATAAGTCACCGTCTTCTTCGCTCAACTGACGAAGACGATGAATCCAAAAACTACGGAGCTTACGAGGGCGCGGCGAGCGGAGCAGACGCGGTGGTGGGTGACGGAGCTAACGACGGCGCGGCGAGCGGAGCAGGCGCGGTGATGGTGGAACGACGAATCAGAGGAAGTTTCGTGCGGATGTCCGGCGCGGCAGTTTCGTGCGGAAGCAGCGAGGAGCGGCGTGAGCAAAGCGGCAGAACGGCGCAACAGTGGCGAAGCGGCAGAAGCGACCGTCTGGGCGGAAGACCGGCGTGAGCGAATTGCGGAAACAGGGGCTCACGACGCCGGCAGAAACAGACGGTCTGGGCGAAATTGCAGAAATTGCAGAAGACGGTCTGGGCGAAACAGACGCTGAAGAAGACGACGCACGCGGAGGAGGTGCTCGAATCGGCGCGACACGGTGGGCAGCCACACGGTGCGACACGGTGGACAGCCACAGGAGACGACGCACGCGCGTAGAAGACACGCGCAGAAAACTGGCGGCGCGTGAGAAACCTGGGCAGAGAACCCGGGCGGAGCGTGAAGAACAGGTGCGGCGGCGGCCGGCGGTCGGAAAAATTTAGAACGTTTCTACGGTCCAGGCTCTGATACCATGCCAAATTAGAATGAAAACGTGTGTCTATTATTAGGTCTAAGCCTCGTTTAAATAGAATTACAAACCCTAATACGACTATGCGTAATTACAAAAACACCCTTATACATAATTAACCCTAATATGATGGGATGGACCATATGTTCTAAAAACATGTATATAAATAAACACCTTTTGAGAAAAAAATCTTAATTATTTTGTCTAACAATTTGGTTGTACTACTTATAGTATAGATCAATCCAAAGGTTACAATATATAGATATTGTTAACTAATTATTAAACATTCAAATTATTTAAAAGAAATTTAAACAGTAATTTTAATGAATATGAATTTAAATTCAATATATATAACTACATATAAATAAATTCATAAAATATATTTAATTAATTTAAAATAATCCAACATAATAGTATTTCAACATAAATGTGTATAACCATAATATTAATAATATAGATAAAAGTTAATTTGGATCATATTTTTTTATTTAAACTAATATATCATAGATTCTCTCACAATTTTATTTGTGATATATATATATATATATATATATATTAAGGGAATATAGCATAAAAAATATCCAATTTTTTATTTTAGCCTATAAAACATGAATTATTATTTTCAACCTAAAAACCCCAAATTTATATTTTTTTATCTTAAAAACATTAATTTTAGGATATGATTAATTTTATACATTTGTGTTTTTTGGACAAACTTTAAAATTCAAAGAGTTAAAATATGATTTAGTATTGTTGTTTATGTATGGATATGATTAATTTGATAAGTTTGCGTTTTTTTTACAAAATGTAAAAATTTCAAATTTTTAGGTTCAAAGTAATAATTTGTGTTTTATAGGCAAAAAATTAAAAAGTTTGTTATTTTCTACACTATATTCCTAAAGTCAGTGTTTTTAAAGCAAATTTTTTTTGGGGTTTTTTAGGTTAAAGATAATAATTCATGTTTTATAGACCAAAATAAAATAGTTTGATATTTTTATACTATATTCTCATAGTGCCCAAATAAACAAAGACATAAAATATTGTGTTGAATACAAGAGAACTTTGATCTCATATATATATATATATATATATATAGTACTGGACAATCCTAAAATTTTTAAATTAGAATTAGTTTTTAATTAGGTTCAATCTATATTTGACATGATATCAGAGTCTGGTTCGTATCGATTTGAATATACCGATGTTAGGTTTCCGATTCCGATATTCACGCTCTACGATCGAGCCTGACGTGAGGGGAGTGTTATAATAAATTATAAAACATAAAATTTGGATTCATATATATGGTATTAGATAACTCTAAACTCTTAAACTAATTTTTTGGATTAGTTAATCTCAATCCATATTTATCATATTCAGATATATATATATATATTATTGTTTTTTTTTCATCTCATATGTATCAAATGGGAACATTTATGATTTATATGATATAATGGTGTAATAGCCATTGAAAAACATTAGGGACCACAATTGAGATGATAACTTAGTTTTCTGTTTAGTATTTTTGGTGTGTTGCCACTTTCCACTTGTCACTCTTTTTTAACATCTTTTTATTTTCTTCTCATAATGCTCTTATATAACCATTTTTCTTGCATTATGTACAATAACTCGTCCCTATTAGGGATTAACATAAATAAAGGTTCACAATTAAATAAAGATAAATAAAATTCTTTATTGATTGAATTAAAAAATATACAGTGTTCGTGTACATTTATAAGAAAAAATTAACCTAATCAATAATCCTAACTAGTTATTATAATAAAATGTTATGATACGTTTAGAGATGGTCATTATATTTCAATTATTTTTATCTTTGAAATCAAATGAATTAAATTGCTAAGATGATAACAATTTTGTTAAAATATTTTTTTAAAATGATTGATTTTTTTTAAATGATGTGATAATCGATTTTAATATAATTTATTTTTATGATATATATATATATATATAATTGTATATAATGTGAAAAGATAAGTATTATAACAAAATAATAAAATAGATTGTGTGATAAAAAATGATAATTTACGAAAAAAAAATCATATCAATTCGTAGCATTTTAGTAATCGATATTTTGCTTATGCACAATTTATTATGATAAGTTATTCCACATCGGCCAGAACATGAACTTTGGGATTCATATATATGGTATTGGGCAATCCTAAACTCTTGAGCTAGTTTTTGGTATTGGTTAACTCTAGTCCATATTTGACATGGTATCAGAACCCGATTCGTCCCAATTTGAATATACCGATGTTGGGCCCCCGATTGCGATGTCCATGCTCTAAGATCGAGTCTGGGCGTGAAGGGGAGTATTATGATAACTTATCCCACATAGGCTAGATCATGAACTTTGGAATTCATATATATAATGTTATACAATCCTAAACTCTTGAGTTAGTTTTTGAAATTAATTAGGCTCAATCCATATTTCACACAATTTTTTAAAAAAATTATTCACTTCTGCACAATTTTCAAAAATTGTAACATTTTTCTTTGATTTTAAAGAAATTAAAAACTCATAAAAAACACAAAACAAACTATTCGTTTTAAATAAATATATATATATATATATATTAAATCCAATAACCCACATATATGAATTAAATATATAATAGTGGATAATATCCAACACACACGAGGAAATATAAAATCTCAAAGACAAATAATCTAATTTAGACATTTACTCAAACATGAAATAAACTTAACCATTAAAGAACACAATCTCATCAAGCTAATACCAAAACAAATATCAGAGTTAACTTATTTAGTTTTTAATGCATTTATCTTATGAAAAAATACCGCTAATAATTTTAACGTAAAATTTTACGTTAAAATAGCATTGATATTTAGAATGTTCTTCCAACGATAATTCATTACCAACGGAGGTTTTCTTAATACTATAGTATGTACTTTGTATTAAAAATTAGTAGTTCCAACACAAAATCCGATGTTCTAATACTAATTTATTTTAGAATATATATATTCGACCGTTCAAGAGATATTATATCGAGAAAATGATAATTATTTATTTATTTATTTACGGATATATATAATTAGTTTTTTTCGTACTGTGTTTATTAGTTTCGTGTATTTTCGATTAACGACAGAAAATGTTTGATTAAGTGAAAATGTGATAAGTTTCGCAAAAACAATCTTAGGGTTTCTCATTGATGCAAAGTAAACATATATACACATTACAATAAGTGAACATTTGAGAGAAAAAAGGAAAGATAACAAAGATTTTCTAAATACAAAGATCTCTAAATAAGAGAAAAGGAAAGAAAATGTGTAAAAAATATGTACATTCCACAATACTCCTTTTCAAATTGGCGTGTATATGTCGCAAACACTGAACTTGCGAAGTAAGTAGGCAAAGATAGCACGTCCGGTAGCTTTGTTGAAGATGTTCGCCAATTGTTGCATAGTACGTAAGTACGAGAGAGACACACGACCACCTTTCCATTCGTCACAGATGAAGTGACAATCAACTTCGATATGCTTCGTACGCTCGTGAAAAACGAGATTAGAGGCGATGTGTAATGCAACCTGATTGTCACACTGAAGATGAACTGTTTCACATAAGCGAATACCAAGAGTATCAAACATCTCACGAATCCACTTCAACTCGCACACATGTGCTATATCCATGAAATCGGAAAGACCCAAGAAATACCACGTATTCAGAAAGAGAGCGACACGCAGTCAGAGTCACGGTAAGCGAGGAGGTGTAATGAGCTCTCAGACCGTAACAAAATACCTTATCTGGGGCACCCCTTTAGATACTTAACCACTCGTAAAGTTGTGTCACAATGATCTTGACGAGGTGCGTGCATAAACTAAACCAAGATATTAACAACATAGGAAAATTCAGGGCGAGTAATGACAAGGTAGACTAACCGGCCAACCAAGTGTCGAGCGGAGCGTCAGAAATAACCAACCGATGATTCTGATCAATGGGTAAGGACGCCAGTTTTTCTCCGTTCAAACCACACTCATCTATGATGTCTAATACATACTTGAATTGAGACAGAAAAATTCTAGCAAAACTACGAACAATCTCAAAACCTAAAAAATATTTCAACCATATCAAAACGTTATTTGAATCTATAATATCAAATGAATGAAATAACATTACTTAAATATGTAATAAAAAATAATTTTATCTCTATTTTAATTTCATATTCTCTCTGTTGATGGTATACATTTTTTAATGATAACACACATACAATATCAGATACCGATATATATTATTTATAGTCAACGGATGATAATTAAAGAAACTTTAAAAAACGAATTATGCATGCAATATGTAGACACATACCAAATAATATAACGTAAACAAGGTATCCGAATATATTATATTTTTTAGTTTCCAATCCACTTGATTAATTGTATTTATTTATTCATAGAGACAAAGTAATAATAATTATAATTGACCAATTTGCATGATTTTCATAATATTATTTTATTTAAAATTATATATTGGTACATTTGTTAGGCACAAGTCCTTTTCTAACCCAATGGTTCCCATCACACGCACGTATGTTAGTGGATGAGACTATCAAATGAGATTCGTCCACGTTCCATAATATTTTTATTAATTTTAGTAAATATTTATCGAAATTATTTATTTGCAATTATTGATACGTAATATTTATTTTGCATTTTGGAATATTATTTATGTTGTTGCACAAAATTCCGTCTCATGATACGTCATGAAGAGCATCACTTTTTAATTTATAAAACATATATACTACCTCCTTTTTCTATTTAGAATTTTCAATTTCTTAACATTATATATTATTAAATTCATCATATCCGAAAATCATCTCGTAATATTAGTTTTGGTAAAGGTCCATCCAATGTTAAACCTAATAAAAAATAAAAATATATAAACGAAATGATATTTTCACATTTTAATAAACCTATTTGATTCTCATTCTAATTAGAATGAAAATTTTAATTTTTATTCCATTTAAATACTTTGAATACTATATTTTTTGTATACATAGAGAATATTAATAGATTTTGGTTAATAAATGTGAATATCTATAGATATCGAAATTTTAAAGTTTTTGACAAAATAATAGGAAAAACAGCCTATTCCCCCTTGATTTTCAAGCTTTAGTCCTATTTCCTCCTCGATTTTGCCCCTCGTCCTATTTCCCCCTCGATTTTCAGTTTCAGCCTATTTCTCCCTCGATTATAATGTTTTAGTCCTATTCCCCCATCGATTTTGATCTCATCCTATTCTCCCCTCAATTATCACAAATCTGCCTAAAACCCCTTCCGATTTTGACCAAAATTTGACCACATTTTGATTTCAATTTTGACCTAATTTTGACCTAATTTTGATTTTAATTTTGATCCAATTTTGATTTTAATTTTAATTTTGATTTTGATTTTAATTTTGATTTTAATTTTAATTTTGTTGATTTTAATTTTGATTTTGATTTTAATTTTGATTTTAATTTTAATTTTGGTTTTAATTTTGATTTTAATTTTAATTTTAATAATAATAATAATAAATCTCAATTTTGACTTGATTTAATCCTAACTAGTCCAAATTAAGTATATATTGAAAATCCGATTCAATCCGAATTAAGTTAAATTGAGTCAAAACTATGTCAAAATTGATTTTAATTTTGACCAAATTTTAATTTTAGTTTTGATTCAAATATAACTCAATTTTGACTTGATTTAATCCTAATTAATTCGAATTAAGTATAAATTGAAAATCCGATTTAATCCGAATTAAGTTAAATTGAGTCCAAAATTGAGTCAAAACTATGTCAAAATTGATTTTAATTTTGACCAAATTTTAATTTTAGTTTTGATTCAAATATAACTCAATTTTGACCTAGTTTTGACTCAATTTTGACTCGATTTAATCCCAATTTAATCTTAATTTTGACAAAATTGGATTCGATTTTGGGTTTAGGGTTTAGGATTTTGCCAATTAGTTATTAGTCATGAGATATTAATAAATTTTGACTCGATTTAATCTCAATTTAATTTTAATTTTGACAAAATTGGATTCGATTTTGGGTTTAGGGTTTAGGATTTTGCCAATTAGTTATTGGTAATGAGATATTAATTTCATGCCACATGTTGGCATCTTAAATATTGGTTCCATCACCTCGAAGTGTTGTATAAGATTTTATTTGATATTTTTACTTAATTTATAATAATAAGATTTTATTTAATATGTTTACTTAATTTATAATAATAAATTAAATAATTAGTCGATTATAATTATTGATTCAAATATATAATTATTGATTCGATTTTAGGATGTCTTGGGATAATATTAAATAAAAAAACTTATGCTTTGATGGTTAAAGGTAGGATTTATATGTTACGAATAACTTGATTTATTAAAATTAAAATTAAAATCAAAACTAAAACCAAAATTAAAATTAAAATTAAAATCAAAATTAAAATTAAAATCAAAATCAAAACTAAAATCAAAATTGGGTCAAAATTAAAATCAAAATTGGGTTAAAATTGAAATAAAAATTTGGTCAAAATTGGGTCAAAATCGGAGGGGGTTTTAGACAGATTTTTTATAATTGAGGGGGGAATAGGATGAGGTCAAAATCGAGAGGGAATAGGACTAAAACATGATAATCGAGGGGGAAATAGGCTGAAACTGAAAATCGAAAGGAAATAGGACGAGGATCAAAATTGAGGGAGAAATAGAATTAAAGTATGAAAATTAAGGGGGAATAGGCTGTTTTTCAAAATAATATTAGATTTCGAGTGAAAAAATCGTCTTGATGGTATTATACGTACATCTCGTACCCCAATGAGATATTAATAGGACAAAATTTCTTTTTGGAAAGTTTACTTTTTTTTTTTCACTAAGAATTTCTGTTTTCTTTTTACTTTTTTTTCACTAAGAATTTCTGTTTTCTTTCCGGAATTATGCATTTTTTTATATACCGGTAAACAAAGGAAAATAAGTTTAAATATAATATATTACAACGAATTATGCTATCATTTGCTATGATCGAATAAATCAGAAATTGCAAATTGTTAATTTTTTTCCTTTTCCGTATATAAAGTAAGAGATAAGGCACACGTTTTTTAATTCCCTTATTACTATCATCTTTAAAACCACATTGATTTTAAAATATTCAAATATTTTGTAGATCTACTATAATAAATTTATTCAAAAAATGGATTCAGTATTAGAAATTTTAAAATTTTCTATTTATAAGGAATATCAAATGTTTTCCGAAATCAAATTGCGAAAATTTGTTTCAATTAGAGTAATATATATTAAAAATTTGATAATATAGTTTAAATCCATACTCTCTATATTTATTTTTTTTATTATTATAAGTCTATTATAATGCTTGAGATTTATCTAATATATATTTAGGTCGCAGATATAAAAAATTAAAATTTTATTATTTGTTTTATGAAAAATTTACTGACCGAAAATTTTTCAATTTATATTAAAATCTGTTAATGCAGTAAAAATTGGATCGAGTTTTATGTATGTCGTTTCAGGTGATTGAGAACATTGAGCGAGTTTGAATTTAAATTGAAGAAGGCTGGAACGAGTCAACTAGAAGATCAAGGAGAAGAATAAGGAATGATTTGAATCGACCGGATTCAATGCTGAAGATTTTCAGCACAACGGCGCAGCTGAAGACCGGGAGGTGGTTGCTGAGCTGTGAGAAAGGCAAATAAATTGATCTGAAATAAAGAATGAAGATCAACGAGTCTGAAAAGTATCGGGGGAGTGCACGAAACAGAGAACATGAAAGTTCAGAGTTTTAGGTGCACTTAAATAGATACTGGGTTGAAAAGGAAACAGTTGTGAGTTGTATTTACACGTTTAACTCAGAGGGAGTTAAATGGGTGGAAATCTTTAGTACATTGTAGAAAACAACAGGTGTACTTAAAGATTGACAAGTAAATAAACATATACTGTTTGATATTTTCTAGTCCGATTGATTATTTGCTTATTAGTCATCTTTTACAAGATTTCAAAATCTATGACGTAATATCATATTAACGAAAATTTTAATTTTGTATCTGATTCTTGATGTAATATTAGAAATATTATAAAAAAGTTTAAAATTTAAGAAATTTCGAGAAATAAAATCTAAAATTATATTGTTTTCGGACTGATTTAGGGAAAAAATAGATTTTTTAGATTTTTGTCAATTGTTTTTATGTTGATTAAAATAAATGAAAAAACTCCGTAAAAGGAAAAAAAAACAGAAATCGATAAGTAAAAACGTGAAGGAAAGGTTAAAAAAGAGAGATGACATGCAATTTACATTTTGGCCCCACCATAAACCTCTTCCCCTCATCTCCATAGGCACTCTCTCTCTCTCCCCTCTCTCTCTCTCTCTCTCTCTCTCTCCACATATCTCTGTGTTCTCCGGTCACTCTGTTCACCGGAATCTCTCTGTCAAGAGAGAGAGAGAGAGAGAACCGTTGGATTCTCTTGTTGGTGGAAGAATTTCTTAGCTTTCCTTATTGGGTATAAGTCTTTATATTTTCTCTTTTTATTCATATTTCCTTTTCTACGATCCTTCTCGATCCAATCCTTTTTCTCTCTTTTATCACATCCCCCCGAAGATTTCATCTCTTTTGCTAAAGTTTTTATGTATTCTCTATTGTAGGGTTTGAAGATTCAGATTGTTCTGATGGTAATGTGGGTTTTTTGATTAGTTCTTATGGATTCTTCTCTCGAGGGTAATTTCTTTCATTACTCCTTCTGTTAATCGGAATTTGTCTTTTCTCATCTGGGTTCTCTGTATAATGGTCAAATTTCGTTCCTTTTTTTTAAAAAAATATCTTTTTTTTAAAAAAAAATACTGGTATTGAGACCTTGGATGCTGATTTGGGTTGTTAGATTTATTCAATTAGTTTAAAGTAAGAGACTTTTTTACTGATTTCTTATTTATTTTCTCCAAATATCTCTCCTTTTGATTTTGGGTTATAGTAGAAATCATGTGTTCTTCACTGTTAGATGAGTTGATCCTCTTAAGTTAGATGATAAAAAATGGAACTTTAATTGTATCCATGAGATGTTCTTGTAGCCTCTTATGAAAATGTGGAGATCTAAAAAAAGAATCTTAATCCCTCTTAATCAAACCAAAGGTTTGGTGTAAAAAGACTGTTACTTTTTTATTCATTTTGATTTGCCAACAACTTCTTGTGATAATCTGCTGTTTGTTCTGACATAGATTGTGTTCTTTTTAGAACAAAATGTGTTGAATCATGTTCTGTTCTTTCATCAGGAACTGGATTTGATCAATTGAAATGCAACAAAATGAGTGTTGAAGAAAAAAGATTACTCGTTTACGAACTGTCGAAACAATCACATTTAGCTTCTGAAGTATTACAAACATGGAGTCGTCAAGAAATTCTACAAATCTTATGTGTTGAAATGGGGAAAGAAAGAAAATACACTGGATTGACTAAAGTGAAGATCATTGAGACCCTTTTGAAAATTATATCCGATAAAAATTATGGAGACGTTGAACGAAAGAGGGATTTATCAACGAATCAACGAAACTCAAAACGACAGAGGAAAGCTGATAACCCGTCTCGAGTTATTGTTCCATCAGGGACCTGTAATTCCCTTGAAGGTAACATATTACGGAATACAGTCCTTGTAATTGATATGAAAATATTCTATGAGATCATATATAATATTTTGAGTATATTCTCCGGAATACTCAGAATATTCCCTTAAAGATTGGCTTCTGAAACTTAGTATGCTATCAGAGCCTGGTTCGTCTCGATTTGAATATATTGATGTTGGATCTCGGATTGCGATGTCCACGCTCCAGAACCGAGCCTGGACATGAAGAAGAGTGTTATAAATTATAATAAATTGTCCCATATCGGTTAGGACATGAACTTTGGATTCATATATATGGTATTGGACAACCCTAAACTCTTGAGCTAGCTTTTGGGATCAGACAGATCCAAGCCCATATTTGACATAACATTTTGCCGAATTTTCCATTGATGGCTTCTCTCTTTCGTAGCGTACTAACTTGAAAATAGGTATAATTCATCAGGTGAAAATGTGATCTACTGCAAAAATTCAGCTTGTCGGGCTGTTCTGAAGCAAGAAGATAAGTTCTGTAGAAGGTGTTCTTGTTGTATCTGCCATAAGTATGATGACAATAAAGATCCTAGTCTTTGGTTAACCTGTTGTTCAGATCCACCATTCGCGGATGATTCTTGTGGCCAATCGTGTCATCTTGAATGTGCTTTCAAGCACGAGAAATCTGGTCTCGAGAAAGATAAGAGAAATACTTCACTCGATCATCATCATCATCATCATCATCATCATCGTCTTCAGTTTCTTATCCATGTTGATGATCATGTAGAATCTACGATATCTCATATCGTTCTTTTGTTTTTTTCGCCTTTTAGATGTTGGAAAAAGCAATTGATTATCGCTAAAGAAACAAGACGGGTAGACGTACTTTGTTACCGTCTTTTCTTGATTCAAAAGCTTCTAAAGGGCTCAAAGATGTACCGAAAGACGTTTGAATTTGTAGACGAAGCCGTGAAGAATCTTGAAGATGAAATAGGTCCTTTGACCGGTCATCCGATGAAGATGGGTCGAGGCATTGTCAATAGACTTCATTCAGGACCCGAGGTGCAGAAACTATGCTCGTTCGCTCTTGAATCTCTCGAAAAGATTCCGTCAGACGTTGAATTACATCCGTCACCGCGCTCTAAATCACAAGGTAATTATCTATTCTCAGTCGAATATCGATCAATATCTAAATTCAAGCATAATATATAATTAGGTCTGGCCATTTCGGATTTCGGTTCGGATCTAATGGATATAGATTATTCGGATTTTAAAAAACAATAATCAAACAATAATCGAATTTAAATTGGTTCGGTTCGGTGTACAACGGTTAGGTTCGATTATATAAATAAAATATTGTAACCAAAGTAAAACCCGAAATCTAGTTTTTTCGGTTATTATTTCGATTTTACCAAGTATTTTATCATATAAAATTATAAATAAATGATATTAGTCGGAATAGTACAAATAATTCATATATTTTAAAATATAATATAATATAATATTGTTTAAATTTATATTTAATTTTAATTTTAATTATTAATTATATTAGATAAATACTCATTTGATAAATATCATAATCAATCGGTTATCTACGGTTACTCGGTTATTAACCGAAACGAACTGAACCTATTCGGTTTTTTAACTGTTATACCCGATCGGTTATTTATCTACATCCAAACCGAACCGAATGACCATAATTCGATTCGTTTGGTTCGATTTTATATAACCAAACCGAAATATCCACCCTTATATAATGATTTGTTCATTCATATCTCGTTCGATTGGTATATCGTTACATTGTTCTTGATCTTTACGATCTAACGTTCAGTTTTCTTCGAGTATTCAGATACATTATCCACAGGATTAACCAAGATTCGATTCGAAGACATTCGAGCAACCTCATTGACGATCGTTCTCAGTGTGAATGAATCATCATCTTCTTCTTCTTCTTCGTCAGCCAACATTGTTCATTACAGTATATGGCATCGTAAGATCACGGAAAAGGCGTACCGTACGAAATCTACGTGTACGCTTTTTACGCCGAATACAAGATTTGTCGTCTCGGGTTTGATTTCATCTTCGGAATATTGTTTCAAAGTTGTATCCTTTAGTGGCACCAGAGAATTACAGACTGATGAAATCAAGATCTTTACTCGAAATGCTGAAGAAGAAGAAGAACAAGAAGAAGCTGTGAATTGTTCATCTGTTCTTGAAAGAAGTGAAAGTCCTTTGACAAATTGTTCATCTGTTGAAGCTGAATCTAATGACTATATGTCTTACTGTAAGAAATCCGATGAGATTAACGTTGTTGTTGTCCCTAAGAACGGCGGCGCCGGCGCCGGCGGTGGATCTCCATCCTCTGAGGATAATAACACTGTGAAACCGGATTCCGACATTATACAGATTGAGATGAACAATTCATCAGAAGAACAGATGGAATTGAAAGAAGTTGTTCCTGAAAACAGACCGGACATTCCTGTTCCTGTCGTGACAGATCTTGTCGGAAATCGGAACAATTCAGAAACCAGTTTGCCGATTACTCCATTCAGAAACCGGAACAATTCAGATCTTGTCGGAAACCGAAACAATTCAGAGACCAGTTTGCCGATTACTCCATTTAGGTCAGATCAAATCAAAAACCGTCAAGGCAGAACTGCAAAATCGAAAGATGAAATCGATCTTACACAGAGAGAAATCGCAATCGAAAGCAGATCAAAGCAAAAAGCTGATGACGTAATCAATGGCGATCAATCGACTGATGACGCAATCAATGGCGGATTAGACAGAAGTTTTGAATTATGTGTGAAGATCATAAGACAGCTTGAATGTTTAGGACATATTGAGAAGAGATTCAGACAGAAGTTTCTTACATGGTACAGTTTAAAAGCCAGACCTCAAGAAATTAGGGTTGTGAAAATTTTCATTGATACTTTCATGGATGATCCTTCAGCATTAGCAGAACAGCTCATGGATACGTTTTCAGATTGCGTTTTGAGTAAGCGTTCTGCGATTGGTGCTGCGTCTGCGGTTGTACCTTCTGGCTTCTGCATGAAGCTGTGGCATTAAAATATATATATATAAATATTTTTTTACTATTAATCAATTGTTATTGCCCACATTTGAACTATTTAACTTAGAATTTAAATTGTTGGAATATTTTTTCCATGCGAGATTATTCTGTACTTGCTATTAATATAATATTTTGGTACGTCATTTTTCTTCGGCTAAATCTGTAATAATTAATGCGAGATTATTCAGCAGTTGCTATTTGAATTTTTCATTCTATTTTTCATGGATAATATTATTTTAATCTTATTTCCTCGTTGATTTTGACCCATATCATATTTCCACTTCAATTTTTAGTTTTCATTTTATTTCCCTCCACCGTAAAAAAAATCTATCTAAAACCTCTTTCTTATTTATCTGTTCATTATCTCTTAATCGATTCTCATTTTGACTAAATTTTGACTTTAATTTTTATTCGAATTTGACTTAATTTTGATCTAATTTTGATTCAATTTTGACTCAATTTAACCCTAATTTGTTTGATTTAATTGATTTCAAGTAAAATTGAGTATAATTTTTTTACTTGAAATCAATTTGACCTCAATTTTAACCCAAAATCGATCCAATTTTGACCCATATTGTGACCTCAATTTTGACTCGATTTGAACCCGAATTTTTACTTAATTTTGACTCGAAATTTACTTAATTTTAACCCGATATTAAAAATCAAGTAAATTATTCAATTTAGTTGCTTTCGAGTTAAAATTGAATACGATTTTGTTAATTATATCAAAATTGGATCAAATCGAGTTAATCAACTTGCCCCGATTTTGACTCGAATTCGATCCAATTTTGACCCAAATTGTGACCCTAATTTTGATTTGATTTTAACACGAACTTTTACTTAATTTTGACCCGATTTAATTTTAAATGTTATATTTAGTAAATTAAAATGGAAACTGGATTTATCAATCTTAAATTGCAGTCCACAGTTGAACAATGCTCAACTTATAACGAAATTATGAACGCAGTAGACCAAAGCAGAGGACAAATATTTTTTATATGGACACAGAGAAACTGAAAAAACTTCTTACGGAAAACATTATAAGCAACAATGAGATCTCGCAAACATATTGTTCTAAACGTTATTTCAAATGGTATTGCATCAATTCTGTTACAAGGAGGTTGTACAACGCATTCACGATTTGCAATACCAATAGATATTAACGAAGATTCAATTTGTAACATTAAATTAGGGACAAACTTATCATATCTTATTAAACAAACATGTATTATAATATGACACGAGGCTTCAATGATTCATAATACTGCTCTGAAGCTCTAGACAAAAGTATAACAAGTATCATGGGTTTCAATAAATCATTTTTTTAAAGAACGACCCTTTTGGGGGCAAAACAATAGTATTTGGAGGCGACTTTTGCCATATTTTACCAGTTTTTTGCAAAAGGAAATAGACATGTATAAACTCCTCCTATCTCTGGAATTTCTACCATGTATTGAAATTAACTAAAAACATGCGATTGCAAATGAATATTGATTCCTCAAACATAGATGAATTGCAAGCTTCTTCTGATTGGGTATTAAAATTAGGAGATGGAACTTGATCTGAACCTAATAACGACGAATACTTGATTGATGTGCTTGAAGATTTGTTAATTACACCAACATCAAATCCAATTGAGAGTATTGCAAATCATGTGTACTCAAATATTTCAAATTGAATATCAAAGCTCTTTTTAAAAAAAACTGAACAATATTATGTCCCACAAATGAGATTGTCGATGAAATAAATGAAGCGCTTCTACAAAAAAAAATTCTCGGTTGTTCAAGAGAATATCTAACCTCTGATTTATTATGCAATAATGATTCAAATAATAACGAAACATGCGAATTATTCAGTATAGAATTTTTGAACAGTTTGAAATATCCACGGATTCCTAATCATTGTTTAACACTAAAAGAAGGAGCACCCATTATACTTTTGTGAAACATCGATCAAATATTTGGATTATGTAATGGAACGCGATTCCAAATAACGTAATTAAGTAACAATGTGATAGGAAGTAAAATAATAACAGGAACTCACGCATGCAATGAAATATTTATAACTCGATTCTCATTAATCTCAACTAACACAGCTTTACCATTTCATTTCAAAGGAAAACAATGTCATGTTATATTATGTTTTCCGTCAATGACATAGCATTAATCGAATAGGTATATACTTACCAAAACCAGTTTTCAGTCACAGACAATTATATGTCGCAGTTTCAAGAGTAAAAACTAAACAAGGATTGAAATTACTTATTTTAGACGATAATGATAAATACACAACATAAATAACAAATATTATATATAAAAAAATATTTAATAATGTATAATAAAAGTGTATATTTATATTTAAATTTTTTTCCCTTTTACCCAACTATTAATGTATTTTTACATATAACATTTATTATATGTTACAATCAAATATCACTTATTCATTAATACTAGTATATGTATATATAAAAAGAATTAATTAGAGAAGAAAAAATTAGATCATTTTTAATATCATTATGAATTATTCATCAATTGATTTATACATATATATTTATAATACCAATTTTAATCACATATCCAACAATTAACTAATAATTTAAAAATTTTCTAAGATCACATATAATATTAATATATAATTATTATTTTCACATATATTAAAATATAATATACCTTTTTTTATTCCAAAATAAATTTAAAATATACTTGTTACAAATTTAAATCTAACACCAAAATTATGTTAACAAAAACTAACCATAACTAAATCTAATTAAATCTAAAAATTATATCAAAATATTACAATTTTCAAAATTATATATACATTTATAACTTATTTTCTAATCATTATTTTATTCTATAAAACCTTGAAAACAAAGTTTATTAAACATTTGAATAAGAAAATAAAATAGGCATTGTCGGTGTCTAAATGAGAGAGGTCGGAGCTCTCGTGAAAACGTCGCCGTCTCAATAGCTTTTGAGTTGTTGACGTGTGTGCTGTTTCCCTTTGTAATTTAATTTTGGAAAAAGAAATTCACCATCTTTTACTAAAAAAAAAAATATTAACATTTTATAATAAAATTTAATTAATCGGGTAAATAAGATCTTGAATATCTTAGATCTGTTAAATCACGATACACTACAAACATTATTATGTGTATAATATATAAATGTTATTGTTTAAAACAAAAAATAAGATTACTTCGTTGACATAAAATACATTATTTATGTTTCGATTTTTATATTTTTGTCTTCCTATTCTTAATACTATAATTAAACATAACATTGTTAAAAACTTATGATAAAAATATTAAGCATATAAAAATTTATGATTAATAATATCTAATATGTTTGTGAAAAAATAATAATTATATACGTTGCATTTATTAATATACAATACATTTTTATTTATTTTTCCTAGGAAAGAATTTGGTCGCACAAGCTTTTCATTTCCTTTCACATATATATATATATATCTTAGAATGCTATTTCCCACCGCATAATCTCATGTTATTTTAATATTTTAATTATAATTTACAAAATATTTATAATATATATTGTCTTTGCTTATGTTATATTTGTCAAAGCTTTTCTTAAGATATTTAGCATTGGAAATGACGACTCAAATAATATATATATATATATTATATATGTTTCCAAGAATTCACAGTAAAATATAATGATGTTCAGATAATTAGAAAAATGGAAGCCATATATGTGGTACACGTGTCGAGTTTTCGTTCGTTGAAAGTGAAGGGTCCATATAAGATTAAAGATATCTCTATAATCACTTGTTTTGAATTATTTTGATGTATAATAATTTAATAAATATTGGCACAGGAATAATTTGGACCCACTCCACCTTGAGACACACTCGAATTATAATTTAAATTAATTCGAAAGTAAATAAAGACAATTAGAAGAAGACTTATGAACTGAACTGAACATGTTTTGCCTCTTCATCCGTTCTGGTCGGATAATTTTTATTATTTTTATCATAACCACATATTTTAAAATTATAGATGAATATATCGTTTTATGTTGTCAATTATTAAATAAATTTTAAATTAAATTATGGGCAATAATATATTAAAACCCCATAAAATACATTATCGTATTCCAAAATTATTTATTAATGATTATTTTTTCCTTTTTAGCTGATTTATCATTTTATATTCAGAGCTTACTCTGAATACACATAAGTGACAATTCATTCACATTTGATACGATATATATATATAGTTAATTTGAAATTAATCATTATAATTTTTATATCATTGTAAAAATCATCATAATTTTTATATATTTCTACAATATCATGATAATTTTAATTTTATGTATGGTTGGTAGTTAGTCGCTTTACTTCTATCGACGATATATAAACATGGGATACAAATAGAACTCATCCAATTATATTTTTTTAGAAATAAATCCTTAGTTACGTACGATGAGATATAATTTATGATAATTTCAATGACACATCATATAAGATTATTCAGAAAAACAATTATTTAATCGTTTACTATTTACATATATATATATATATATATATATATATATGGACACACACTGACATATACACATGATTGTAATGACTTTGTGCAAGCATCGTTTTCGTGCATTAATAAAAGGAAAGAAAAGCTAGGAAGTTTGTGCTAAATATTATAATTTTTTTAATTATTATATTATTTTGTTTAAATAAATAAATTTATACTAAAATAAAAAATATCAATTTTAAAATTTTATTCAAATTTTTTTAATCCTATTAAAATAAATATATGAAAGTTGATTATTTAGTCTTTTTAGTATGACATAAAATATTTGGATAAAATTTGAAAATTTATATTTATTTGGTTATAAATGGCATTTTGTGTGACAATTTTAATATCTAAATATTTCTATAACAAAAAATAATGTACTTCTACTGCTATATAATTTGAGATTTGAATAAAAAATTAAATCTTATATCACTTAAATATCGATACGTATGAAGTGAAATCCCTAATTAAATTGTTAGGCCAAAGTGGATGAAATTTTACAATACCTAACTATCCGTTTCACTTCATTAAGCAAAAACATATTAGGCTTGACTTTATATACATATAATTGAATTCAATTTTTAGTATTAAATAGAATAAAAAAATTATTATATCGTCAAACTTTATAATTGAAACATTTCAAAATACTTAAACATTCCACAAATGATAAAAAAAAAATAATAATAATTGTAACTATCTTTTCATATTCAAACTTTACTCACTATCTCTACTTATTTATATCTAATTACTTTTTTTATTATCTCTAAATCTAAATAGATGTGATTCTAAATACTGTTAAATTAAATCTAATTATTATAATATCTTTTTCATATTTTTTTTATAGTAAAACATATAAATAGATATAAAATAAAATGTATAATTTTTAAAAACACATGAACATTACTATCATTAACAAAAATTCTATCGGTTACAAAAAAATAATTCTATCATCTCATATTTTTCACACCTCTTAAATATGATTAGATAACATAAATCATATTTTACATCAATGACCCGTAAAAATCTATTATTTTAAATAAGAAAAAAAAAGGATAAGAAGGAGAAAACATCGAAGTCCTACCAAACACAAAAGCTTTTGATCCATTGAGTCAATCTCACAGTAAGTAAAAACCCTCACCAACCCTAAAAATCATCATTATTATATATATATATATATATATATTTTGTATCCCAATAATAAATCAGAAAGTACAAAGACAGATAATCAATCTCATTCTGTTCTTCTTCAATGATTATATATTTACATTTACATACTTCGACTTCATCCTTCTCTGCATCCAAAATGAAATACATTCGAAGTAACAGCTTCAAACGTCTCTTCTCCTTTAAACGACGTAGTTTCGATGCTGATTCCGAAGCTGTAAAAATCGAGAATTGCTTCATGGGTTTTCAAGAAACAGATCAATTTCGAAGACCCACTTGGAAATGTTTCTCATTTGAAGAACTCTTTGATGCCACTAATGGTTTCAGTCCAGGTTCTATTTATAAACCAGTTTAAAAAAGTTTCCATTTTTAGGTTAAAATTGACTGTTTTTTTTTTGTTGTTGCAGAGAATATGGTGGGGAGGGGAGGATTTGCAGAAGTGTATAAAGGGGTATTGGATAATGGAGAAGAGATTGCAGTGAAGAGAATAACGAAAGGAGGAAGAGATGAGAGGAGAGAGAAAGAGTTTCTTACAGAGATTGGGACAATTGGACATGTCTCAAACCCTAATGTCTTGTCTCTTGTTGGCTGTTGCATCGACATTGATCTTTTTCTTATCTTTCAGTTCTCTTCTAATGGCTCTGTTGCTTCTCTTCTACATGGTGATTTTGATTCCCCCCATGAAAAAAAAAAGATTCAGACTTTCTTCAAAACCCAAAAGTGGGGTGGACAATCCGGGTGTCGGGACGGGTTCTCGGGTTCGGGTTCGGTTTGGGTTCTTCAGTTACAAAAAATTGAACAAAAAAACCATTTGGTTTTTGGAACGGGTTCTTCAGGTTTTGGTCTGAATTCGGGTTGTTCGGATTTTAAAACATTAAACCCCAAAACTCCGAATTGGATTTAGTTTATCTAGATATTTCGGATAATTCGGGTTTTTTTGGATTCTTGGGTTATTTAAGTACGGATAATTCGGATTTTAAACGTGTGAGTGAAAGGGAGAAGAAATTGTGTCACAACTCACGTTTAGTATTAGGGTTTGTTTAGATTTTTTTTTTCGGGTTGTTCGGGTTCCTCTGATTATTTCGAATCTGAACCCAGACTTATCCAAACCCATTTGGATTTTTGATATTGAACTCATATACTTTTCTATAAAACTCATAAACATTCAGATTGAATTGGTCCGGATAATCCGAAATACCCGTCCCTATTTTTTTTCTTCATAATCTTCGAAAAATCAGGGTTTAATTCTGAAATCTGAAATTACATGGTAATGGCAGATGTAAAGTCAGAACCTTTGGAATGGAAAAGAAGGTACAAGATCGCTATTGGGACAGCAAAAGGACTTCATTATTTGCATAAAGGTTGTCAGAGAAGAATCATTCATAGAGACATTAAGTCATCTAATGTCTTATTAACACAAGATTTTGAACCTCAGGTCATAAAATCCAACTTTTAAATTAAAAAAAAATATAATGTCTATTATTATTATTATTATTATTATTATTATTATTATTATTATTATTATTATTATTATTATTATTATTATTATTATTATTATTATTATGTGCAGATATCTGATTTTGGGTTGGCAAAATGGCTTCCATCTCAGTGGTCTCACCATTCAATTGCTCCAATTGAAGGAACATTTGGGTATAAATATAATTAGAATTATATATATATTAATTTGTTTTAATATAAGAAAATTATATATACACTTTTATTTAAAATAAATTATCAATGTTACTTCAAAATTTTATACCATTAGTCTATAAATATATATATATATATATATGACAACTGATATATACATTAGTGTTCTATACTTTATTGATTGATTTGAAAATAATTATAATAATTTGTGTATTGTTTTGAAAATTGCATGATAGAAAATAGATAAAATTAGTTCATACTTTAAGACGAAATTTATTAATTTTATTGGATTTTCTTTAATATTTATGAAAATATTAATAATGAAATAAAAAAAAAACAGGCATTTAGCACCAGAGTACTATACACATGGGATAGTGGATGAGAAGACTGATGTGTTTGCATTTGGAGTGTTCTTACTTGAACTCATTTCTGGTAGAAAACCTGTTGATGCTTCTCACCAAAGCTTACACACTTTGGTAAATTCAAATTTTTAACCTTTTAATATCACTTTATTGGTATAAATTGTTAAATATGAGTCTAAACCTAACTAATCCCAAAAATTAGTTCAACAGTTTAGAATTATCCAACACTAATATATATATATGAGACCAAGATTCATGTCCTTAACCGATGTGAGATAATACATCACAACACTCCCCTTCACGTCCAGAATCAATCCTGAAGCGTGAACACATAATCGTGGGTCTAACATCGGTATATTCAAATCAGGACGAAACTGGCTCTGATATGGTGTTGTATTGTCCCACATCGGCTTATGACATGAATCTTGGTCTCACATATATGGTGTTTGAAAATCCTAAGCTCTTGAATTAGCTTTTGGGATTAGTTAGACACAGACTCATATTTGACACAAATAACAAATTAGGAAATTTGATTTGAACATGAAATCAAATAATATCTAACCATTTTTTTTGTTATTAGGCGAAACCAATTCTAAAAAATGGCGAAATGGAAAAACTTGTGGATCCAAGGCTTAATGGAGAATACGATGTTCATCAACTTCATCGACTCGCTTTCGTTGCATCTCTTTGTATTCGTTCTTCCTCTTTACGTCGACCTTCTATGAACGAGGTAAATATAAATATAAATATATATATATATATATATATCAAAACAGATTGATTAGTCAATATTAATCATAATGATTCATCATAAATGACGTTGATAATTGTGATTAATCATCAACCACCGTTGTTATACACTACTAAAAATTAAATTTGTGGATTGTATAAATAGGTTTTGGAAGTGCTACAAGGAGAAGAGGTGAAGAGAGAGAAGTGGAAAATGTCGGAGGAAGAAGAAGAGAAAGAAGAAATTTGGGGTTTTGAAGATCTTGAAGAATGTGATTACAATTCATCTATTTCTATATCTCAATAATCAATTTTGTAAATTTCTCATTGTAAATAATATATAACATTACAATAAGTTTGTAAAGAAAAACATAAATTAATCCTATGTCAAAATATAATTCATCTCAAGAGAATATATGTATATATATATATATATATTTCTTATAAATAGGAAATAGTTTTTGTATTTTAAAAGATTATTTTCAAACGTGGGATTTAAATAAATAGTTTTTGTAATCTATAGCGATGTGTTAGACTGAAAAAGAATAAAACTGTAAAAAAAATGTTCTAAAAAACGTTCTAGACGTCCGTCTAGGCGTTGGACGCCCCTGACCGCCCGACTAATCACTAGACGGTCTTTTTTTTAAAAGAAAAATGTGATACCAAAACGACGTCGTTTTGGTACTTAAAAAAACTAACAATGATACTAATCCACGCGTTTATCTTTTATCGCATTTGCTTTCATCATTGCATTCATCTGCTTATATATATTTTATCGTCTCTCGTCTATTGACTTCACCTGAGTCTCTCGTCGTGGCCTTCGTCTCTAATCCTCGTCTTTGCTTTCATCCTCGTTTTCTTATCCATCATCGTCTCTCGTATGTTGTCATCGTTTTCATATCTTATCATTGTCTTTATTTCTCATTTCCGTCTTTTTTTTCATCTCCACCACCGGCTTCATCTCTCGCATTCGCTTTTGCCTTGATCTAACATTGTCCTCACTCGACGTTCGTTTTTTGTATTTTGTTTTTCATGATGTATCGTCATAAGTTTTATATTGTGAAATCAATATTTATAATAAATACTAAAATTATTTATTTATATGTGTGTTTTATTTCTATATAAATATTTTGAATTAAATATTTAGATTATAATTATATTAAATTATATATATATATGATATCCGTCTAGTCCACCTAGATATCGTCTAGACGTTCTGGGCGCTACACGCTAGATGTCCGTCCGTCTAACACCTAATATTTTATTGAACCTTGCTTGAGTTGGACCAATTTTAGGAGGCCAAGCCATCGGATACCATTGATGATAAGTGATAAATTTGTCGTTAATCAAACCTTAATACATACAATAATTGTATTTACATTGATAATAAGGGCATAATAATCATACAATAATGTTGAAATAATATATGTAATAAGTTTAACGTATCGTCCCGGAGTTTGATTCTTCAAAAAACTAACACATGGGTTCGCTCTTCATATTTTAACATAATTAATTTTGTGGATTTATTAAACACATCTCATTTGATCTACTTGTATTATTTTTATATCACTCATTATAACGCAATAAAATTTCATTGTAACTTTATTGTATATCAAAATTAACAAAAATAACGGTTATATATACAACTATTAAAGTAATCGATTATATATTCAATTGTGGATCGTTGCGTCTATATATCCAAACGTGGAATCATAAGCGATCAAGTCGGAAGTCAGTTTGCGCTTGTATACCCATACGTGAGGCATTAATGATCCAATCGTGATTATATTGCACCTATATACCTAAGGATGGGATCATCAATCCGATTCGTTATCTTATGATATGGTCGATTTTGGTTTTTATTTTTGTACTTTTTGGGGTTTTGGTCGAAAACAAAGTATAAGTTTGGAGAAAAAAAAGAAAAAAGTTTTGATATTTGGTAGAAAATACCATGTTTTCAAAGAGAAAAACAAACACGAAAAATGGTAAGAGAAAACATTTTTTAAGTTGGTGGTTCAAACCAGAGAAAAAAATCAAAATAGAAACACTATGAGAATATTCTGAATATTTGAAGAATATACTCAGAACATTTCAATGATATCTCAGAAAATATATTTGTAATATAAGATTTAAAAGGGGGTGATCGGTTCGGTCCAATCCAAACTCATTGTGAGCTCATCAGATTACGAGTTGATTCAGTTAGGGGTGGGTAAATAGCAAATATCCGCAAATATCCGACTATTCGTATTCGTATTCGTCGAATATTCGATTTTACTATTATATTCGTATTCGTAAATTCGGTATCCGCAAATATTCGGATATTCGTATTTGTATCAAATCAATATTAATAAAAAAATTCTTATATAAAAGTTGATAATTATCAGAATATAATCCATAAGTAGTCTTCAAATTGCACAAATACAAAAAAAAAATATAATATAAATAAACGAAACACTAATCACATCAATCTCTCAATCATCTAAATTTGACTTCGTGGATGACTCCACTAGCATTGCCAATTCATCTAAAATAACATAACAAATTATTAGATTATCGTATTAAATATCAAATACAATAAAATAAAACTAAAATAAAAGATATATACTTACGAAGTTCTGTTTTTTCGATATCTTGCAATATGTCCATAACATTATCCATTTCACTTGGATTACGAATTCAATCTTGAGTGCAAATTAAAGCTTCAACCATATTAGTGGTCATATAACTACGATACGAACTACTCACATGACCTCCCGTACTAAAAGCCGACTCTGAAACAACTGTAGATGTCGGAATAGCCAAAAGACCTTTTGCCATCAAAGAATGAGTTTTATATTTAGAACATGTAGTCTTCCACCAATACAAAATATCTAAATTACCAACATTTTCTTCACATTCTTCTAACAAATATTTTTCCAATTCTGATTTTACAACCCCTACTCCTTGATTTTTACGTTTCAAATAATCTTGAAGCAACGAATAAAAACGTTGTAAATTACATTTGTAATCCTCCAAATTTTAGGTATGGTAACTACTTGTTTATATATTTTATATTTGGTCTTAAAATAAAATTATTATGTTTTTTATTTATAATTTGATCCTTAAAATTAATTTTATTATATATATATATATATCTGTATACTAAATAAATTATCTATAATACTTACGAATACGAATAATTGCGAATAATTGAATATACTATTTGTATTTATATTTGTATTTGTCGAATATCTAATTTCTTATATTTGTTTTTGTATTTGTTCATTCGGATATTTGTATTTTCGGATCGAATACGGATCCAATACGAATCGGATACGAATACTTCGAATATTTTGCGTAGCCCTAGATCTAGTCCAATCCATTTTCTAAATGAACTAAAAAAATTTAGGTTATTCCAACTCGCCTTGAACTCATGAAAAGACGAGAATTTAGATATTTTATGTTTTTTTTAAAAAATGTGAAATATATTATATAAACCAAATAAAATGTCTACAATGCAAAAAAAAAAAAATCGACTATAAAAGTTATAAAATATTAAAATACTAAATCAAATTTAAAATAATAAAATGGTAGAATATCAAGTAAAAAACATATAAAAAATCTACGTAAATAATATAAAACCGAAAACACAATGAAGGCTAGAGATAAGAAAACGACGTCGACACGATGACAAAGGGCGAGAGAGAGAGAGAGAGAGACAACCCTAAATTTTTCTTTCTTTTTATTGTATGTAATCTATTAATCACGTGATTTTTTCGGACTCATAAATTTACGAGTTAGTCTGTCTAAACCCTAAATTGTTTTGAATTCAGCTCACTAATCCGTTTTTAAAGGAGTTGAAAAATATCCAATTCAATTCGAAAAAAAAAAATCTAGATATGATTCACCAACCGAAACTCATTTTATACTTTTAATGTACTTGATAAACCCTAAAACATATACAATAACAAACAAATCGAATAACACCATTACAATATCTTTGCAAAACGTTATCATAGTTTATCGTCGTTGTCGTTATCGTCTATCTTCCACGATCATCACCACAAAAATTTCTCTTTTTCAACATATCATTTACTTATAATATCAAATATCAAAAGAAATCGCAGATTTCACATAAATTCAGGTATATTTAGATCGGAAATACTTATATCCACATTACACAAATAAACAACACAGAGAGAAATTTTTAGTGTATCATTTAAAATCCATACAAAATTTCGATATATTGTCAATGAATCAAACATATATAACAAAGCTACAAAACTTGTTAATCAAAAGATCCAACCTTTTGCTCAATTGGTAGGGGTTGCTACTCATGATTGGATTCTATCATCTCTTTAAGCTTTTTAAGTTAAAGTGTAGAGTTTTTGCTTTGCTAAGATCATTCATTCCACGACCGGCGGCGTTCTTTTCTCCAAGAGCGATTCGAAGAACGTGACGCATAGTTTTGGAAGAGGCGGGAAATTGAGCGTAGATCCGCTGAATATTGTCTCCCACGGTCTTTCAGATGAGACTACTAATGGCATCGTTGATGAAATCTCGTCCTGTTTCCTCTTTTCATAATCCGAGAGCTGCCCGTATAAGGAAGTGTATCCATATTCCGCTAAAGATTGAAACTTTCGGTTACCATTTTGATCATATAGATAAAGATCTCAGTTAAAAGTAATTTGAATCGAGTTTAATTCGTTTTTTTTACCTGTTTCTTCGTGAGCGGCAAGAGCCTCGTAGTCAACGACACTACGCTCGTGTGATTCATCGCTATATGGATCGAAAAGAACGTACTCGTGGCTGCCATTTACGTACGCAAGTAGTAGCTTAGATGGAGTTTCAGCTTCAAGAAATGAAAGTGACCCTCCTCTGGCCTGTAACAGACATAGTCATAGGTTGTTTGCTCATGATTATACTACAACAGAACAAATTGTCTGACCCATTTGAATGTATGACCCGCAAAATAAGAACGAAGATCGTACTCTTTGAAAGACGTAACCTTTCTGTGTTAAAATACTACTACGAGGTTCAATATTTTCCGTCAAGACTGATGGAAAAGCCGTCTAAATATGTTGCAATGGTGAATGAAATCAGATCGCAAAAACGGAAAAGATCATACCTGTGTTACAGACCACGTAGCTGCGGGTGTAGGTTCTGATTCGGTAAAGAAGAGAATAGCACCGTCTTTCCCGCGGAAAATATGTTCATTAGATTTGACTGACGTAGAAGATTCTGGAAGCAAAGCCAAAACTGCAAAAGACGATGAATCCAAAGTAGTCGCAATGGCTGCACAAAAAAAAGAACGTTACTAACCGAAACATCAGGAATTCGTCGAGTTTGCACACGATAAAGTTGGAAATATACGATACCTTCTACATGTATTCTATACGACCATGATAAGGATCGGTTTGACATATTCCAGACAGATAATTGA
This sequence comes from Gynandropsis gynandra, assembly GCA_036759665.1. Lineage (NCBI taxonomy): Eukaryota > Viridiplantae > Streptophyta > Magnoliopsida > Brassicales > Cleomaceae > Gynandropsis > Gynandropsis gynandra. The sequence goes on from CM071868.1 coordinate 741,885, forward strand.
GGTGTCGAGCCGTGTGATGCAGTCACAAGAAATTCCGACTTCCCAACGAATGAAAGTCTCGTAATTGGCTGTGATCAGATGATAGATTTAATCATTTCATGGAAAAGGTTCATTTGGATAAACAGAAATATAAAAAAAATTTCGAGTCGTTTACCGCAAGAGTTTCTCCTAATACCGCCAAGAGAATATTTTCGTCTGGGTTCCAAAGCGTAATAACATTTTCAGCCGCAACAGCCAAAACGGTACCATCCCCGGAAAATGCAGCAGCCATCATAGGTCTTTTCCTGGAAAAGATTGACCAAAATTTTGTCAATGACAATGATCACCAGACATTAGGGCTGGGCAAAATATACGAAGTATTCGTATCCGATTCGTATTCGAACCGTATTCGATCCGAAAAAGCAAATATCCGTAGGAACAAATACAAATACAAATATCAGGATTTAAATATTCGACAAATACAAATACAAATAGTATAGTCAATTATTCGTATCCGTAAGTACTAAATATATAATTTATTATGTAAATATATATATAATAAAATTAATTTTAAGGATCAAATTATAAATAAAAAAACATTATTATAATTGATTTTCATATCAAATATAAAATATATAAAGAAAAAGAAA
>CM071868.1:743305-757340 GCA_036759665.1 Gynandropsis gynandra
ACCGCTCTTAAGGCGAAGAGAGACGAACAAAAAGTTGCAACTCTTCATTGATATCACTTAAACCTTTTACGAGCATGACTTAGAAAACATGCAACGGGCCCATAACCGCTAGTTATTCACTTTAATGTAATATCTTTAATTCGCCCCAATCACCAAAATAAAGATATTACTTTGGTATCCACTAGGGCTGGGCAAAATATCCGAAGTATTCGTATCCGATTCGTATTCGAACCGTATTCGATCCGAAAAAGCAAATATCCGTAGGAACAAATACAAATACAAATATCAGGATTTAAATATTCGACAAATACAAATAGTATAGTCAATTATTCGTATCCGTAAGTACTAAATAGATAATTTATTATGTAAATATATATATAATAAAATTAATTTTAAGGATCAAATTATAAATAAAAAAACATTATTATAATTGATTTTCATATCAAATATAAAATATATAAAGAAATAGTTATTATATTTAAAATTTAAGGATTAAAATGTAAATTATAAAAGTTCTAAAATTAGGACTAAAATGTAAATTATTTAGAATTTTTTATTATTTTTTTTAAATTGATTTTATTATGGATACGGGATATCCAACAATATCCGGATATTTGCGGATATTCGAATTTACTAATATCCGTATTTACGAATACGAATAGTAAAATCGAATATTCGACGAATACAAATACGAATAGTCGAATATTTACGGATATTCGCTATTTGCCCACCCCTACCAGACATACCGGTAATAAGATGTTAAAAGTTACCAGAGGGTAAAAAAGTAATTACTTGTAAGAGCCAACCGCGTGACATGTCCAGCTAAGCTCCTGATTCTTGTCATTTTTACCCACCCAAATCTGGAACAACGGTATCATATCAGTAAAAGAGCAAACGAGAATGAATTTTAACGGGTAAACTGAAAGACGTTACCTTGAAGTCCCCACCGGATGATGTACTCACAGCCATTCGACGGGTAGGGTGAAAGACAATTGCTGAGATACCAGAATCCCTGTGACAATACAACAAATGTTACTGCCGTAAAAGTTGATATAAAATGGGAAGAACATTCACCCATTTTAAGATTTTCCTGAGGTTAAGAAAGGATCTTTATATACACCATCTTCAAGCAAATGAAATTCACGTGCGAATTTGGGTGTAAAATGAGCTGGCTCGGCTCAACTCGCCATGAGCTCACCAAAAAATGAGTTGGCTCAGCTCGGCTCGTTTTCAAAACGAGTTAGAAAATCTCAGCTCAGCTCACCTTTACCTCGTCTAAAAATGAGCTGGTTCGTGAACTAAACTATTTAAGATAAAAGAATTATAATATATTAATATTATATATTTTTCTTCGAGAAACCAAATAAAATATATAAAATATATATATTATTTTTTCTTTAAATATTATTTAATAAATGCAAAGAATATGTATAATATGTAAAAATAGGAAAATATGTGTTTTGTTACTCAGCTCGTAAATTAGCTCGTCAGCTCACGAGCCAGCTCACCTAAGCTCTAACTCGTTTCTGGCTCAGCTCGTCAGCTCGTTTTTTAAATGAGCTGGAAAATACCCAGCTCGGCTTGCTCAAATATGATCCGAGCTAGAGTTGGCTCGCGAGCCAACAGCTCATTTTACACCCCTAGAATTTGGTAATATCGAAACAGTTGATAGTAAAAGTTTATGCTGGGGGAGACCTGTGAGGTTCATATACGATTGTGGATAAGTTGAAAGTTTTGTCGGGTGTTTCAGACGCCCAAAACTTGAGGCATATTAAGCCTCCGATGCCATCTTCTGGAAGTTTCACCTCAGCCGTACCCATCAGGGAACCGTCCCACGAGAGAGCAACTGATGTCACGATAACCTAATTCCACATTTCAAAGTATCACGAATCGAAAAGAATACATATATAGGAATCAGATCCTCACCAGACATATTACGAATCTTTTAAACCAGACATATTTGCAAGTCTTTTTACCGTGACTTCATCACCTGGCTGATGGTTTCTCTCGCAAACTTGAACCTGCATCGTTAATTAACAAAGTTCAATGATATTTCATCAACTTAGAGCATTTTTAGACAGCGGAAAGTGCAAAAGAACTATTTGAAGATATATGTGAACCGCTTATACTAACCTCTGAAATTCCACGGTCATTGAAGAGGCTGTAAAGTTGAACACAATAATTATCCGTGCATATAGCAACTAAGCCAGATGAAGGAACAAAGTCAACTGTGCTAGCCAAGCCTTCGTACATTTTAGGCAAGGATGAGGTAGGCTGTAAAATAGAGCATGCACATGAATTATACGTCAAAACCGTTTTCATAAAAGCACCAATATACACGATTGAACAGTTAACGGAAACATTTTTACAATACAAATGCTAAAAGTGAAGTTTTTTAACAAGATTTTAAGACAAACCTTGATCCCAGCAATGGTATTTAATATCTCCATGGAGGGCATTTTAAGAAGATGGAGTTGATTATCTGCACAAGTCACCTGAAAATCGATATTAGTAAAAAACTAATACGTTTTCTGTTGCTTTGTGCAGGTCATACGTTAGATCACACATAATAAGCTCATACTTACAGAAGAAAGAGTTGGGTCTGAAGAGAACGTAAAGTACAGCAAAGGAGATCCAATCCTTGGTAAAAATTTCTTCTTCCCCGTGTCTAACTGCCAAACGACTAAAACTCCTTCCTTTCCACCTTAAAAGTCAAATGCAAAGACAAGAAATCAGAAAACCCCGAGATATAACGCCCAAAATCAAGAAACTCCATTCAATGAACTTCACTTTTTTCACATAAATAGACTAACTAAGATCGAAAGTTACATACTTTCAATTCGATGACTAACAAATTTGATGTCTTTTCAAAATAATATACAAATACACTTGTTATAAGCTATACCATGTCATGAAGAAAATAAGGGCAACACACCTGAGTACAAATAAGCCCCGTCCGAAGAGAAATTAAGTAAATTTACTCCAGCAGAGTGCCAATGCCACGTAGTGCAAGAATCAGCATCATCTCCATCTCTCACTCCAGGTCTGTCCTCCATATCATCCATCGATCTATTGTTCGCCCTTTTCTCACCCGAAACAAGTTTTTTATTACCAAAATCTCTCCAAATTAAAATTCTTCCCGTCACATCACCAGCAGCTATAATTCTTTCTGTCGGATGGAAGGCGAAAACATTAATAACCTTCGTGTGATGTAGAGTCATCTTCTTTTCTACTGCTCCCTTAGATTCCTCAGAAGGGACATTCCATATATGGATTTTGCACTTGTGACTTATACCAAAATATTGTCCTGAGGGACTAATAACAATAGATTTTGGTTCATCTGTCTGCGTAAGGAAACAAGCAAAGGATCAGACTATTTAATCTTCTAATAGATGAGTCTAACCCAAACAATAGTCAAACAGAGAACGATTGAAAGCCCTAATGAATTCGAAGCGAACCTCTCTTAAAGTATCTCCACGAGAGAGCCGAGCTTTAGTTAAATTACATTTTCGGACATGTCCTCGTAACACTTTTGATCCTTCTTTAACACAACTTGTATCCTCAACCGAAACATATGCGATCAAATCACGAGTTTCACGGCCTTTGGCAGTTCGATTATCGCTGTATAGAGACGGAATCACCTACAACCCAAAAACATATCAGAAACTAACACCTCCAGTTGATTAAATTGTTCAATTCACAAGCAAATTGCACTGAAAAAGCTAAATGCAGCATTCCTTACCTATTTTCTCACAAAATTTTCCCAAATTTTCCCATTATGAACTGCAATTATTGAATTTACTTACCATAGAGTAAACAGGATGCTGGACATCGACTGTCTTCAACATCTCTGCTGCCGAAACATTCCAATATCGAATAGTCCCATCGAGAGACGCCGTCCAACAGTAACAGAGGATTTTGCCTGCCGGACTCGAATCCGGAACAACAATGACCGATGTCACTAGTGCTGTATGACCCTCGAGCGATTCAATCTAAATCCAAATAGAGAAATCAAACAGGATCAATCGGTGAAAATCCCATGAGATTATTCCACCAAAGTATGACAAATTTGAGTACCTGTAAACCAGTGGCGACGCTAAAGACGGAGACTGTGTTCGATGTACAGACGAGGAGCTTCTTGGTATCGTTAGAGAACGCCGGAGGTGAGTAAACGTAGCTTCTTCCGCCGCGAATCATGGTTTTCCGGCGAAGAAGAGACGGTGGAAACGCAGAGAAGAAAGGCAGACGCGGAAACTGAACCTTCAAAAGCCCTAAACCCTCTCCCCCACTCTGTTCCTCTTTTAAATAAATAAAATTTCTCCTAATTTCTTCTCACAAATACAAAAAAGAAATAATAATTAAAAACCTTAACTATTTGGGCTATAAATATTGGGCTTCGCTAATAGGCCCATTATAAGATGTATATCTACATGTATATATTAATTAATTTTTTAAAGATATATGAATTAATATTATTCTCTATAATAATATATGAATTATTATAATTTTTTAATATGACACGATAACTAATTTTATATCATCATGCAACAGTGCCAATGATTATTGATTAATGTAGAAGAAATAATAATAATTCATATATTATTATAGTAAGAATGTGTTAGTTTATATATAATTATAAAAAAACATTAATTATATATGACTTTAATAACATATGACATGGTTTTTCTAAATACAAATAAATAATTAAGTTTACAATATAATAAAAAACGCAAACAACTTTTATAAGAAAGTGAACAAAGATGAACATAAAGATAATAACCACTCTAATATATAATATTGTAATTTTAGGTAATAAAGTAAATCCATCCTACATTCAAATATCCGAAATATTCAATTTTTATACTCGAGATTTAAATTTTAAAGACAAAAAATTTCCAAGATTCAAATATACGCCAGATTCAAATTTTATACCTATTTAAATTTTAAGACAGAAATTTTTCAAGATTTAAATATCCGAAAGATTCATATTTTGGAAAAGATAAATTTTTAAAATGGACTAGGATGGATGTCGGGTTAGATATGTAAAAAGAAATAAAAAGAAAACGGTATATATTTTGAAGACGGCAAAATTTCAAGACGAATGTCGAATGAGATTGAATATACAGAAAAAAAAAGTAATGGTAGATACTTTGAAAAAACCAAAATTTCAAGATGGATAAGAGACGAATATCGAGTCAGATCGAAAATGCAGAAAAAAGGAACGATGCATACTTTGTCGCCGCAATTTTGAAATGGATTAAGACGGATGTCGGATTAGATATGCAAAAAGAAATAAAAAGAAAACAATACATATTTTGAAGATGACAAATTTTCGAGACGAATGTCGAATGAGATTGAATATGCAGAAAAAAGGAATAGTAGATAATACGAATAAACCAAAATTTCAAGACGAATTAGAGACGAATATCGAGTCAGATTGAAAATAAAGGAACGATGCATACTTTATCGCCGCAATTTTAACTTACATCAAATGCATTGCCAAACACACACTAAGATACCAAGATTCTTTACTAAATGTAATTACTATAATAGAAAAGGATTTAAGATTATACAAAAGAGATCTTCCTAGGTTGTTGAATTCAATGTCTAAAACACTTCAATCTCATAAACATCATGGGAACAATCATTCTCCATAGGCGGCGAACAACTCGCTTCACTTATACTTTCCGCGACATCTCCTTCGCTTTTACTCCATTAATTTCCTACATTTGGGTACAAGATCCGGAATGATTAGAAGAAGAATGACTTCCAAAACGAGCAACGGACCGACAAAACATGCAAAGGGTCTGATAGAGATAACATGACAAAACATTTCAGCTCGGATGTTTTCATTCATTGTCTCACAAAAAAAATTGTGTTATGTTGTATCACATCGACTATGAAATGAATTACAAACTCCTATATATAGTATTGGACAACCTTAAATTCTCGGTATAACTTTTGATATTAGTTATATCTATATCCATATTTGTTATTGTATCACACCTTATTTCGTCCCGATTTGAATGATCAGACTCAGATGAGTGTTATGTTGTGTTGTATCACATCAGCTAAGAAATGAATCATGTATTACATCGACTATAAAATGAATTACGAATTCCTATATATGGTATTAGACAAACCTAAATTATTGGGATAATTTTTTATATTAGTTAGAGCTATATCCATAATTGTTATTGTATCATAGCTCATTTTGTCCTGATTTGAATGTTTAGACTCAGAGAATGTTATGTTGTGTTGTATCACATCAGCTATAAAATGAATCATGTACTGAGTGTTACGAAGGCTCGAACTCGAAAGAGAGATAAATAAAACTACAATAATAGAAATATTGATTTTTTTTTTTATTTCTCGTCCAAATACGAGTAAAAAGGTCTTTTTTATTTCCACAGCCGGCCTGGTCAGTCCCCAGCAGCGCCTTTATTTTATTTGTTAATTTTTTTATTAAAAGGAATCATCCCATGTATTTTTATATAAAAATCATTTATTTGATTTGAAATTGAAAAAAATGTGCTTGTTATTTTTACAATCACATCAGCTAAGAAATGAATCATCAACTTCTATATGATATTGAACTAACCAGAACTTCTAAACTTTTGAGTTAATTTTTGGGATTAGTTAGACCCCAAAATCATATCCGTGACTTTGTTATGACATAATTTAATCATGAAAACTCATTGTTTGTTGTCATTTTATTTCCTAAACGATCGGAATTTACATTTCTTATATGTAGATGAAGCAATAAACTTGAAACCATATTCGCTTAAAAGCCACTCAAAATGTATGCAAAAACATGATTAGTTGAGTAACGATTACGAGAATTATTAAAGAAGAAAATGGAAAAGAAAGATTGATGCAATAATCACAACACTTACCGGTGTTTTGCTTTCGTAATACTCATCCAATGCCCATTGGTACTTGGATTGGTTTAAGCCAAACCATCTTACCAAATGATCATCCACACTTGAATGCACTATCGAAAAAATCAAATGAAATTGTCAAATATGAGTTTGGACCTAACTAATCTCAAAAGTTGGTTCAAGAATTTAGGATTGTCCAACACCATATATATATAAATATAAGACCAAGGTTCATGTATTTAGCCGATGTGGGACAATAAATCGCAACAGAAATGAAACTTAAGCTACGCAGCCATGGCTTAAGACAAGGTATTATAGGATCATGGCTAGTGTTCTACTTATGTTTTTCACATGTTATGTGCATAAAAGATTAGTTCTTTTTGTTGGAACAATTCTTATTCTGTAACAATATAGTATGATAAACAATAAACTAAAAACATAAACAAATAATTATAAATAACGACATTCGATCGAGGCCTGCAAACAATGTACTAAAACAGAATTTGTTTCCTATAGAAAGATTTCATATTTGTTTTTTGATCAGACAAATGCAAGGCTCTATATTTGACATTTAATATATGTTAATTTTCTATAAAACTATTCAAATGCCCAATCCAAAAGCTTTACCATAATTCAAATGGATAAGATGTGAAAACATTAATATAGTATATTAATTAATTTTCTATCACTTTTAGCTTTTGAATTACCAAAATCGAAGAACATAATGAATTCACCAAATCTCAATCTGTTTACTAATTCAACTAATAAGATCATAGGAAGATTCTGTCAGAAATTCAAACAAGAAGTAACAGAGTTCAGTAAGAACAGTCACTGAGGTTGTCCGGAAAATTCTCTTGTCCATTTTCAGTTCATTTTTCTCACTAACCAAATCAGAAAATAATAAAATCAGATCAAACATCATATTCGAACTATACTACAAACGATTAAGGAACAATAGATCCAAAATGAGGATTTTTTCAAATTCAATAAAACCCTAAATTGAATAAAAACATTTACCATTTTGAACTTTGGTGATAGCATTTCTGAAAAATCCCAATACGGAGCCGTTCTGTTCATAAGAAGCCACCGATTTCTCGAACTGCTGAGGTGGAGGCTGAACCGGCGGCGCCATCACCGGCTTGTTCGATACAGATACGGGAGATTCCGGCGGTTTTGGAGTCGCCGGAGGGGTCATGAAAACGGTGTACGGACCGATTTTACCGATTACAGGAGGAGGAGTTGAAGGGTCTTTGTTGATCGGCATCTTGGTGGAATCTGAGAGAAAAATGTGAGGGAATCTTCGGACAAGAAGCTAAAAAAAAAAAAAAAATTGGAGGCTTGAAGAGATTTATGAGCTGCTGTTACAGAGAACACAGTTTCACGCTTCTGTTTCCATCTTTGTCTTCGAAGTGTGAATGTACTTTACCAAACACTCTATCCGGCCGGACAGGGTTTTTTATTTTTTTTATTTTTTTTATTTTTTATTTTTTGAAGAATCTTTATCTTTTTCCGTTTTATTTTTAAGACCCTCATCATTTATAATACATAGAGTTTTTAAAATAAATATATTTTCTATTTGATTTTTATAGTAAATATAAATTATTATTATCTTTTGTAATAAGAAATAATATAATATATTTGAAAATAAAATATTAAAATTAAAAACTCATGTCGATTTAAAAAAATTATATTTGAAATTCATGACGAAATAACCACTGAAAGTTCAAAAAATTTATATTTTATTTCAAAACATAATATGAATTTATATTTTAAAAGATATATAATAAGTTATGTACTAATGGATATAATTTACATATGTATACTAAATTCTCAAAAATTTTAACCATAAAACAAAATTATGTTCACTTCTTCAGAATTAATAAATTGCTAAAAATAACATAATTTTCTCATTAAAATAACCCATAACCAAGACTATAAATTGATTTTTTTAATTAAAAAAAAGAGAAAGAAAGAAAATCGCGTTTAACGTAATGCATTAACAAATACACCAAAATAAATAGAAAAAACCAAACCCAAAAACAAAAAGAAAGAATAGGTAGAAATAACAGAGAAGCAAGACTATAAATTGCTAAAAATAACATAATTTTTTCATTAAAATAGTTTGGCCCATAACCAAGACTATAAATTATTTTTTTTTAAATTAAAAAAAGAGAGAGAAAGAAAGAAAGAAAATCGCATTTAAAATAACACATTAACAAATACACAAAAATAAATAGAAAAAACAAAACCCAAAAAAAAAGAATAGATAGAAGAAATAACAGAGAAGCAAAACCCTAAACCCTAATATGAACATATATCAAGAAGAGACAAACCCTAACAATGTCTGTCTTTTTCTTTAAAAAAAAAACAGAGCTTTAAATGTTTTAATCAGGCAATGGAGTTGATGATGATAATAACAATTCATGGAGTTCACTTAACATCCATTCTTCACCACTTTGTCCACCCAAAACAATAACCCTAGTTCCTCCGACCACACACGTACTATGTCCCCACGCGAATCTCGGTGGACTCCCCGGGACGTTCAATATCCTCCACGTCGGTTTTTCATCCGTTGGATCGAGAAGATACAGTTGCGACGCTGCGTCTAACCCCGCAACCGATCCACCAAAAATCAATATCCTCCCACCCGGAAGACTAACTGCCACATGATCAAGCCTTGGAGGCGGAACCGCCATTCCACCTGGAAGGTTTCCAGACCCTGGACGCTTCCCACACCCGTTCACGGCCTTCCAACATGGTTCATTCTCGCTAAGGTCCATCGTGAACACATCGCTCGAACGGAATCTTAACGATCCCGTTTTGGCAAGTCCACCGAACATGAGTATCTTACGACCTCCGTAGACCGTTAACGTATGGCCAAGCCGAGATGGAGGCGTCCATGGAACGGGTATTTCCCGCCATATCGGTTTCTCCATTGAAAGATCAAGCAAAAATGTATCACTAAGAAGAGCTCCTGAATCAGCACATCCACCAGATACGATCAACTTAGTGCCATCGAGAGTACACGAGCTATGCCATGATCGTGGCAGCGGAGGAGCTAATCCAGAAACCTCTCTCCACGTTGGCGGGTTTGCATCGAGATCTAACAAAAAGACATCGTTGAGTAGTCCTTGGCTCCCGTAACCTCCGAAGACCACTAAGTTAGACCCGTTGACACATGAGAGAGTATGACCCCAACGTCCAGGAGGCGGGGAGCTGACCCGAATAGGCTGCCACTCGGGGTTACTCGAGCTCAAGTCCAACACGAATGTATCGTTCATCGGTTGCATATTCACACCTTCACCACCAAAGATAACGATCCGGTTCCCAACGGCACAGGCACTGAAATTGCACCGTGATGGCTCGACAGACCCGCCCACTGTCAACTTCCTCCATGCTACTGCTTCAAGTGTAGACAACTCTCGGGCCAACCGTCCCCAACCTATCGTCCTTGCATCGGGAATAGACTCTAGAACCCGTGTGGCCTCGCTCCCCCACGTATTCTGACACACCATTCTCCATAAATCATCGTTCTTTGTCAGCTCGTTTAGCTGTCGGCACACGGAACTAACGGATGCGATATCACGAGGAGTCAACCGTGACAATATCTTGATAGCTAATACCTCATCACTCAACTGAAATAACCCACAAACACCACGAGAAACATTACGTTCTCCAATCGGTAAAGCAGAAACAAATGACCGAGATTGTATTTCTTTTGCGGAAGAAATAGGACATGGAGGATCAAGATCGATGATCGCGTCTGTGAAGAATAAAACACCTATGAAATGAGTAATTTCATCATCTTCACGGATAGGATTTAATCGCATTTTATTCATCAAGGGCGACCCATCTTTTCGGAAATTCAACAGTTCGCCTTGAAACTCGATGCCTTCTTCGAGACATCGTCGCATTTCAGTTACAATTGTTGAATCTACCGATGGATGCCTTCGTTTAGAAAAAGGTCCTCTGCATTGCAAGAAACGGCTGCCAACACAAAATATAGAAAATTTCAGATTGAAAAATTCCTCAATCTTAATTCTTGCGGAGTAATTTGCTCATAATATACAATCAAATCCGACCAGAACCAAACTTAAGTTCTTATATATGTAAGAATAGATATAGCCTACCATGCTCTGTTCCTTTTGTTATGATAAGTTGTCCCACATCGGCTAGGACATGAACTATCGGCTAGAACATTAACTATTTCATCGGCTAGGACATGAACTATCGGCTAGAACATTAACTGTTTCATCGGCTAGGACATGAACTATCAGCTAGACATGAATTTTAAATTCATATATATAATACTGGACAACCTTCAACTCTTGAATTAGTATATATATATATATTATATATATATGTGTGTGCTTACATGCTCTGTTCCTTTTGCTATGTTAAGTTGTCTCGAATCATTTAGAACATGAACTATCGGCTACGACATGAACTATTTCATCGGCTAGGACATGAACTATCAACTAGACGTCAACTTTTGAACTCATATATGTGATATTGGACACCCTTCAACTCTTGAATTAGTATATATATATATATATATGTGTGCTTATATGTTCGGTTCCTTTTGTTATAATAAGTTGTCTCGCATCGTTTAGAACATGAAGTATCGGCTAGGACATGAACTATTTCATCGGCTAGGATATGAACTATCGGCTAGACGTGAACTTTGAACTTATATATATAATACTGGACAACCTTCAACTCTTGAATTAGTATATATATATATATATATATATATATGTGTGTGTGCTTACATGCTCTGTTCCTTTTGTTATGATAAATTGTCCCACATCGTTTAGAACATGAACTATCGGCTACGACATGAACTATTTCATCAGCTAGGACATGAACTATCAGCTAGACGTGAACCTTGAACTCATATATGATACTGGACAACCTTCAACTCTTGAATTAGTACATATATATATATATATATGCTTATATGCTCTGTTCATTTTGTTATGATAAATTATCCCGCATCGTTTAAAATATAAACTATCGTCGTTTAGAACATGAATTATCGGCTAGGGCATGAACTATCAGATATGAACTTTGAACTCATATATATATATATATATATATATATATATACATATGAAGGTAGTTTTACTATAAGTTATCCATATCGGGTTGGGATATGAAATTTGGACTCACTTATCGATTTTTGAATTGGCTTTTGGTATTAGTTTAGTCCTACTCCTAACCCATATTTGAACCCTTTGAAATCAATTTCTAATTACAGATAAAGAATTTGAATTTGAACTAAACAAAACCCAGATTTCTATATCATTTGAAATTCCCATATCATCACCAAGAACGAAAATCTTTCACTCAATTCACACAACAAATCAAAGATTTCGCTGCAGAAACAGAATAACGAGAAAAAACTCACCAATTTCGACCAAGAATTTCCTCTGCTCGATACCCAGTGACCATCTCGAATACGGTATTTACATAGATGATTGGATGGTCAGGCTCCATCGCGTCGGTGACCACGATCCCACACGGCACCGTACCAGGAAGATTTCCCACCGGAAACTGAATCGCCTCCATATCTTCACCCATCCATCCTTCATCCGCCTCATCTCCGCCGATGCTGAGATCGGAATCACTATCCCACTCCATTTCTACACACACAAACCCTAAACCTCACAAATTCAAACAAACCCAGATTCGTTTCTTCTGATCACTCCTCTTTCGGAATAAACCCAACAAAATGAAATTCCAGAAGGAGTGAATTTTTGGGCTAAACGACGAAATGAAAGAAAAAACGATATTTATATGTGCGCATATATGCTTTCGCCGACTCTTTTATGAAAGAAAGATCTTTGGGTTTGAATAGCTGAAGAACCTTGTCGACTTTTTTATCTGGTCACTTTTTCCACCTTAACCGGATCTAAATATCTTCCATACCGGTTTAGAACATACCGAACCAGTTTTGGTTCAACGAAAATATCCAACAATTAGGAGTGGACATTTCGGTTCGGTTCGGATGCGATGCAAATAAAATAACCGATCGGGTATAAAAGTTAAAAAATCGAATAGATTCGGTTTGGTTATTAACTGAATAACCGTGGGTAATGATTAGTTATATAAAAATATAAAAAATATATAGATAAATGATATTTATCAAATGAATATTTATCTAATATAATTAATAATTAAAATTAAATATCAAATTTATATAATAATATATTATATTATATTTTTTAAATTTATGAATTATTTGAAATATTTGGAATAATATCATTTATTTGTAATTTTATATGTTAAAATATTTGGTAAATTGAATAATCGAGAGTTCGAACCGAACCATTGTACAACAGAACCGAATCAAACCGATTTAAATTCAATTATTGTTTGGTTATTGTTTTTTAAAACTCAAATAATCCGTAACCATTATATCCGAACCGATAACCGAAATTGCCAGGCCTATCCAACATTGAAAGAATATACTAAATTAAATTCGATACAAAATTCCAACACAATCTACAAAAGAAAACAACTTTGAAGAAGCAAATATACAAATAACATTACTATGATTCTAAATTCTCTCGGACCCTAAGAGCCAATCGTTGAAGAACATGATCATCAAATGAACTATCATTTCGTTTAATCCACGACAAAAACTCGATAGCTTCGTTGTATTTCCTCGATCTGCAATAACCATCAACCACAATCTTATACGTCAATTCATTCGGTTTGCAATCGTTCTTTACCATACAATCAATCACGTCTTCGATCTCTTCGAACATTCCCATAGCCGTGTAACCAGAAATGAACGTATTGTATGTGAAAATGCAGGGTCGGATTCCACGTTCCGTCATCTCGGATAATATCCTTACCGCTTCTTGCATTAACCCTTTTCGACAAAATCCTTTTATTACAGTATTGTAAGAGACAAGATCAGGTCTTACATGAGTCTTGTCTAAGCCCTTAAGGATTTCTTCAGCTTTCCAACACTCTCCTCTTCTTACATACATATCCATCAAGCTGTTGTATGTTACGAGATCCGGGTTTAACCCGTTTTGACGGATCGATTGAAGAATCTCGTGTGATCGATCGTACATATTGTTCCTTGTGAAAATCGACAGCATAGAGTTGAAAATTACCAGATCGGGTTTGTAATTGCTCTT
>CM071868.1:757362-770429 GCA_036759665.1 Gynandropsis gynandra
GACATTTGAAGTATGAAAGAATCAAAGATCTCAAAATCATCCAGCTCGGGAATATCTTCCCGTTATCAATCTCATGTTCAATTCTCTCGATCCCTTCAATGTTTCCTCCCTTAGCGTAACATTGAAGCATTAACGAGTAAGATGTTTCGGTAGGTTTAAACCCTTTTCTCTGCATATCAAAAATCACATTTTCGCCCGATTTCCAATCCCCTTTTCGGGCCAACGCATTAAGCAAAGCATTGTAAGTAGTAACACATGGAGTAAAACCCGCTTTTGTCATCTCACCGTACATCTTCGATGCATCAATTTCAGACCCACAACGTCCATACGCGCTGATCAACGTGTTAAATGTGTCCCTATCCGGCTCAAATCCACAACTCTTCATCTCACGAAACACCCGATTAACATATTTATGCATACCCTTATTCCCACACATGGCAAGCATCGTGTTCCACGTGATCCGATTAGGTGAACATCCATTCGATTTCATATCGGATAAAATCTTTATCATTTCATCAGACCTCGATTTTTTCCCCAACATACAAAGCACAGCATTGTAAGTACATGTATTTGGAACACAACCTGATTCTTTCATCGCGTAAAACAACCTTAAAGCTTCTTCTTCCTTTCCTGCCTTACCGTATGCGTCAATTACCGTTGTATATGTAATTGCATTCGGCATTACGCCCTTTTTCGTCATTATCTCAATCACATTAGCAGCTTCTTTATGAAAACCAGCTCTTACATAAGCAGCAACAAGCTCATTATATGTTACAGAATCCACTGGACAATTCTTATCCTCCATTTCTTTCATTATACTTAATGCTTCCGAATATGCCCCTGCTTTACCGAAAACTTGAACTAACGAATTGTATGTTACGGTTCCTGGTTGATAGCCATTGGATTGAAGTTCTGAGAAGAACTCCTTTGCCTCTGTTAAAAGACCCTCTCTTGCACAAGCAGATAGTACGGTACTACAAGTAAATTCATCAAATTGCATCCCTTTGCTTCTCATTTCATCTAAAATACTTAAAATTTTGTTCCATGATCGACCCTTTTTCCCAAAAACATCAAGAATCACATTGTAAGTGACTAAAGTAGGTGAAGGGCCTGTCTCTTTCATCCTCTCAAACAAATTGATAGCTCCTTCGTACTTTCCCGTACGTGAATAAGCATGAAGGATAGTTGTGTAAGCACGAACATCGAGCAGATATTCTGATAGAGGAATTTTATCGAACACTTTAACTGCATGAGAGTATTGAGATTCTCTTCCTAAGATCCTTACTATAATTTCAATTACCTGATGATCCAGCTTCACATTTCCGGAATTCAGATGGGAAATTAACCATTCAAACAACGAAACTGCTCTTTCCCAGTTCCCTGATCCATCCAGAACCTTAATTAAGCTAAACCAATCAGTTCTAAGCAACTCGGATTTCGTCGAATCGAAGAAACTGCTCAGACCCTGCAATGGCTGCTCCACAATCGAATTGAACAGCTCAATTTCCTTTTTAGACAAATATTTCAATGACCCTTCTCCAATGTCGGAACCCAGGACGGGAATCGAAGAGGGTTTCTCTGTAATCACCTCCTGACGCCATTTCTGAGTCGATTCGGATGAAACCTCGAGAGATGGGAAACGGGAAGCGGAATTGGAGGGTTTCGCCGGAGAAGATAAATGGAGGAGATGTTGAAGAAGGGAATCAAGAGGAAACGATGGCGGAGATTGAGGAGGGAGGTGAAGTGTGGCGGAGCTGAATTTGAGAGGGGGATTGGTGTTGAACTGAGGGGGAGGTCTCTTGGAATGAACTGGGAATATGGGTTTGTGAGGGAAGAGAGTACCTTCCATTTTTTTAGGGTTTTTTTCTTCAAATGGAGAGATTTTTCTTCTGGTTATGGCGGAATTCAGAGGCGTTATCCGATTGGCGAATGGAGAAGATGAGGAAGAACAAGTTTGCGCCTTTGAATGACCACTAAAATGGGATATATCAAGATTACCTTTTTTTTTTCTTTGTTACAAGCATTAGCACTTCGGTGATGGATGGTGCAATCGCATTTGGCCCGCAAACGCACTTGTTGCGTTTTATTAGCGACGGCATGTCTCATCCGCAAACGTGATAAAACACATAATTTAAAATTATAAAAATAATTTTTATTATAATTTATATTAATAATATATATATATTGTATATTTAAAGATTTTAATAATTTTTAAATTTATTTCAAATATTTAAAAATTATAATTAAAAATTATATTTTAAACAACAACGATTTAAATAAATTTTTTTATTAATAATTGTCTATTTTGATAATATTATTCGTAATAATTTTTCTGTCATTAAATTCTAGTCACAATCGTCCGTAAACGTAACGTTTTCACCAATTAGACAAAATGAAATAAAATATCGTCAATCGTTGATAGAAATACCGCAAACGCAACATTTCCACCAATCAAATCTTTCGTCGACTTTTCTATAGAAAATGACAAAATTAATATTGACTTTTAAATATCGGAAAGATATATTGTATGATATATGATTGATATATGATGGATGCAAATGAAAAACCGTAAAACATTATGTCAAAATTAAAAATATATATTCATTTATTTATTTATTTTGAATTTATATATAAAACAAAAATAGTCATACATATCGAATCGTACATAGTTATATCAAGGTTATATTATTTGTTTAAATTGTTATTTGATTCGTTTATTTGATGTATACTTTGAATAATAAAATTTGAAATTGGCTACCATATGTCTTTCATATCAAAAATTGAAATCGGACCTCAAATGTCACGTTAGAAAAGTCAAATTAAACAAGTTTCATCTTGGATCATAGGTGGTTGAATTGGTCAGAATGGTCAATGTTATTAAATTCTGTAATTCATATGCATAATGTGAAATAAATAATGACAAAAGCTTAATTTTCAAAATAAAACGTTTTTTTATATAAAATCTGTAGCACAAAAGAACCAACATATCATGTTGTTCAAAAGTATTAGTAGTGCTTAAAAAACTCAAATAATTATGGTCACTTTATTTTACATATAAGAAATTTTATAAAAAAACCTAAAACCAATCAATTCCGATTTTGTATAATTAAATAAAAAAACAAAATCTATAGAACAGAGCAAAGCAAAACAAACAGTAAACGAGGTTACCGAACATGAATTTATCGAGGTCTGCAATAAGTAGTGTCCTTAGACAGAAATTTCTCCTCAGTTCTGCCTAGAAGATGCAACGATCACAAGAAGTTCGAGACTCCTTATCGAATATACTTTGTAAGTTTCTCAGAAAATAGATGAAGAGACAGAACGAGTATTCTCCTATTTATAAATTTTCGCTTTCAAGCAGTTATGGACAGGAGTTTGGAGGAGCCAAAAAACAGTTTAAACCGAACGTATGCGAATGTTTGTCTCTCGGACATGAGCCAAAAATTCGTTTAAACTGGAGGTACGCGACTGTTGGCTTCAGACCAGTGTTAAACCGAAGTTCAAATTAATTTCAAAAATTAATTCGAAAAATAAAAATTAAGTTTGGAATTAATCACGACATTAATCACTGAGCCCAAGGCCCTATCTTTTACATTTTAATATTAATGTCTAAGTCCATAACAAAACCCACTTACATCTCTTTTAGCCCATTTAGACACCTTCCATAAATAATTCATTATATAGATGATTTTATCCTTTTGGTTTTATCAATGTGGTTCTCTTCATTTTTCCTACAATATATATATATATATTGTTTTCTCGATTTTAAATAAGAATGCATATATATAAAGATGAAATTACATTAATTTACATACAGCGTCTAGTCAAATATTTAAACTGGGTGGTCGAATACTTAAAGAGCAACATGATGAAAATGTTGAGATTTAGATCAAATATTTTTTATTCATATTGAGATTATTTTTTGTTCATAGCGGTTTCCCATCTTTAAAATTGGTTTGTTGGTGAAATGTTCGGCCGAACATTTTCATAAAAATAAAGGTTTTGAGTCAAACTAGAATGGTTTTAGACCATGATTGTGCATCTAATAACTTATGAGGGAATACAAGAGCTCAATAAGCATAAAAAACATGATTGGGTTGGATTTTGGGATTGTAGCGGTTGTGTGATGACAAAAACCCAATAAGAGGTATGAGGATGCATAATGAGGTTGTCACGTAAGAAATATCGAGTCCATGACTACAATACCATATACGATATATTGTGGATGATGGAAGGGACAACCGGTGTTTGAATTCGGTGGGATCTTTGCGAATGATAACGTTAGAAGGTTTGGGATCAGTGGATATTGCATAAGAGTGGAAAATGAGCTAGCTCGGTTTAACTCGTCGTCAGTTCGCCAAAAAATGACCTGAAAAATCTCAGCTCAGTTCAGCTTGCCAAAAAACGAGGTAGCTCGTGAATTATACTATTCAATTTAAAAGGGTTATAATATATTAATCGTATATGTTTTCATCCTCAAACCAAATAAAATATATAAAATATAAAAATATTAATTCGAATACAAAGTTATTAAATATCAAAATACTAATTGGAAAACAAATCAAATACATAAACGTATTTTTTATAATATTTTTAAAATTTTTATTTCTTTTACAATAAAAATATATTAATTTGGTAAAAAATAAAAATAATAATCATATAATGTGTAAACAATATATTATTTTTCCTTAAATAATATTTAATAAATACAGAGAATGTGTATAATATGTAGAAATAGAAAAATATATGATTTGTATATGACTTTGTACTCATGTTGTGAACGAGCTCGCATAATCGTTTCGTCTCAACTCGTCTGTTCGTTTTCTAAACCAGCTGAAAAAGATCTAGCTCAGTTTGTTCAAACATGATTTGAGCTAGAGTTGGCTTGCGAGCCAACAACTCATTACTGTTGTGCTAGAGTCTAATAGGATTGTGCGAACACTTTCTTATGTCGCTCGAGGTCTTTTGATACTTTTGTTTTGTCAAGAGGCTAATGTCGGTGGATCTTATGAGCGCTATGTGGCCCAGGGTTCAATGGGACCTTGCAAACAATAATAATAGTGGGATACTAGTCGATGACTATGAATATTCGTTCGAAGGTCGATTATGTGTCAAGTGTTTGTGCTTGTATTTGCATTTCTATTTGTGTATTAAGAGTGGACAATTAAGCATACAAAAATCATACATAATGCAGTTTCACAAGATGCAATTAATCGTATACACCTGTTTGTGGACTATCGTAAATAGATAAAGAATTAACATATATACGCGTTAGAAAATAAATGTCAAGAGTTATATCAGAATATTTTCTATGAGTTTCTAGGTATTTTATATTTTTTCTATTGTGCTAATTTTTTGAAATGTTTTTTTGATAATTTGCATTTGGTTTTCGATGTGATATTTATAATAGTCAAATTATTTTTAACATATCTTAAATACAAATTGTTTTTTGTGTGTGATTTTTTTTCTTCTAATTGTATATACTTTGATATTATGTGATTCGTATTCATATCAAATGTTTATCATCTGTAAAATTTGACTTCTACAATTTATATAATAACAAAAATGTGACTTCTATAATTTATAGATAAAGAAAATTAGACATTAAGACTAATGATGTCAATTTGGGTTAGGTTTAATGGGTTAATCCAATCAAATTTATTTGAAATATATATGAGTCTTTATTTTATTAAATGAGAATGGTTTAATTAGGTGTGAAAACCAATTAGATTAATTTTAATGATTTTTATCTATATAACCCATTAGCTCATATGTCCATATGATATCCCTATCGTCGTTCACACAGAGTCACCGTTCCAATTCGCTCACTCATTCTATGATCGATCAAATGTTCAATATATTTTTATTTTAATTAAAATATATTCTATTTTAAAATTTTAATTTTTATTTTAACATTTTAAAAATATAAAAATTTCCGAACATATAATTTCACTCGGAAAATTTTTCCGAAAATTGAAAAAAAATTGATTCACCGCCATTGTCACCTCCTCCTCCGTCACCTTCGTTGCCCCTTCCTCCTCTATCGCCATTTTCGTCTCCTCTAAAATTTTAATTTTTTTTATTTTTTGTAAAATAATTCCAGACGGATATTGTTGTCCATCCAGAATTATAATATCTAATATTATATATATATATATATATAAATGTTAGATGATAAAAATATTTATACAAAATTTTATTTATACGAATAAATATGTTTAACTCGATTTATATAATATATTATTAAATGATTTAATCAAACTTAATTATCTTATAAAAATCATTTTATTTTAATGGGTACCCAAACTATTGACATCAAATTGAAAGGAAATGAAGTGACTTAAAAACATTTGAATCGTGCAAATAGTACTATCTAGTAACTAACTATTTTTGTCATTAATTTCTAAAAATATACAAACTTCCACATTTATGAGAACTAAAAAGTAAATTTATTTTCAATTTATTAGCTATATGTACTTTTGTGTGAATATATATATATATATCAGATATTGCATTAATTAGCTAGATAGTTTAAATTATAAATTTCTAAATATTGTTGGTTTATTTGTTGTATTTTAGCTACAAACTCAAACTCTATTCAATCGTTTTTGTGTAGAAGTTATTCCACATGTCAACATAAACTGTCATAGTTTGAGAGACATTGATATGACCACATAAAAAAAAAATTTATTCAAAACAACAAAATAATAAAATCGTATAATAATATTACAGAACAAAATAAAAAAATATAATAAAAATTTTATGAAATTATAAGACAGATTATTATAAGAAAACAACAAATCATAGGTAATTTTGGTTATTTCTTTCGTTATAACCCTAATCATAAAATCACACACATATATATATATATATATATAAAATCGATATCATCGGATACATTGAATAAACTATATAAATATCTCTTCATCACAAATTAGATGGCTCACTTTTATAAAGAGTATAGTTCAGAAATACTTATTATTATTTATTTATTAAGTTGGAAAATAAAATAACCACCTATTTTACAAACATGGTAAAAAAAGGTCTGACAAAAATATATAAACTTCTTTATTTTCTAATAAAAAACTTCCGTATGTGTTTGAAAATATAAAAAACTATATATTAATTAATTTTCTATTTTAGTAAATAAATTATTATATTAACTTTAAAGTAAAATATAAAATTTAAAACAATATTATAAATTTAAGAAAATATATAAAAATTATAATATAATTGTAATTTGGATTGTTGTATATTTACGGAAATCACTTTATTTATCATTTCATTTTCTCAACCGTCAAGTTCTATATATTTTTCCTTCTTCCATCGTCTCTTGCATGATATTTTGAAGAATTAGAAAAATATCAGTTTTAGGTACTGAAAAAAGTTTCTTCTTTTAGGAGAAGGCCTTAATGGCGTCTCTGTTCTCTTGTTCCTCTCTTGTTTCCACTGGTAATTTCTATGTTTCATCCTCTCTCCTAAGATCGATTCTCGATCAAATTTTGTGAATTTCTCTCTGGGTTTTTGTTGGGTTTGGTTAAAGTTTTGATTTTTTTCTATAATCTAAAATAAATCGAAATGGGTTATTGAAATTGTTATACTTTCTGCTCATAAATCTTAATTTAGGGTTTAAATCTGAGTTTTTTTTTTAATTTTTTTTCATGCATGTTATCTCTTTAGCAGGTGGATTTTGTTGGACGAAGAAGAATCTCAAGGTCCCCTCTTTACCAGGTGAATATAGAGATTTATTATATTATATTATATTTATTTATTGAGTTTTATTTCCATTATAAAATTGATTTGGGATTTTCCATTTGCCCTTTCTGTTTGCTACTAAAGTTCCTGGATTTCGACTGTCGTTGATGATTTCTATATGCTAAATTGTGTAAAACAAAGGAATTTAGTGATTTAATTATGCTTTTTAATTGTGCTTATTGGATTCTGATATTGAGTTTATTTTCCATTATAAAATTGATTTGGGATTTTCCATTTTGCCCTTTGTATTTGCTACTAAAGTTCCTGAATTTCAACTTTCGTTGATGATTTCTATATGCTAAATTGGGTAAAACAAAGGAATTTAGTGATTAAATTATGCTTTTTCATTGTTCTTATTGGATTCTGATATTGATTATCTTCAAAAGTCAGTAAATTTCATGAATAATATGATACTAAATCTGACAGGAATTCAAGCTTTGAGGTGTAGTTCATGTAATAATCATACAAAGCCAAGGTTTAAGAACAATCTTGTACGGTACATTGATCAAGAATTTCCATTGAAATCATGCCTTAAGAGCAAAAGGAAGATTCTAGTGAATGCTACGGTAGATCAACCCGAAGCTTACGACCCAAAAAACGTTTGGGATTCCGTTAAAAACTCGTTGGATGCGTTTTACCGTTTTTCCAGACCTCATACCGTTATTGGCACGGTTAAGTTTTCAATCAATTGATTCAATTTCTTCGGTATTTGAAACTAAATCGATGAGATTAAAGGAATTTACTTTTATCTTTCTTTGTGTTTATTTTCAGGTTTTGAGTATTTTATCTGTATCGTTCTTAGCGGTAGAAAAGCTTTCTGATATATCGCCTTTATTTTTCACCGGTGTGTTAGAGGTATGATACATTTTACCACGAATTTTTACGTATTAAAATGAGTTTAAATAATCTTATTAATCGTTTTTGTTTATGTAACATTTCAGGCCGTTGTTGCGGCCCTCATGATGAACATTTACATCGTCGGGTTAAATCAATTATACGATGTTGAAATCGATAAGGTAAAATGATTCTTTTTTAGATCAAATGTGATCCATTATCGGTACACACTAATTCGTTTCTGGGTATTTCTATTTTAGGTAAACAAGCCGTATCTTCCGTTGGCGTCAGGGGAATATTCTATAAAAACCGGCATCATAATAGTAGCTTCTTTTTCCATCATGGTATTATTATTATTATTATTATTATTCCATACGTATAACCGAAAAGATCGATCCGTTTGTTTTCGTTAGTTTTACAAAATGTTGTTAACTTTGATCTTTCTCAGAGTTTTTGGCTCGGGTGGATCGTTGGTTCATGGCCGTTGTTTTGGGCTTTATCCGTGAGTTTCATACTCGGCACTGCTTACTCCATGAATGTAAGTATCTCCCGTTGACCTCATCTTATACGTTATGATCCCGAGAGAGTTCTAAAAGTCCCCGTCTAGTTTCGCTTAGTCTCTGCCTAGACGCTCGACTGGGGACGCCCAACGACCAACTATTGAATCTAGTTTTTTTTTTTTGTAAATTTGTTTCGTCCACAATAATGTCATTTTGACAGTTATAGAAAAATATAAAACTAAAGTCGATTTTAAACAATATATTTGCTATTAAAAATAATTTAAAAACAAAAAACACCTAGTCACCGACTAATCTGTCTAGCTGCTAAGCGCTCGTCGACTGTTCGATTAACCTAACAACTTTTAAAACATTGTGTGAAATCATGAAGCATATGTTCATGGCGGCTCGGGAAAACCTAAACTCGATTTGGTTCATCGATTTTAAACAAATATATTTGCTATTATCGTATTTTGAACTTTAAAAAAGTCGAAAAAAAAGTTGGTGCTAACAATTAAAAAATATTTTAAAAACAAAAAACATCTAGTCACCGACTAATCTGTCTAGCTGCTAAATACTTGTCGACCGTTCGACTAACCTAACAACTTTTAAAACATCATATGTTCCTGGCGGCTCGGGAAAACCTAACCTCAATTCGGTTCATTGGTTCGATATCAGTTTGGAATTTAGACAAAACCGTAAACACTAATCTCATTGTTTCTTGTTACGAAAAAGGTACCGCTTTTAAGGTGGAAAAGATTTGCACTCGTTGCCGCAATGTGTATACTTGCTGTTCGAGCCGTCATCGTTCAGATTGCGTTTTATCTTCACATTCAGGTACTTTCACTTATATCGTAAAAAAATACGTTAAATCGCATGATTTTACGGATACTTCTTGATACGTTCTTGCAGTCTCACGTGTTTGGAAGACCAGTCTTATTCACCAGGCCGCTGATTTTCGCGACTGCGTTTATGAGCTTCTTCTCGGTTGTCATAGCGTTATTTAAGGTGAATAAACACATTGACACAGATAAAGTTATCAATTTCAAAAAATAATTCTTATAATTACGAGAAGTTATACATCGATTAATGCAGGATATACCCGATATTGAAGGCGATAAGATCTTCGGAATTCGATCTTTCTCTGTAACTTTGGGTCAAAAACGGGTAAAATAAAATTCGTATGTGATTTACGACCTTATTAATCGTCTATCGATCACATCCTAAATCATTTTCTTGCCAAAATTCAGGTATTTTGGATCTGTGTTTCACTTCTTCAAATGGCGTATGCCGTGGCAGTTATGGTTGGAGGCACATCTCCGTTCTTATGGAGCAAAATCATCTCAGTACAACGCTCTTTCTCTATCGTTTTAAAGCTTATCCGAGTTTTCTTTTTCCTTCAATTTTGAATGAAGCTCTTTAACTATAATCGAACTCGTGAAATATATTGATAATTTCATTTTGATTTGACCAAATTTAGGTTTTGGGTCACGTTATCTTAGCCACGATCTTATGGTCTCGAGCCAAATCCGTTGATCTGAGTAGCAAAGCCGCGATAACGTCATGCTACATGTTCATTTGGAAGGTAATTTTATAACTATATAGAAAAATATTCTTCTTGCTGGTTTCTTTTGTGTCTAACTAGGGTTTAGGTCTCAATGACGTATATGAGTCTATAATTCATGTTTAGTCGATAAGAGATAACACAACATAACACGAAATCCGTATGGAGGCCCATGACCAAGCCAAGGATTTAAAAAAAATCTCGTGAATAGAGCGATTTCTTCTATCTAATGGGTCAATACTTGATCAGGGTTCATGGTTAATCAATATCGTTTATAGGTCTATAATTCATGTTTTAACTGATATGATATGAGACAATACAACATAACACGAAATCCGTGTGGAGGCCCATGACCAAGCCAAGGATCTAAAAAAAAAGTGCTCATGAATAGAGCGATTTCTTCTATCTAATGCGTCAATACTTGATCAGGGTTCACGGTTAATCAATATCGTTTTAGCTGATATGAGACAATACAATATAATACGAAATCTATGTTGAGACTCGTGGCCAAGCCAAGGATCTAAAAATTGCTTGTGAATAGAGCGATACTTGATCAGGGTTCATGGTTAATCAATACCGTTTATGTGTCTATAATTCATGTTTTAGCTGATATGAGACAATATAATATAATACGAAATCTGTGTTACACAGAGACTCGTGGCCAAACCAAGGATCTAAAAAAATTTCCATGAATAGAGCGATTTCTTCTATCTAATTCTCAGGGTTAATTGTTAATCAATACCGTTCATGGGTCTATAATTCATATTTTAGTTGATATGAGACAATACAATATAACTCGAAATCCGTGTTAAGACCCGTCCGTGGTTTGGTCACGTGAATAGGGCGATTTCATATATCTAATTTGTCGATTCTTGATACGTTTCTAATCGTTTTACCGTTTTGAATCAAGATTCTAATCTCATTGATATATTTTTGTGTGTGGCTAGCTTTTCTATGCAGAGTATTTGCTGATACCATTTGTGAAGTAATTTGAGAAGTGGGCAATGAACAGAACAAGAAACCCTAACTTTTTTTAGGCAAGAACTTGCCTTTGCATAAATATTAAGACCCCATTTAAAAAAAATTAGTCTTTGTAGCTTTTGGACCTTTCTTGTACACCAAGGAATTTGGAAAATATTTATGGGGTTTGCCCCTTTCTTAGTAATTTCCTTGCTTGCCCAAGGGGTAATCTTTGTGTAATGCATTTTCTTAAATTTTTATAATCAATCTTTGTGAATTGTGAGGTTCAAATTTCTTATTAGTTTTGCGAGTTCATATTTTAATGCAAATTTCATTACGACAAATTTAACATGAAAATATGTTAATAAACTAAATAATTTTATATTATTATATTGTTTACTCCATTTTATTATTTTCCATTGATTTATTTATCTATATCAACTTTATTTTCTTATTTAGTAGTAATTTTATTAATTTTTTACTTTACAAATTTAACATGAAAATATGTTAATAAACTAATTAATTTTATATAACATAAAATTTAGTGTTTAGTCCAAAATTATTATTTTTATGTTAGACCAAATTTATTGTACCTAATACATGTTAGACATAGATTTTATCATTTAGCTTTAATTTTATATTATTACTATGGTTTTATAATTTTACTTTATAACATCATCAAAATTTAAGAATAATAAATGATTTGTTATGTATGAAATGATTAGTTGTTTGATAATTGGTCTACTAAATATATAATTTTAAACATGTGTTGGTTATCTATACGACACTCTAATTATATTTCAATTTTTTTCTTTTAAACAAAACCATTTAAACTACAAAAAAATTAAACCAATAGATGGGAATAAAAATAAAAAATACAATTGATTTGTTATTAGGATTTCAATCCTACCATTCCCTAAAAAAATTTAACTTCAAATGTCGGATTTGTTCTTCTTAACATTCTCAAGTGATTCATTGAAACTCCTAACTCTCTTCGACTCAGCTTTGAAATCGTCTCTCGTTCGAATCGCTCCTTACTCTCAACTTCGAATCGCCTCTCGCTCCTTACTCTCAACTTTGAAATAGGTTTCGTTTCGAACAATATCAAGTGTTTTCATATACAAAAAAGGACACAAATTGTATTTTTCCAATTTTTTTAGGTTTTCGAGGATATACGTGAAGTAGGGGTGTCATTCGGGCCGGCCCGAGCCCGTGTTAGCCCGATGAACGCGGCTCGGGCTGACCCGATTTATACAGGCCTCAAAGTGTCGACTCGTGGCCCGGTCGGACGGGCTTCAGGCGGGCTTTGGGCGGCCCACGGGCTAATATTTTTTTGTTCTTTTTGAGGGTTTCGTGTTTTTCTGGATTTTTTTTCGGTTACACCATTTGGCTACCATGGATTTTCTCGGATGGAGTCGTAGACTGGAAGACCGAAAGAAGGACACGAAGGCCGGAAG
>CM071868.1:770495-799148 GCA_036759665.1 Gynandropsis gynandra
TTTTTTTTATCTCATTCTTTGTTTTTCTATCATGAAATTATGAACATTAAATTCTTAAAAATATTAATTATCACTTTGTTGTGCAGCTTGTAGGACACTTTCTTGAAAATAAGTGTATAAACCCTACTTTTATCATAAACCATCCTGAGATTATGAGTCCATTGGCAAAATCTCACATATCGAAATGTGGTTTAACAAAAAGATTTGAGCTTTTTGTTAATAAGCATGAAGTAATAATTATTAATACTCTTAATGTTTTTATCATTACTTTCATTTCATCATTAGTTCAGTTTTTATCTCTTTTGACAGATCGAATGCCGAAAGACTGAAAGGACCGGAAGACTCGAACCAAATGAAGACCGAACAAGACGAACACCAAAGCAGACGAAAAAGCTCTAACCAGAGAAGACGAAGCTCTAACCGGAGAACACTCAGAATCAAAGAGTAGACTCAACCGAAGAAGGAAGGAGGAGAGGAGGAGGGTAACACGGGACGGGAGGGAGGGTAACTCGGGATGAGGGAGGCGTGTTACGAGGGGAGGAGGGAGGGTAACACTAAACTCAGCCGAAAGAACTAAGGGAACTAGGGGTTTTTTTAATTGCTTTCGGTCCGAAGCCCGGCGGGCCGAGCTGAAACATGTCGGGCTTTTTTGATAGTCCGAGTCCGAAGGCGCGGTTTCATTCGGGCCCTAGATTTATAGGCCCGAGTCCGTTAATTTTCGGACGGACTTCGTGTGGACCCACAAGTATAGCTCGTTTTTTATACCCCTAATGTGAAGTAAAGAAACCCTAAGAAATCATCCTTGATATTTTGCCTAATGGATGCAATAACTTTATGATTTTTTTTAAATGATGTAGTAATTTATAGGTAAGATTTACTTTATGAATAAACCATGTAATATTTTTTTTTGCTTGTTTACTCCATTGAAACTAGATGTATTTATCTTTAATAATTTAGGTATAATTTTTATAAATACAAATAATATTTTGATATACATATAATATTGTATTATTTTTATTTATAAATACATTTATTTTATTGATCTTATATTTAATTTAAAGTTTTAGAGTCTAATTTAATTGTGAATATAGGATGTTAGGTAATCAAATACATTATATAAAAGTGATTCATTTTTAATAAAGTATTGAGATATTAATTTAAAAAAAAAGATATAAGAAAATAATGATAGACACAATTAACAACTTATAAAAGTGCAACCCATAGAATAATGACAAATATAAATAAGATCTTCATATAACAATTAGAAATCACAATGTGTATAGAATATAATCACAAAAAAAAAGCAGCAAAAAGACAGAATTACCACACTATGTTCAAACCAAATTTGAGCAAAAAGAGAGAATTACTAACCCAATATTTCTAGCAACGGAAAGAAAAACATAAATGCTAATAAATTTTAAAATTACTAAAAAATTTGGCAACATCTTCGTACCAAATCAATAAAGAAAACGGAAATTATTGTATTATCACAAACATAAATGCTAATATGTTACACATGGCAAAAATAATTATTTTTTAAGTGTCAAAATTAATTATTTTTTTAAATCTCTTCATTTAATATATAGATTTAATTGATTGTAAATTTAATGAAAATTGGATAATAGATTTAAAATTTAAATTAATTGATTCTAAATTTAATAAAAAAATGGATATTAGATTAAAAATTTAAATTAACTATTGTAAAAATTGGATAATTGATTTAAAATTTAAATTAGAAATAAGAAATTGATTTACATTAAATTTATATTTTTTATAATACAAAATTATAGTTTAGGAAAATTCTAATATATTTGATTCATAAAATATCTTAAATCAATAAAAAAATTTAGAAATTCATTACAAAAGTTAAAAATTTTACTTCAAAATAAATAACATTGTTAAATATTCGGAAAATATTTTTAAAATTTGAAAAAATGATAATTACTTTAAATTTTTAAAATCATTACAAATTTAATTTTTAAATAAATTAAAATCTTAAAAATAAAAACAATAAAATAAACATCATATTAGATATTTATTATTTTACATTAATTATGAAGATATTTAATTCTATTATGTGTGTTTTCACAAATATCTATATAAAATATCGAAAATATTTACATGAAAAATTTAAATATTTATATTCTTTATAGTTATTTTATTTCCATATTTAACAAATATTTTATATGGTATATTTATGGGTAAAACCCCTATTTCCCCCTCATATTTACCTATTTTGTCTATTTTCTACTCATGTTTTGCACTCATTATATTATTTACTCATATTTTGGTAAACATATTATTACTCTATCCGTTTAAAATTCTATTAAATCTTCCAATTTAACTTCAAAACCCTAAAAACCCATCAATTTTAACACGATTTTCGATCCAATTTCGACCCGATCCGATCCAGAATTAATTTTGACCCGATTTATGCTCAATTTTGACCCAATAAAGGTGTAATTTTGACTCGATTTAGACTCAATGATCCGGTTTAAGTTCAATTTCAACCTGAATTTGAAACCAATTTTGATCACGTTTAGGCTCAATTTAAACAAGAATTTAGATCCAATTTGACCTGGTTTATTCTTAGTTTTGACCATAATTCGAAACCAATTTTGACCCGTTTTAGACTCAATTTCAACCAGCATTTGAAACCAATTTTGATCCGTTTTAGGCTCAATTTAAACCAGAATTCAGGTCCAATTTTGATCTAGTTTATGCTTAATTTTGACCCAATTTGAAACCAATTTTGACCCGGTTTAAGCTCAATTTACCAAAATTTGGATCCAATTTTAATTTTTACCTGATTAAAATCAAATCAATATGAAATTTTAACCGAACTACACTTTAATTTAAACGTAAACCCGATTATTATCGATTTTTTAATTTGGACCCAAATATAGTCTAATTTTGACTCGGATTGCATGTAACTTTGAGTCAATTTCAATGCAATTTTGAGTGATTAAGTTTTAAACAAGTGAAAATCAAAGTTACATCGAAATTGCACCCGATTTTTATTTTCACCCGATTTAAACCTAAATCAATATGAAATTTGAACCGAACTAAACCGAAATTTAAACAAAAATAAATTCTTTTCCTTTTATTGGAATTAGACCTAAATTCGACCCAATTATGACACAAATTTTGGTGTAATTTTGAGTGACTCATTTTTAAATCGGGTGGAAATCAAAATCGAATCAAATTTATCCCGAATTGCGCACAATATTGATCCGATTTGATTTTCAATCGATTAAAACCCGAATAACTCAAAGTTACATCAAGATTGCACTTAATTCGAGTCAAAATTAAACCAATTTCGGGTTAAAAATCGAACAACCCGATAAAAACCGAGTTTTGTTTATCTTTTATTCTGTTGCATTTCATATTGATTCGGGTTTTAATTGGATGAAAATAAGATTGAGTCAAAATTTACCCAATTCGAGCAAAAATTATACCAATTATAGATTAAAAAGAGAACAAACCGATAAGAATCAAGTTTTATTTAAATTTCAGTTTAATTTTGTTAAATTTCATATTGATTCGGGTTTTAATTGGATGAAAATCAAAATTGGATCCAAATTGTACCTAATTCGAGTAAAAATTATACCAATTTTGGATTAAAAATCGAAAAAACCAATAAGAATTAGTTTTTGTTTAAATTTGGACCCAAATTCTAGTCAGAATTGGTTCTAAACCGAGTCAAAATTAGGTCCAAATCGGGTAAAAAAATTGACCCTAAAACTAGTTGAAGCATTAATTTGATTCAAACCCCACAAAAATTTGTACGAAATCGTTTTATATTGGTTAATCCTAAACTAGTTTTAGTATTAATTAGACTCAAAGTCCATAAAAATTTGTACGAAATCGTTTTAGATTGGCTAACCCATTCCACATTTTCTGCAGAAAACTGAAATTTGGGTTCCAGGAAACACAAGAAATCTTGAAACATATATTTTGAAAGATCATGTATAAGTCCTAAATATTGTATTTTTGTTAGATTTATTTTGTTTTCAAAAATATTATCGATCTTCTATTGTTCCCATTGTCTAATTTTGTATCGATTGAATGATGAATAATATGATTGATTTTGTCTTTGTTAGGGAAATCGTTATCGTCAATGATATCTTGATTCGATGTTGAATTTGGATAGTCGTCGTAAATTTGAGATGAGAACTAAAATCATCGACTACATCCGACAATTCCTTAAAAATCGTGATTTCAAGGGGGTATATATATGTGTGTATTATTCATATTTTTTTTACAGAAAATATCTTTTTTTTCCTCTATTCTTAATTGCCCTTACTATGACTTGATGGATCTGACTGAACAAATGCTTAGTGGTATGTATGTCAAATACAATCTAAGTATTCATTGTTGTAATTTCATATACGGTCACATGGGTCGCAGGAATGGTAAAAGAGCTCACCGGTGGCTATAAATCAAAAGCCATGCAGCTGGGCTTGATAAAGAGCCTATTGAAATCGACTTCACTCCTCCATATAGGTTTGTAGCATCTTATTTATATTCTCCTTAGATCGTATCCACTGTTGTAAAAATCGTTAGGTATTAGTCAGGCGGTCCGTCAGCGTTAGCCATTAGTCGAATTAGACAGATAGAACTAAATTTTCATTAGACTGGGGGGTTAGGTACTACCGAACTCCTAGACGCTGATTAGTTGGCTGTCTAGATCGATTTTTATAACACTGGACGTATTTATGATGGGGTTTTTTTTTTAATAAGAACCTATCTCATACTGGGTCCAAATCAACAAAATCCAACTTATTGGAGGAAGAATGACCTGTTCCGATATCTTTCGTAGGATGAGTTCGATCCATTAGGTTCTTCAATTTGTTCAGAAAAGAAACAAGAAACAAGAAAACATCTTTGATCTTATAAGACACCAATTATTTCCATATATAGCCAATGTGAGATCCTAACAATATCGTCCCGTTAGAGAAGCGACGTCCACAACGATGACGGCCTACTCTGGTTAGCACACTCTGACCCCCAGGTCGCTCCTTTCCCGGGTCGCCCTTCCAGTTATCGTTGTCCCCATGCTGACAACCCACTCAATGTTGCCCACTCTGGGCCCTACCAGGTTGCTCATTCCCAAGTCGTCCCTCTAGACACCGTGAGCCGCATACCCGTTGGATCGAACTGCTCTGATACCAATTGATAAGAACCTATTCTATACTAGACCTAAACCAATCCTCATAGCCCATAGGCCCAAACTACCAAGACTTCTTATTGGAAGAAGAAGGATCATGGATTTTATAAGGCACCAACTATTCTCATACGTAGTCGACGTGAGAACCTAACAATTTTATTCTCTTTTTGCAGGAGGGTTGATATGATTGAGGAATTAGACAAGGTGGAAAATCTTAATATTCCAAAATATCTTGAGAGTGAACAAACTAATAACTATTTAATTGATGTTTGTTTGAAATTCAATGTTAAATGTCTACCCCCTCAAACGACAGCTCGACTGTTAGACAAAGTAAAAATCCTTTTTTTTATCTCATTCTTTGTTTTTCTATCATGAAATTATGAACATTAAATTCTTAAAAATATTAATTATCACTTTGTTGTGCAGCTTGTAGGACACTTTCTTGAAAATAAGTGTATAAACCCTACTTTTATCATAAACCATCCTGAGATTATGAGTCCATTGGCAAAATCTCACATATCGAAATGTGGTTTAACAAAAAGATTTGAGCTTTTTGTTAATAAGCATGAAGTAATAATTATTAATACTCTTAATGTTTTTATCATTACTTTCATTTCATCATTAGTTCAGTTTTTATCTCTTTTGACTAACATAACCATTACAGCTTTGCAATGCTTACACTGAGAGTTTGACTGGTGGAAACGTTGCGTTTGCATTTGACGGTATTTCTTTCAGCGATTGATAATGTTTTGTTTCATTTTGTCTTAATGGTGGAAACGATGCATTTGCGGGCGACTGCGACTAGAAACGAATGACAAAAAACTGTTGCGATTGTGTTTTGAACAAAATTACCAAAATAGAGAATAATTAATAAAAGAATTTATTTAAATTTTTTTTGTTTAGTGTATACATTTTAATTATAATTTTCAAATATTTGAAATAAAATTTCAAAATTTAAAAATTATTAAAATATTTAAATATACAATACATATACATATATATGCATATGCATAATATATTTACGATTAACATAAATTATAATAGAAACTTAAAATAATTTTATCAATACATAATCAAATATTTTCATACACCCATATATATACATATTTATATATATACGATAAATATAAAGTATATTAAATCATTGAAACAAATTTAAAATACATATAAAGCATAAAGAATAATATCTAAAAAAAGAAAAAAAAAATTGTTTTATAATTTTATTAAACCGCATCGAAACGCAGACGTAACGCGACATAATTTCGAATTTTTTAAATTCTACATTTCGTCGCGTTTACGGGTGACTGCGATTCCACCAATCGATTTTAGGGTCGCCCGCAGTCGCCAGAAAACGCAGTCGCTGCATTTGCATGCTACTGCGACTCCATGAGACAGGGTCTGAACTGAATGATGCTATGGAACAACGGAGGAGATTTGTTCAACAGCAAAAGGTAATTTAACCTTTTCGATTTGTTATGAATGTTGACACATGTGACACATGCGTGTGGGGCACATGTGCATTGCACATGTTTTTATTAGAAAAGTCTCACATTGGAACTTGACGCATTAAATGAACACTGTATAAGTGTTCATGCAATTAATGCTTTCAAATGGTCAATATAATGGATAATTGGTATGTGTGTATATGCACATATATATACATATATAATGTCAAAGATGGGCCTTGGGCTCTTGGTTGGAGCAGACCGGGTCTCGGCCCAACGAGCCGAAATATTTTTCGAGCATTGGCTTTTCGGTCAAAAATTGTGTTCATCCACGAACTATCGCGTCCGTTCGCCGAACCACTGCGTCCATTCGATGCACGCTCCTGAACGCTCACACGCTCCGCACACATACGTAGGGTTGCGTTCGTAGTTTCGCGTCTGTTGCTTGCACCCCAAGAAATCCATATGTATGACCATATGATCATTCGGAATGAACATAAAAAATTCGTTTCAACCCCTTAAAACTTTCTGAGAAAAACAGAGTACATTCAACAAGAGATAATTCTCTTGTAATCGTCGAATCCTCAAGACGGAATAGAGAGCAAATTTCTGTCTTGGCCTTAGGACACTGCAACCACAGACCTCGATAATCTCTAATTTCTGGTATCTTTAAATTGTTGTTTTTTAATTCAACATAGTTTAATATTCTTTATAATCTGTGTATTCTATAACATTCGAATTCTTTTGGTTCTAACAATGAAAATTATATAAAAATATGGATGAATCATTTTTAAGGGCTCTTGAATATGGTCTCTCTCTCTCTCCGTCTAAAATCTTAGCAGGAGGTTATTTTTTACCCAGCCATGAGGCCACAGGATGAACAACCTCCAGTAAAAAAGTAAATAACTATCAACGAATGAAGGAAAATGGTGGCACCACTTAAGATTACTTTGGTTTTTACTTGTGTTTTTACCAGTTGCAACTTTGGTTTTACGCGACCTAAGAATCTTTTTTATTTATTTATTTATTTATAATCAATTATTTATTTATTTATACCATTGCCACTAATAGAATTATTGATATGGAAATATGTCTTACTAAATGCATTGAATTGAGTGATGAAACAAATGGGTAAATACATGTAATGATTACTCTTTCCATAAATATTTAAATAGTAGAAAGTGAATTTTGAGAGAATTTCCAAATGCATAAAGTGAAGAGAAACACAATAAGACTACAAATTACAATAAATTCATAAAAAAAAGAGGCAAAAGCAGAAAAAAGTGGACACAAAACAAAAGTATCCAACCTTGGAACATTGTTTCAAGGATTCCCCATTTAGCCTCCTTTTATTTATTGCCAATAGATTTCCTTTTTTATATATATATTTCTAAAATATTCTTCCAAATTATTTTATTTCTAAAAAAATCTATTTAACTAAATATTTTTAAAAAAATTGTTAATTCGTATGAAAATTATAAAAATCCAATTTCAAAAACACGACAAAATATTTGAGTTTCTAAACATAAAAACATACATTGTTGGCCGAAAACAATCTACAACAAAATTCAGATAAAAAGACTGGCTTCTAATTTTTTTTTGTCGTGGAAAGTTACGTGTTAGTTTATGAATTCTATAAAGATTTATCTATTAGTTTATAGATTTAAAAATATTGTGAATTTTTTTCCAAATTGATAAATTAATGATTTTAGATTTGAAATCCTTATTTTCAGATTTTAAATTTAGACTTATGGATTTTAATATGAATTAAAGTTTTTTCATATTTAGTTAATGTAAAGATATTTTTTATGAAAATTACATAGTTCACATGAGATCAAAATAAAAAAAATTGGAATAAAACAATATTTTTGAAAGATTAAAATTTTTCTATATTTTGATGGGTTACAATTTACAAATATATACCAAATTATTATCTCTAAAATATTTTAAACATGTGTTTTGATGGGTTACGAATATATACCAAAATATTATTTCTAAAATATTTTAAACATATAATAAAACTTCTTTTGTAAATTGATGAGTATAAGAGAGACAATTCTATATTCCGATCATGTAATTAATTATGTAAATATTAATTTCATAAATTATAGATTTGATTTAATGATATGTCCTAAACATTTAATCATAGTTTTTTGGGATACTGTAATAAATTTCTTGATCTTTTTTTATTAATACTCCATTAATTTTGATACTAGCAATTAGTATTTAAATCCATATTTGTCTCTAAGAATTCCAAATAAAATTTATTGATGGTAACTGAAGCTCTGGAAATCGAGATTTTTTTTATATTGTCATAACTAAAGCTTATTAAATTGTTAAATGACAAAAATAAATATCGGAATTTCTAAAAAAATTGAATTAAAACAGTCCTCACCGTCCCACAATGTCACCTACAGAGACATAAGGTCAGCCTTTCGACCGTTTTTATTACTCGTTAAAAAACAAAATAAAAAAATTAAAAAATCTAAATTATGACATCCCATTCAAGTGTATTAAATTTATAACGATTACCATCCTCTACATTTTATCCTCTTAAATTGATTATATTATTTTATAAAATCCTTTATACTTAGAAAATAAATTGAAAGAGATACATAAATTTGATGAATTTCATATCTATATATAAAGGGACGAAATGATACCAAATTATATATTAATTTTGTTGAATATTGTTAATGATTTAAGTGCAATTTAAAATATAATTACGAGTATAAACAATTAACTTAATTTAATTAACTATATAATGATATCTAAAGAGTAATGTATATACATGAGATAAATGTGTATTCAATCTATCCATATATTTCTAAAAAATAATGGATTCACCCCTTTTGCTTCTTAGTTTTAGAAAAAATAAATCATGAAACCAAAATTTCAAAATAAACAAGATTTCTATTTAAGTTATTTAAAAATATTTTTATTGTCAAACAAACAACCTTGAATTTGTATCAAAGCGTTTGGTAGTCTACTGATTTTCGTGTATCGTAGACAGAAATTTTCTAAAAATGGTGGTTGAGTGTTATGTTCGTCGAGCGTATCATTGTTACGAAAGTTAATGCGATGATGCCTCAAACTCAGTCGAATAGTGTGACTACAAGACATGACATATAAACATGAAAGCAATTCTCAATGGAGAGTTCCAGGAAGAGTTATATATTACTCAACCTGCGGGTTTCACAATCTTCTCCATGTATAGTATGGTTTGCAGGCTGCAATAGTCCATTTATGGACTTAAACAAATTTCTCGTAGTTGGAATCTTTTATTTAACAAGGTAGATAAATGTTTAATTTGTTAAATGCGAAGAAGGATTCTGCGTGTACAATAAGGTTTGTGTGAGCAATGTTATTGTTCTTGTGTTATATGTGGATGACATATTGCTAATAGAAAATGATGGACACTCGTTGAAAAAAAAGGTTGGTTATCGGAATAATTGTTCATGAAAGACTTGGGAGAGACGACCTATATTTTGGGAATAAAGATCTATTGAAACAGATTCAATAGGATTTCGGGACTCTCCCAATCTATGTACACTAATACTATCACAATATGGTATAACATGGTATATTTAAAAAAAAAGTTGTCTTTTGATAGACATTGGAATTTCTTTCTCTATATAAGATTATCCTAATAGAGAGAAAACACATGAGTATGATCTCGTATGCTAGCACGGTGAGAGCCATCATGTATATATACCATGATGTGTATACGATCTTAATTATATCACTACTAAAAAACATGTAAATATCAATAGATGGATCAATTGATCCGTGTACGTCGAAATATTTATCAAGAGATTCCAACGGATCCGTCCGTTGAAATTTTGTACCAACAGATTCCAACGGATCATTCCATTGAACTACTTACCAACGAATTCCAACAGATGTATCCGTTGAAAATTTTTGCCAACGGATTCCATGATGAATCGTTGAAAATTCTTAGATTTATCAACGGATACCCGTTGCAATTTTTTAAATGTCTGTTGGAATTTTCATTTGAAATCCCTTGAAAATTTCAACAGATGCCCTTTAGAAAAAATCATAACTACAAAATTCTGCACATAACCATCTTATTTTTTTCAACGGGCATCCGCTGGAATTTTCAATCATTTAACATTTTTAACTATAAGAATTTATATCAAATTTTATATATATATATATATATATAGGTTGATTTTGAATGATTACAAAGACAAAGGGTTAATGTTTGTAGGACACATCTAACAGTTAAAAAATGAC
Source organism: Gynandropsis gynandra (assembly GCA_036759665.1). Taxonomy (NCBI): domain Eukaryota; kingdom Viridiplantae; phylum Streptophyta; class Magnoliopsida; order Brassicales; family Cleomaceae; genus Gynandropsis; species Gynandropsis gynandra. The sequence continues at coordinate 781,368 of CM071868.1, forward strand.
GGAAAACAACAACACTTGATTCATTGCTTGTTTGTCAATTTCATGAGCTTTAAAGGCAATATAAAATTAGAGAAAAAATAATTTAAAAGGGTTAGTATAATATTCATAATTGAAGTGTTAATTCATTTCATAAACATGTAAATTCAGAATCATCAATCTCGTGCTGACACGGTTATAAACTTAACAATAAAAATCATATTCAATTATTTTATTGATTTTTTAATCTTTATTCCTTTGTTTTATTCGGTAAAACATTTTCTATCAAAGGGATATTGGTAAACAAAATTTACAGGCTTTTTATAAAATTAGAAAAAGTTATTTATTATTTTTTTGTTACTAATATAATAATCATTTAGAAATATAATTTGAAGAAATACATTTTAAAAATCTATAAAACATAAATAAAAATTAGTCAAACACTTATATATTCGTTGTATATTAGTACTTGAAGAATTTCAATTCAAAAATATATTCTTTTTGTTAAGTCACAAAAGATATGCTTTTTTCCACGAAAATATATGGTGAACATTTTTTGGCATTTTTCTTTTATTTTTATTCGAAGAATATATGCTGAGGAATAATAGTTGCAAAAGTGTATTTTATATGTCGTGTCCAATTCTCACAAAATGCTTGTAATTTACACAAAAGTTGAATTCCAATATTTAAATTTTATTTATATCTAAATTCTTTCTAACAAAATTCTCCAATATTACATATAAGGTTTGATTTGTGAAAACGGATAGTTTGTGTTTGCGTTTGACATTGTTTCTAGTTTCTATCAACGATTGGTGACGTTTTGTTTTATTTTGTCATTAAAAATCAAATATAATATATATATATATATATATATATAAAAGTTTTGCTCATATCTAAATGCTAGCATATTAAACAAAATAATTTCTTTTTTAAAATGTTCTCTACGCTACTCAAGATTTGTCTTCATTCTTTTATTGTCAGCATGAGTATTCTTGCACTTTTATAATTAAGTATATATATATATATGTGTATATACATTTTGGGCTCCAAAATTCATTTTATTTATTTTCAAAAGAAATTCGTGAGTTTACGGTCCATTATGTCTCTATTTTGTTCGAATTATCACTAATATAAATATATTTACTAAAAAAAGTTTCAATCTTATAATAGAAGAAATACTTTTATCTTAGATCTCTCGTATTATCACTAATATAAATAAATATATATATATATATATATATATATTGACGATAACACTTAAAATCGTACATGAGATCTCTCGTATCGTCGGCGTGCTTTGTTTTGTTATAAATAGATTTGTTCTTATTACTATCTCTCTATACGAGTATTTATTTATTTATTTTAATTAACTTTTTGCACTTTGATTATATAAAACATTATATTTTCCTACCTTTATTGGTTGACTTGGAATAAATAAAAATTAAATAAAAGAAGAAAGGATTACATCACGTTTTTAATAAAGCGTCACCTAATTAGTTTTGAAGTTTGAATTCTTCCTGATTAACTTACTTTAAACATAGTTATATGGAATCTTATTGCGTAGTCGTTTTCAGATTAACTCCACTAAAATTTTATAGTACGAGGATACCTAATTTTATTTTCTAATTAGATATAAAATGTATATGTTGAATTTAATATTCAAATTCTAGTGTGTATATATAAATATAATGAAAATACTAAGGTAGGTGTATTATTCTTCATGTAGTCTAAACACAACTGGGTAGCACAGTTCCGGTATCCAGAATTTTTAGAATTTCTGAACTCGAATCCGAATCTAGATGGATAAAAAAAATTTTATCTGAGCTCGAACCCGTAAAGTTTGGGAACTCGAGTTTCGGATACTCAATCAATAAGGTGGATATTTGCGGGTACCCGAACCCGTCTTCAAGCTCTTCCCTCTCATGGCGACATGCAAAGAAACAAGTGAAGAGATGAAGAGGCGAAGGCGAGTGGAAGCGGTGGAGGCGATGGAGACAAGAATTAGTCGCACGAGAAGGAGACAAGAGGTAGGGACGATAACATTAAAATCGTACATGAGATCTCTCGTATCGTCGGCGTGCTTTGTTTTGTTATAAATAGATTTGTTCTTATTACTATCTCTCTATACGAGTATTTATTTATTTATTTTAATTAACTTTTTGCACTTTGATTATATAAAACATTATATTTTCCTACCTTTATTGGTTGACTTGGAATAAATAAAAATTAAATAAAAGAAGAAAGGATTACATCACGTTTTTAATAAAGCGTCACCTAATTAGTTTTGAAGTTTGAATTCTTCCTGATTAACTTACTTTAAACATAGTTATATGGAATCTTATTGCGTAGTCGTTTTCAGATTAACTCCACTAAAATTTTATAGTACGAGGATACCTAATTTTATTTTCTAATTAGATATAAAATGTATATGTTGAATTTAATATTCAAATTCTAGTGTGTATATATAAATATAATGAAAATACTAAGGTAGGTGTATTATTCTTCATGTAGTCTAAACACAACTGGGTAGCACAGTTCCGGTATCCAGAATTTTTAGAGTTTCTGAACTCGAATCCGAATCTAGATGGATAAAAAAAATTTTATCTGAGCTCGAACCCGTAAAGTTTGGGAACTCGAGTTTCGGATACTCAATCAATAAGGTGGATATTTGCGGGTACCCGAACCCGTCTTCAAGCTCTTCCCTCTCATGGCGACATGCAAAGAAACAAGTGAAGAGATGAAGAGGCGAAGGCGAGTGGAAGCGGTGGAGGCGATGGAGACAAGAATTAGTCGCACGAGAAGGAGACAAGAGGTAGAGATGGAGAAACAACCACACGAGAAGAAGGCGAGAAGTGATGGAGGCGAGATGCACCACTAGAAATTTGAAGATTGCAAACGGATTTTGCGGACTGGCCAGTCCGTCTCTAAATTTGCGGACGGAGTAGGGACGAGAAAAAATATTGGTCCCTAATCCGTCCCTAAATTTGCGGACGGGCAAGCAGTCCCTAAGTGGTCCACAATTACAGACGGATTGGAAACAGACACCGAGGGCGTCCCGGAATAGGGACGGGGATCAAATTTTCGTCCATAATTTGCAGACGCCCCTGGGTCGCAGTCCCCTAATTTGGGACGTTTACATATCCTCTTGCACTTCTTTGTATGTCCTTGGCTCGATTTCCTTATCTATTTTACTACAGAACACTTGATTACAAGGTGAAAGACTCAAAACGTCTATATGTTTATAAATGAGATATACAATAAAAATATTTATGACTCGACATTACCAATCTCGTGATTTATGTAAATTAATTCCCTTGTCCTTGATGTCTAGATTGAACTTGAGTCATGAAACGTATCATATTCAACTAGTTCAATCTGTGAGCTCGTGACATCGGTCCTATTATATAGAAGGAAAAAACCCTTATCTCGATCAAACAACATACTATAAATTGCATACCCAATCAATATCTTGTTTGTCCACCCATTTACAAGTGACGTTTGATAGTGTCAAAGCATGCAATTGCTTATGTTAAGATCTATGGCGATCTCAAGTCATAGAATTACATATACCATATCATTATGAGAATGACTATGATACTCATATAATAATCCATGTAGCAATCTCATGGCGGATCGATTCAGTACATTGTTCTCTAACATGTAGCTATGTGTTAAATTGATATCTCATATCAATTTACACATACTAGTCTTCATGCAACATTGATATCGGTTATTCTCAATGATGCTCGACTATTCCTGTAAGATCCCATTATTTATGATGATAGATATTTGCATTGTATTTCGATTAACCGAGAATCGATAGATACCGCCTTAGGAATTTAACAACTACTAGCATACGGCTTTCCCGAGCCTTCTCCATCCCGAGCCTTCTCCATCCGTGACCCGACACCGTCTGTCCGTCCTAAGGCTCGAGTCACGGATGAGAAGGCTCGGGATACACGGACGGTGTCGGTCACAGATGGAGAAAACCCGGGACGGACGGTCCGCACATTTACGGATGGCCAAGCGGTCCGCAATTGCAGACGACCGAGCGGTCCGCAAATTTGAGGACGGTCAAGCTGTCGTCCACAAATTTGTGGACAACCGAGCTGTCGGTCTGCAAATTTGCAGACGACCAAGTTGTCGGTCCGTAAATTTGCGGACGGTCAAGGTATCTGTCCGCAAATTTGTTTTCTGTCCGTAATTACGGACGAACGTTTCATTTCCGTCCGTAATTGCGGACTTTCGTTTTCTTACCATCCGTAATTGTGGATGTTTTACAGACGGTTTTTCTCCATCGTCCGGAAAAACAAATCTATAAATTTCATCTCACCCCCATTATTCATTTCATTCAATCTTTCTCTCCATTACTTTCTCTTTCGATTTCCGGCGGTGGTCATGAGTTCCACTGCCCGTCCCGAGTTCCGCCGTCTTTCCCAAGTTCCGATGGTCGTCAGTTCCACCGCCCGTCCCGAGTTCCGACGATCGTCCCGAGTACCACCGTCTTCGCCACCCGTCCCGAGTTCCGGCGGCCGTCTTGAGTTTCGATAACGACGATTACGAATTTTAAATGTTACTCACATATGATTCTAATTAATTACTGTTATGTATAAAAACATTTAAAATTTAATTAAATTACATTTCGATTTTATTTTTTTATTTTTTTAAAATTACGGACGGGGGCCGTCTGCATTTCGAAACACCCCGCCCGTCCGTAATTTTTTTAAAAAAATCTTCAACTTTTCTCATCGATTTGCGAACGGCTTGGTGGTCTGCAATTACGGACGGTTTGCGGACTGAAATTTCTGTCTTCATTTCGGACGAATTAGGGACGGATATCATTTTGCGATGCTCGTTTCTGGATGCCCCTTGATCATTCCTAATCCCCCGTAAACATGTTTAGGGACAGATTTTTCAGTCCCTAAATCTTAATTTTCTTGTATTGATGGAGAATCAGTTGCAATATGGAGGCGGGATGGAGAAAGAAGTGCACGATGGAGGCGAGATCGCACGATGGAGGCGATATGGACTAGCGACCGCACGATGGAGGCGAGATGGACTAGCAGTCGCACGATGGAGAAACAATCGCACGATGGAGGCGAGATGGACTAACGGCTAGATGGACTAGCACGATGGAGAAACAATCGCACGATGGAGGCGAGATGGACTAACGGCTTCACGATGGAGAATCGGTCGCACAATGGAGATGGAGACGAGAAGCGACCACACAAATAGCCGACGGAGATGACGGAGATGGGAGCCATAGGAGATAGAGTTACAAAGAAGGAGAGAATGGAACACTCGGGTAGGAGGCTGAAAAAGAAGGAGATAATAAAAAAATCCTAAAAAATCCTAATGGTATATTGGTAAATAATATGATGTATATGTGTATTTTGAATTTTTTATATATATGTATTCGGGTACCCGCATGTATCCGTTGTAGAAATAAAAATATATGAACCCAAATCTGCGGATAATAAGATTTCATTACTACATCTGAGAGTGAGAGCTTTTCTTTCTCCTTGCTTCTCTATAAAAAATATATATATATATAATACATTAATCTGTAATTTTTTTGTCCAACTAATCTCGTCAATTATAAAAATTGTAGTGGAAAGATATATTTACATAAATCCGTTTTAACTATTTGTCGTTTGTCTATCGATTAATCGATCGTCTAGACCGATTTTTAAAATATTATCTATATACATAGAAGTAGAGTCATACACAAAAACTTGAATGCATGTGTTGACTAAATTCTAACAATTTTCCGTTAATATTTGGAGATATTTATTTATTTGTGGAGCAAAGTAGTTAATATAGGGATTTAGTACCCTTTGTTTTATTTGTGGACAAAGTAGTTAATATAGGGATTTAGTACCCTTTGTTTTATTTGTGGACAAAGTAGTTAATATAGGGATTTAGTACCCTTTGTTTTATTTGTGGACAAAGTAGTTAATATAGGGATTTAGTACCCCTTTTGTTTTATTTGCCGGAAAAATTAAAGTCAAACAAAGTCTACTATCAATTATATTTATATTGAGAAATTACAATGCCTTTTAGTGAACAAATATTATGTTTATAATTTATATTGATATTTTAATAAGTGGATTAAAATAAGTATGTTGTATGGACCCTTAAAATTGTCAGTTGTTTTAGGACAAAAGTTAGAATGGTTTAAACAGAAAACCCAAATCCAACTTTAAAATTATTATCGAAAACGTAAAAATATCTAATTTATTTTCACAATTTTGTTACAAAATCCGCTGTTACAGAATGAAATGTTTTCCGTAAGGTTAATAAAATATTTTGTTATCATTTATCATTTACGTTATTTGATTTGTTTCTATATTTGTCCACTTCATATGGTGAGAGTTTTTTTCCCATCAATTTTGTATAAAAGTCTATTTTGGTATTGTTCAAAACGCAATCACAACAGTTTTCTACCATTCATTTCTAGTCGCTGTCGTCCGCAAACGCAGCGATTCAACTATTCAGACAAAATGAAACAAAATACCGCAAATGGATGACAAAAATACTGACAAACGCATATGCAGACGCTGCATTTCCACCGGTCAAACCCTAATACAAAATCTAAAAACAACAATAATTAAGCCAAATTATAATTTTCTAGTCGCTGTCGTCCGCAAACGCAGCGATTCAACTATTCAGACAAAATGAAACAAAATACCGCAAATGGATGACAAAAATACTGACAAACGCATATGCAGACGCTGCATTTCCACCGGTCAAACCCTAATACAAAATCTAAAAACAACAATAATTAAGCCAAATTATAGCTGCTTTGATGATAGTGATTTTCAAGGTAGGCAAATATGTAATTTTGTCCATTAATTATATACAGATTTTGATAAATATCGTTTGTGAATCCTCATTTAATATTTAATATGTGCAACTAAGTATAAATTCTGACAGAAAAATACATATTATAATTAATAAATTAATTAAGAATAAATAATTAGAAATTGGTCAAAATGGTTCACAAATCAAGAGAGATTCGGTGGGTTTAAGACATTATCCAAACAGTAAAGCAGTACCACGGATCCAATTAGCAAGTGAACCGTACACGTGGCATTAAATGATTGGATGTATGGTTACTGTCACCTGCGTAAATGACAGATCCTTAAAGCTAAGATTCTTTGTAACGGGTAACGGTCCTATTACTTGAAGCCTCAGTTTCTCTTCTTTCCTTCTCATTTATTAACGGCACGACATCCTATGGATTAAACGCCCGTTATTATAAAAACTAACGGCGTCACAGTGCGTTAACGGAGAGGATGATTATTTTACACACTTTACAATAATATATGAAACTATAAATTCTGATATTACACTTTATTATTACCTATGAAAAATGTAAAGATATTTTGAAAATTATCTCTGTGAATAAGTGATTTTTATTACTCAAAGTTAATAATTTGTTTTTATTACTATTTTCAAGCTCTAAAAATCGCTAGACATCAATCAGACGATTTATTAACGTCTAACGTTTGTCGAATTAAATGGTAATTAATCGGTAATTATAATTTTTTATTTTTATAAATAAATTTAAAATAGTTAACTAAATGTTCAATTTCACAATAATACAATGCAAAGTATATAAAATAAACAAAATATTATATAAAATATAAATTAATATAAAATCACTAATTATAATATCATAAACCTAACATTGATAAAATAATCTAAAGATTTAATATTTGTTCTCCAATTATTCACCATCTGTTCTATAATCGATTACAATTACCAATTTTTTCGATGCAATATCATTCTCATCATTAAGGTCTTCAAAACTCAAACTTGTAGAAACTTGTGAAGCATCGTCTATAGTATTATCATCGTATTGACATATTATTCAAAAAGCCATGACAAAACGTGCGTAGAAGATGAGTGAATGCGAGCGATGAGCGAGCGAGGAAGGGAAATAATGGTGAGCTAAGGCAAACTATGAGCGAAAGCGAAATAAGTTTTATATGATATGTGTACATTGTTTGAATTAGAAGAAACACTCCTTCACTCATCATTCAACTGATTTTGATAAATATAAAAAGTTTTGATGTTTTACATTGTAAATCCTTTTTTCTATATGAAATAATATAAATTTTTATTTGTTTTCAAATTTATTTTTGAATATCATAAAAATAATTATTGTTTAGTTTTATTTTAGCATAGTAGAATTCACACAATAATTCTACAATGTTCATATTATTTGAGTATGTTTTTAAGTAAATTCTATGGACAAATAAAATTACAAGACATATTTATAAATAAATATATTTTAATAATTAGGAATTTTTTATGCAAACAGAGGATTTACGAAAATTATATATATATATATAAATAAAAGAAATTAATAAAAATCATTTAGGTTATAATGAAACAAAAAAGTTCTTTAAAATATTATATCAAATGTTCAAAAGTTTTTATAATAATATTTTAAAATTTAATGAACTAATAAAATTTATAATATTTTTAGTCAAAATTGTTTTCCCTAAAACCTTATTAAGGCATTACTAAAATTCTATTTGTGTGAATTTAATTTATTATTTTTAAAATTAAGATAATGGAAGAAATATATAATTGAACATAGATTAAAAGCATAACACCAATGAGGTACATCATATATAATTAGGAGATTTTTTCTCTTCCACGTCACCGATAGAGAGAAAAATCATGGATGTGATATGTTTCCACCGTCACTCCCCTCAACGGATATGGAAACCATCACATCCACCAATCACAGATGTCATCAATCCATCTCAACACCTTTCTCACCCTTGTATGCGATCTCCTCTCATCAACAACCCTCAACGATATGCAATCCATCTGATCCGCCACAATACAAATGCGACGTTGGAGGAAAAACCATTAATCAAGACGAAACCACTGCTCTTCATGGGTGAAAAAAGCATTTAAACGTGTTTTTGGTACTTCTCTAAGAGAATGAAACAAATCTGGGCTTTGGATAGCTCATAACAATGAGAAAAATAATGTGTGAAACAAAGACAATCAATCTAGTAGAGCTATGTTGCCAACTATCCAAGAGGTCGACTGTTAATGTACTTTCTTGTTCGTTGGATCTACACATACGAAACGAAAAAATTCCCATTTCCACTTGATTCCTACCACGTCTGACATATTTGTACCTTTTTTCATGTATGTTTTCAACGGTGAATTCAATGGAACTGCATGTGATGGGGATGAGGTTTAGAATTATATATGGAAAAAAGAAAAGAAAAAGAATATGGGGATGAGGTTTAGAATTATATATGGAAAAAAGAAAAGAAAAAGAATAATAGGAAAAAGAAAGGTAAATGATAAGAAAACGAGGGGTGCATCAGATAAGAATAAAAAAACAGAGAAGATAACAAATGGAGGAGGAAAAGAGAGAAACTGAAGAAAAAAAATACAAGAAAGTAAAGAATGGAGGTGAGGGAGTATAAAAAGGAGATAAAAAATAGAGTTAATAGGATTAATATAGTAATTTTATTTTTATTGTTATTGTTATTATTTTTATTATAAAAAGTTTTGTTTACAAATTTTTTAAAATAAATTATATTTTTTTTCGAATTAATCAAATTAAAATTTCTAAAATATTACAAAATTAAATCTAAATTTTTTAAAACAAATTGAAAATATTTAAAATAATTAAGTTATAAGATACTCGTTTGAGATAATTTATTCGTTGTAATAAACAAAAGTAAAATCAAAACTTGAATAAAATCATACTATATTTATCTCAATTTATAATTGGAAATAGATTCGTATAAAAAATCAAAAATTAAAGACTCAAAATATTAATATTTAGCGAAAACAACCAATACATTACACAAAATATAAATATAGACTACAAAAATTTTGTACACACCATATAAACACATATTAAACCGTATTAAGGTAAACAAACATATATTCGGTTTCATTTTATATTTATATTAAAAAAATTACATACATCAACCAATAATATATATAATTTCACACTAATTATTCATGTTTATTTTGTCCAAAAAATTGCATGAAACACGAGTATAATCTAATATTGTATAATTATTCGGTTTTATATTTAACACATAATATAGTTAAATCGTAATCTGATTTTTATCTATAAATATATTTAAAATACAATAGATTTTATTTGAATTATAAAAGAATAATTTTTTTACAAAATAAACAATTTAATTTTAACTATTTTGATGAATTTTATTTTTCATTACTACTAGCCCTTATTTTTATACATAAAACCTTTATATACTTTTTATAAAATATTATATTAAAATAAATGAACTGTGTGTTGTGTGTTTTAACCTTTATACTTTTTATAAAATATTATATTAAAATAAATGAACTGTGTGTTGTGTGTTTTGTAGCTAAGACATTTTATTTTTTACAATATATTAATTAATCCAACATCGATAATCTAATATACACAACTTAATTTATTGTAGCACAATTATTTACATTAGCACATTTTATGTTCAATTGATAAGAATAACAATCATAAATCATCCTTGTACACAAATTTTTTTACGTGTTAATTAATATATACTATTTTATATATTTGTGCATATATATTTTTGTATTTATGTAGATATTAAAAAAAACCAATCAAAACAAATTGATAAACAGGACTAAAGATCTTTATAGAGACAAAATTATCAACATTTAACATAAAATTACTTGATTTTTTCTTATTTTTATCAAATATAATATATTTAGATTTTATATCGTCATAAATTAAATTATTTGAATTTTTATCGAATAATGATATATTTTGTCATGAAGTAAATTATTTTTTTATTTTTCAAATATAATATATTAAATTTTATGTTATCATGAATTCAATTATTTGACTTTTTTATTTTTTAATGAATAATAATATATTTAAATTTTATGTCATGTATTCAATCATTTGATTTTTTATTTTTATGTCATCATGAATTGATTATTTTATTTTTTATTTTTATCAAATATGATATATTTAAATTTTATATCGTCATTTATCGGAATTTGAACAAATAAGTTATGGTTTCAAAATTTGTATTTCATAATTAACATAACAAACAATAATTGTTGTCTATTTATTTATGCTATATGGAATCCTACTAAACACACATAATTATGGTATATTTAATATTAAAAAAATTAAACAAACATAGAATTTGTATATTGAATATTTTTATATCTAAACATTTAAAATTGATGTATTTTATGCACTATTATCTGAAATTTATAAATTAAATGTTTTGATCATACTAAATTTTTTATGATTTTATAAATAAAATTATTAAAATAAAAAATCATATACCTAAGTAATACTTAGATTGAGATTTAAAATGAAAATATATAAAAGATTGATGTTTTTAATTTTCTATATTATTAATTAAATGTAAGTTGTGTTGTCGTAAATTTCTTATAACATAAATTATAAATTTATTTATATATATATGATCGAATAAATTTAAATATTTTATCTATCTTTTTAAATTAATTAGATCTAATATCATATTTGTTATAAAAAATTATATTTATTTTATATTTTTTATTTTTCTTTTAGTATGCAAATAATATTATCATAATGTTTATAGTGATTAAAAAAAGTGTTACATTTTAATATTTCTAAAACCTTAAATTTCCATTTAATTTTTCATTAGTTATGTACTATATATTTGATAGTTTGATAGATAGAATTCGAGAGTTATTATGTGTAAGTAAATTTTAATACTCTAAAATTTAATAATTTTCAAGTGAATGAAAACCACAAATTTACTATTAGTTTTTAAAAATAATAAAAACATAACATCGAGTATATATTTTCTCACGAAAAGCATACCAAAGAAATGAAGATGTATCTTCGAGGACCCATCATGAAAAAAAAAAGTCAATCTTCAGTTATATTCACTTGAGAAAATCTTAATTAATTAAAACATTATTATTATAAAAATGATTTTTAAATTTACCGTAAAATATTTCCCACGTCACGTGCCATCGTTTGCTTTACCATCCGTTGCCGTTAGGCTCATAATAACCTATATATACACGTATATATTCAAATATAATAATAACTATATAAATATATAAAATATTTGTAATATTCTTTAAATTTGAATATTTTTTAAATAACCTATTAATTGGCCTCAATTAGAGGAATCCGACATAACCAGAAGCATGTTCGGTGAGGAGTTAAATTAAGCAGCATTCAAATGTAATGTAATGATATGTAATTAGTAATAGACAGGATTTTCTAATTCAATAGTCTGAATAATTAAAAATAAGTATCTTGACTTGAAATTATATGTTTTTGCTTAATACGTATGGCGATATTGTCATAAAATTCCATTAGAGGATATTCGTTTGAAACACCTAATTCAAAGTCCAAATTTCATAGGAAAAAAAAAAGAATATAAATAAATAAAATTAGTATATTAAGTAGCAAAATGAAAAAGTTTTTTAAAGTTAATTAAGTATAAAGAAATAAATATAATATAAAAGCTTGATTTATTCTTTCCCAATATAAAAGGATTTATGTACTAGAGGAAAATAAATGGTATTTACTGCTTTTAAAAAATATAAAGGAAAAAATTAGGAACTAGATTCCACCAAAACTTTACCATAATTGCGATATTGTCGATTCTTTTTTTTTATAAATGAAATTTATATCACACAAAATATAATTAGAATGAATCTCTAATTAAGAAATAATTTTATCCATAATTATAGCAAATGGGACCCACAAAAAAGCATTAGTTGAGGCTCTAATATGAGAAATCATGGATTATGATGATCATCAAAGTCACTAATCAACGGTCAAAAGAAATAAAACCCAAAAAATAAAAATTAAAAAAAAAAAGAAAAGAGAGAGAGAATAGGAATATTAACAAATCAGAAAAGGGAAATGGAAAGGCCAATGGGTCCCATTAGACCAAAACGGCAGAGACGTTTGTCGTTTTTAGTCGTATAAGAAGGAGAAGCGTATCGCCACTACAACAGAGAACTTCGCTTCACCCACCCACCCTCTCTCTCTCTCTACCTCTCTCTCTCTCTCTCTATCTGCTGAAACGGCAGATTTACCTGTCGTTTCGGGTGTGCTTTTGCCGTCGTTTGTTGACTGAAGGAGGAGGAGGAGGCTGAGATGTCGAGTCTCGAGAATATCAAGAACGAATCCGTCGATCTGGTAAAAAACAATTTCTCGATTATTTTCTTATTATTTCTCCGTCATTTTTTTCATGCCCACAAGGTGTTCGATCATTTGCTTGATTGAGATAGATCTGTTTATATCCCTGCATGTTTATTTCATTACGTGATTTAATTCAGTCGAAGTTTTTTTCCTCTTGGATCCGATACTGAAAAATCCCATTTCATGGCCTTTCAGAGTTTTTTTTTTTACCTAAACATGTTCATAGTAAAAAAAAGTCCTCATGACTTTATTCAGACTTAATTTTGATTTTGCTCTAAAGATACAAAAATGACGATTTTTGCTTCTGGGTAATTTTGGATCTAATTTTTTTTATTTCTACTCAAAAAATGTAAATGGTTTTCGTACGATGAAGGATTCGTTGTTCTTCAGATAATAGATCTACGCATGTGAACCTTAAAAAAAGTGAGTGTCTTTAGTGTCGGAGCTACCTACGTCTCAATAGATTATTTGCATATTAATTTATTTAATAAAAAAAAAGAGTCCTCGTTTTGTAACATCGTCTTATTTTTCTCTTTCTATATCTTTTTTTATTTTTTCTTTATTAATATTATTTTTATGCATACTCTCTTAAGTGTTTGAGACAGATTCTAGTAATTTTTTAATCTTCAACGTAACAAAAAGAATTAAAATTGACAAAATTAAAAAATATAATTGGTGAATCATGACAAAAAGTTTTCGTATGTGAATTGTTTTTTTCGAAGTTAGGATTTCTGATCTGTGTACTTTTCCGTGGTACGTTTGCCTTTTCTTTCTTTGGAACAAAAAAAAAAATATTTTTTTCAGCCTTTGGAATTCCTCGGGGCAATAAAACTCGATTCTGCCCTGCAATTAATTATCTTTTTCCCTTATTATGACTAAAATACCCTCACCGGGGCTTCGTATTTCACGCCGGGACCTGGCCTTCCATTGGGAGGAATCCTGCGGCGCGTGTATTACACGATTTAAAGATTTTTTCTTGTCACTATCCACGGCATAAGTCAACGCATCTCACTCTGACTCGGTTGGCTTCTTCTGAGTTACGAGTTGACTCGCATACGACTCGTTTGTGACCTAATTCTGACTCAGAAGAAAGTTTCAAGGTTTGCCTGAATTGGGTCGGGCTATTAGAGTATTGGGTTTTCAGAAAGCGTGTTACTTTCTTTGCCCTGAAAAAAAAGTTGCGTTTTTTCCTCTTCTTTGAATGATCTAAGGTCGAGGGCATGTGTATTTTCTAAAGCTAGGGTTTATTGATTGAAATTTAATTTGGTTTCTCAGGAAAAAATCCCCATCGAGGAAGTTTTCCAGCAGCTAAAATGTTCCAGGGAAGGTTTGACATCGAGGGAAGGAGAAGACAGGCTTCAGATATTTGGCCCCAACAAGCTGGAAGAGAAAAAGGTTTTGAGCTCAAATGTTATATATTGTTGTTTTTTAGATATATATATATATATATATATACATATTGGTTTTTCTACAATAATCAAATTACAAGATATTGGGCACTTACAAGGTCAATTTGCATAATGAAATTGACAGGAAAGCAAATTTCTGAAATTTCTGGGTTTCATGTGGAATCCCCTTTCATGGGTCATGGAAGCAGCTGCAATCATGGCCATTGTTTTGGCTAACGGCGACGGTAGGCCCCCGGATTGGCAAGATTTTGTTGGTATCATCTGTTTACTTGTGATCAATTCCACCATTAGTTTTATCGAAGAAAACAATGCCGGTAATGCGGCTGCTGCTCTTATGGCTGGTCTTGCGCCTAAAACTAAGGTAATATAAAGAAGAATGATACGAAATTATTGTAAAAAATGTGGCGAATCTTCGTTGGCAATGATGGGTTTTTCTTGTTGGGATGTGTTGTTCAGTTGCTTAGGGATGGAAAATGGAGTGAACAAGAAGCTGCTATTCTTGTTCCGGGAGATATCATTAGCATTAAGCTGGGAGATATTATCCCAGCTGATGCTCGTCTTCTCGAGGGTGATCCTTTAAAGGTGGATCAATCTGCTCTAACCGGAGAATCACTTCCCGTCACCAAGCACCCTCATCAAGAAGTTTTCTCGGGTTCTACTTGTAAACAGGGAGAAATCGAGGCTGTTGTTATAGCCACGGGTGTTCATACCTTCTTTGGTAAAGCTGCTCACCTTGTGGACAGTACCAACAATGTCGGACACTTCCAGGCCGTTCTCACGGCCATTGGAAACTTCTGTATTTGTTCTATTGGTGTCGGTATGCTGATTGAAATAATCGTCATGTACCCAATTCAGCACAGGAAATACAGAGATGGAATTGATAATCTTTTGGTCCTTTTGATCGGTGGTATCCCCATTGCTATGCCTACGGTGTTATCTGTCACCATGGCTATTGGATCTCATAGGTTATCTCAACAAGGTGCCATTACTAAGCGTATGACCGCCATTGAAGAGATGGCGGGAATGGATGTCCTTTGCAGTGATAAAACTGGAACACTTACCCTTAACAAATTGAGTGTTGACAGAAACTTGGTCGAGGTTTTCGCAAAGGGTGTTGACAAAGATCAAGTCATCTTATTTTCCGCTAGGGCCTCTAGGGTTGAGAATCAAGATGCCATTGATGCTGCCATGGTTGGAATGCTTGCTGATCCGAAAGAGGTATAACCACTTTCCGATTTGAGCTACTCACTCTTTTGTTTTAGTATGATTTTGTCATTTTTTATTCAAAATGTCGGGACTTTTGTAGGCACGTGCTGGAATTCGGGAGGTTCACTTCCTTCCATTCAATCCTGTGGACAAGAGAACTGCTTTGACTTACATCGATAATGACGGTAACTGGCACAGGGTCAGTAAGGGTGCACCCGAGCAGGTAATGTTCTTGACCTTCTCCACTATCACCTCATGTGATGACCCGTAAATCTTAACGATTTCGTATTTCTGCCATACAGATCCTTGATCTTTGCAATGCAAGAGCTGACCTTAGGAAGAAGGTACTTGCTGTAATTGACAAGTACGCTGAACGTGGGCTTAGGTCATTAGCCGTTGCTCGTCAGGTACTACATCTTTTGCCTGTAATTTCGACTTTTCTAATGGTGGGTCGGCTCAGAAGTAATTCGTATTATTTCATCTCAGGTCGTGCCAGAGAAAACGAAAGAAAGTCCTGGTAGTCCATGGGAATTTGTTGGCTTATTGCCTCTTTTTGACCCTCCAAGACATGACAGTGCAGAAACTATCCGACGGGCTCTGAATCTCGGTGTCAATGTAAAGATGATCACTGGTAATCATTCTTAATTCACTTTATATCATCGATCCTATCGTAAAAACCCGCAATTTATATGACTATGTCCCCTAACATCATGCTCTCGGGCTGTATTCTCAGGTGATCAGCTCGCTATTGGTAAAGAAACTGGCCGTAGACTTGGAATGGGAACCAACATGTACCCATCTGCTACTTTACTTGGTCAGGACAAAGACTCGAATGTCGCTTCACTTCCCGTAGAAGAATTGATTGAGAAAGCTGATGGGTTTGCCGGCGTCTTCCCAGGTTATAAATTGCATTATATCATATTGGTAATTCTATACGAGAACCGTGAAGATCATTATGTTGATCCAAATATTCTATCTTTTCCGTATTCATTTCAGAGCACAAGTACGAAATCGTAAAGAAGTTGCAGGAGAGGAAACACATTGTTGGAATGACGGGTGATGGTGTTAATGATGCACCTGCTTTGAAGAAAGCCGATATCGGTATTGCTGTGGCTGATGCCACTGATGCGGCCCGTGGTGCTTCGGATATTGTTCTTACGGAACCTGGTTTAAGTGTTATTATCAGTGCAGTGCTCACTAGTAGGGCTATTTTCCAAAGAATGAAGAACTATACCGTCCGTCTTTTCTCCTTCATTCGCTCCTTCTTCAGTTTTTTCCGCCACTTGAACTGAAATCTAACCGTTCTGATTTTCCCTTTTTACAGATTTACGCTGTCTCCATTACAATCCGTATTGTGGTATGTATCAAATTTACCTTTCTGATTCGTATGAATAACGTATAATCTTGCTTCGATTGGTTAATTTTGCAGTTTGGATTCATGCTTATTGCTCTCATTTGGAGATTTGATTTCTCTGCATTCATGGTTCTGATCATTGCTATTCTCAATGATGGTAAAAGCCTTATTTGATCTCATTCGAACCCGTTTTTCGGAATCACTTTCGTCTAATGGTATTATCGTCTTTTAGGTACCATTATGACCATTTCGAAAGACAGAGTCAAGCCATCTCCCACACCCGATAGCTGGAAACTTCAAGAGATTTTCGCTACTGGCGTTGTGCTCGGTGGCTACATGGCTATAATGACTGTCATTTTCTTCTGGGCCATTTACAAAACTGACTTCTTTTCGGTACATAATCTGAATCCACTCTTTCTAACTCTTATCGTTAAAGGTCGTTTACGTCTAAATCATCGTATAAAATGGTCTAAAACAGGACAAATTTGGTGTGAGGTCTCTGAGGAACAGTCCTGATGAATTAATGGCTGCTTTGTATCTTCAAGTTAGTATAATCAGTCAAGCTTTAATCTTTGTCACGAGATCGAGAAGTTGGTCGTTCGTGGAACGTCCTGGAATGTTATTGATGGTTGCTTTCCTTA
>CM071868.1:812793-902657 GCA_036759665.1 Gynandropsis gynandra
CGTGTGTAGTATTTTAGGTGTCGATCCCACAGAGACTACGCAACACTACCTAAACTCGATCTAGGAATCAAACTTGCTAACGAAAGGATGTGGATGAACCGCCCAGGCGGTTTTTTTTTTAAGTTTTCCTTTGCCCCCGTCGTTTTCTCCTCAAGCTCTTCCTGCGCTGCTTTTCCTGCACCTTTCTCGTCTCGTCGTTCTGCCCGAAGTCTCGCCGTTCTCAGTCGCTTCAGCCGGCTTCGTTCTCTTCATCACTTCGATGACCCAACATCATTGATGGTAGTCGTAGTGCTCCGTGAAAGAGAGAGAAAGGGCTCTGCAACATCTTGAAAGAGAGCATAGCCATGGCACACTCTCATCTTCTTTTCTCTCTCTTTTTTCGTTTTTAGTGGGGTCTCGAAAAAATCAAAATGTCTCTCTTTTTTCAGGGCAATAAATGTAAAAACACAAAAATTACAATTTAAATAATTAATATAAAATTTAAAAAAAAAAGAGTAAGGATATATGAGGTTTATATATATATATACATATATATGTATATGAGTATGCATATATAGTTTATTGGAATGATATATAAATATAATGATGTATGAGATGAATTATAAATTATATGTGATTAATAGAATATTTGGTATGAGAAAAGGATATTCTACGTTATTATTCTTTCTTTTTCAATATGTTTTTATAACCTTAAATCGAATTCATCCAACTCATTTATATTTATACTGCATATCATAATTATAAATTATATTTTATTTATTTTATACATAATTATAAATTTTATTTTAATTATTTTATACATTTTCAATTGTATAACTTTAAAATCTAATTTATAAAAAATAAAAAATAAAAAAATAAAAAACGACTAATTGCCGATTAATTCGACTATAGCTAATCGCTGATGGACTGTCCGACTAGCGCCTAGCGATTTCTACAAATGTATATTATAAATAGTGTCTAACACATGAAATCATAGGCAATGGGAGAGAAATGTACATTAAATCCCATCTTTATTCGTTTTATTTCCGCCTCAATAATATCATCTTCCAATTCCAATCCTTATTTCCTCGGAAATTATCACAAGAAATTCTACAACAAACAAGGGGAAAAAAACTCGTAACCCAATCTCTAATTGACACGTGTACAATCCCTTCTGATCTCACCGGCGTTCCCAGTCTTAACCCCAACACGACCAAGCTTCGTAATCGCCGACACGAAAGCTCGTCGGAAAGCTCCTTCATTGGAGGCAAAGAGATTCACCGTCGATCTCGACCGTCGATCTGTGAACAATACCTGATCTGAGACAAACAGACCCATTCCTTGTTGAAGGTTTTTGTAGTATGCATTGTCGAAGATCCTCGGTGTTGTTGGGTCCATGTCAATGGCGATTCTCGGGTCAACTCGTACCGGACACATCTCCCTCAATTTCAACGCGTACCGGATATTCAATGTTGGGTCGATCCGGTTATTTGGGCTAAAATTGTAGATCCTCTTCGAGAATTTTCCACAGTGCGCGAATCCGATCGTGTGTGCTCCTGTTGCAAGTAGAAGAACAGTCGGTTAACTCGGATTTCGGTTAAGAAATCGAATTCGGTTAATTCCGGTTTTGGAACGTACCGGATAGGGCAATCATGTCGGTTTGGGATAAACCGTGCCGGGCGAACATGGAATTGAGCTGGTCCAAAGTAAAACCGGGTTGAGGGAGACTGTGTTGAACACTGGCTATGGTCGATAATCTCCCGTCTCTTCTTCCTAATTCAACTGGATAATTCGGTCCTCCGGTCTACGTTTAATTTTTGAAATCGGTTCGGTTCGATTACATCAGCAAAGATTTAAATGACAAACATGATCTATTTCAAGAAAAGGGTATAATATGATTACCAAGACGACGACTTCACGGGTCGCGAGGGCCAAAATATCGGCACAAGAGACTTTGTTGCGACATTTGGGATCGTTGTCAATTGCTTGTTTTGCCTTCACGACAGTGTCAAACCCGTCACCGGCCAACGAAATGTCATCCGGATGATCCTTCTCAGATGGCGATGCTATCAATATCGACGCGTCACATCCCTATATATATTCCACATTCGCATAAAAAAGATCATTTCAGTACACGATGAACAAATTCTATGTGTCAAAAATCATATTTTTCGGAATTTGTATGCCTATCATGTGATGATGGCTTCCAAAACTATTATATATAATATTAAATTAAGTAGTTCAACACGTTGAAACGATTCATTTAAATTCTATACTGATGAGTAAGTATACGAAAATTTGTAAAAAATATATATATGAGAATTTTTATGTTATAAAATATAAATAAATATAATACGTACGCGAACAAAACAGTCGTGGAAAAAGAGGCGGAGGGTGGCGGGTGCGGTGACAAATGTCTGTTGAAACTTTTGACGGACAGCGTTGCGAACGATTGATTCTACGTTCGGACAAGAAGTACGATAAAAATCGGTCTTGAGTTGTTGAGCATAAACATATGAACAAAAAAGAATAAGAAGATGAAATATGAAGAAGAAGCTTTGATTTGTCTTCTTCATGGTTTCTTAATAATTTGTGTTGTTTTTTTTTTGTGTGTGTCTAATGTTTGCTTCACTTGGGTTGTATATATATAGAGAGTGTCCATATATTAATTAATTTTATGATGGCTAATGACACAATCACTTAACAAATTATTATGTTTATGATTAATATTATATTTATTTAATCCATAGGAATTTTATATGATACACTCTGTAATGTGTCCAATCATAATTGACATTCTTGATAGTACTTTTTTATGACTTATTAGAGTTTTGTTGTTTGCCTTGTAATGCATGATTTTTTTTATATAATACTAGATTATTTAGGTTTTGTATATTTTTATTGTGTTCAAGAAATATTATATGAAAATTCTATTTTTCTTCTCATGGTATTTTTTTAATTTGAATAAAAAATATATTTTTATTTTGTTTATCAGTTAAGTTATTCCTATTGTGTTGCACCAAAATTTATAAAATTCAGTTATTATGAACCTAATTTAGTGATTAATATAAGGATGTGTTCTAATGGAACAAGTAATGTTTCTCGACGATAATTTCAAAGTTGTGTTTGAACATGAAAATTTCAGTTTTTTTATTTGTATAAATTATAAAGATAATTAAGTACTCCATGCACATGTGAATAAAGAATATCTTTATATTATTTTTTTATATTTTATGAGAAAGTTAATATGGATATTTTTTTAGATTGTGATATAAATATATGTTTTTACGTCAAGAATACAAATTTAATGTGGAAAAGATATTTTGTGCTATTGATTAACTAGTTGAACTATTTGATTTTGAGTAGTGACGGATTTGTATTTTTGTTTAGTAAAATTGTATATGATTTTCATTTTTTTTACCAATAATACTTTCAAGTGGCAGTGAGACTTACTTACAATTTTATTTTTGGTTGATTTATAACGAAAAAAGAAATAATAAAGATGATAAATTGATCGTTTATAATATGACTAATTACTTATTTTGTTTTGTTCTAATTCACGGGTTAATCTTTGTCTTTGGGAACAAAATTACAAAACAAAAGGAATTTGGCACATCGTGTCCTGTAACTATATAGATGTCATATATATACATATATAAATATAAATATATGTCCTGTAACTATATAGATGTCATATATATATATGTATGTATGTATGTAAGCATATCTTGCCAACTCAATGGCATGTTACCACTTCTTACCAACTACTTAAACAAAGAGAGAAAAAGTAGAATGAAAACTCTTTATTAATTGAATTATCAAATTGCATTATATGAAAGATTTGATTTTTGCAATTGGGATTTATTTGTTATGTAAGTTGACTTATATTATGAATTATTGTGTTATCTTCAAAGCTTTGTAATAATAATTGTTATAACTTACTATAAAAATTTTACATGATGGATGTATCAATTTTGATTTTTTAAAATTTTATATAATAGATGTATCAATTTGGTTTGTAAAACAAAATTCACTTTCACAAAAAACAATTTATTTCATATTTTAGAAAGAATATAAAGCATAAAAAATACACAAATTTATAACATTTTACTTTTTATATACACTTAAATTTATTCAATATACTCTAAATATACATACCAATAAAATGCGCTATTAACTAATAGCATTTATACTATTAATATATAAAAACATAAAATTATGTTGCTAACATTGTCATCGTTAACATCTCTACTATAACATTAATGCGATGATATATATATATATATAATGCCATGATATATATATATATATATATATGCAAAACAGTCTGAATTTTTTTATAATAATAGTATAAATTTTATTAGTTTGTGAGATAAAAATAATAATATTTATCAATTAATGTATTTAAACAGTTTATATAGAAATCAAATAGCTACGAGTTTATATATTTTTAAGTTTAAATATAGGCTAAAAATCGATAAGAACATTTTAAAAAAATACTCTAAAATAACTGGAACAAAACAATTCTTAAAATGAATTTGTAATAACAATTTGCCAAGAGGATGAAACAGATCCAATAATTGAGTTGACAAGTGCTTGATCAATTTTATAAGCAGTTTTTATCAGCGTTGTAAAAGTCGCTAGGCGGTAGTCGGGCGGTCCGTCGGCGCCTAGCGACTAGTTGAATTAGTCAGCGATTAGTCGGTGACTAGACGTTTTGTTTTTTAATTTTTTAATATATATTTAATTTTTAAAATTATAAAATATATTAAAATATAACAAAAATAAACAAAATATTATATATAAAATATAAAATTACATAAATTAATTAACTATATCATAAATATAACAAAATATTAATAAAAATAAATATATAATATTTGTAGTATGTTTGAGTAAATTATATATTAGTACTAAAATGATTTTAAGTCTAAATCATTTGAGCTTTACATTGAATTTAAGTCTAAATCATTGGATTGTTAAGATGGACGAATGAACAAAACAAAATTTTGATTTATTTTTTTTAAATATAGTCAAAACGACGTCGTTTTGAGAGAGACCAAAACGACGTTGTTTTGGTCTTTTTTTATTTAAAATCCGCCTAGACGGCCGATTTCCGCCTAATCGGCCGCCCAGGCGCCGACTAGTCGCCGATTTTTTTCTACCGACTAATTAAACCGATTTTCCATTAGACTGGACGGTTTAGTACCGTCGGGCGTCTAGGCACCGACTAGTCGACCGCCTAGGCCGACTTTTACAACAACGGTTTTTATGGTTAGGGAAAAACATTTGGTTTCTGAACGAAATATTAATATTTTTTAAAAGTTTACTAAGAAATAAAATAATCATAATTAATACTATTTGAAGAGGATATAGTAAATATTTAAATATTTTATAAGAACAGTTGGATTGCTAATAAGAAAAAGGTTAGTTAGAGTCTTACATCAGCGAGTATGAATGAAGACAACAACCTTAATGATAACTTTAATTTGGTTTCAGGAATAGTGAATATAGTTATATATATATATATTCAATATAATTTAGATGAATAAATAATACAATTGTTTTTTTCGCCACAAATTTAAATTCTCATATTACAATGTTATATAATACAATGGATAGTAATATTATAAATTCTTAGAAAATATAAAAAAAGTTATGAATAAATTTTACAAATTTGAATTTTCATATTAGAGAATATAATGGATTGTTACAAGACTATACTTTTTTGTTGAAAATATATAAAAAAATCGCTATGAATAAATTACAATGTCCTACTATAGTATCACTATAAGACTGAACAAATAACAAATATCTGAGAATATCCGACTATTTGTATATGTATTCGACGAATATCTAGATTTACTATTTGTATTTGTAAACTCGAATATTTGTAAATAAGAATATTTATCGAATATATGAATATCCATATCAATAACCTAACCTAAATTTTTTAATAAAAACATAGAAAATGGATTTAATAAAAAAATCAATAACCATGAAATATAATCTAAAACTAAAATTTAATTCAAACAAAAACACAAATATACATAATTTAAATAAAACAAAACACTAATCTTGATATCTATCTTCACATGAGTTATTTAAATTTAGTTTCGTCGATAACTCTACTAATATATATTTAATGAATTCTATTTTTTTTCAATATCTTGCAATGTTTCTATAACATTATCTAACCCATTTGCATTAGAATCCAATTGTATTAAAACTTCAACAATATTAGTTATTTTAATGTATTTGATATTTTAGTCCTCTAATCATAAATATATTGTATATTTATCTATATATTTATATAATGAAATATTAAATAAGATTAATAATGTTATTTATCTACAAATCAATTTTATTTTTATATGTATCTAATATATATATTAAATAAATTATCTATTTTGTACTTACGGATACAAATAGTTCGGATAATTGATTCTATTATTTGTATTTGTATTTAATAAATATCCGATTTCTAATATTTATATTTGTATTTGTGTCAACGGATATTCGAATTTCGGTTCGAATACGAATCGGATACGAATACTTCGAATATTTTGTTCCTCCCTTGATAATACATAACAACAATATGACTCAATAGTTTCCAATTATATAATCTATTTTCTAACCAAGATTTCATATTATCTCTAAATATTTTTACTAGTTAGTTTTGGTATATGTGGTTAGTGATGTTATACTTCGATATCGTATCATAGACTTATAATTTATTTATCAAATAGTTTATAAATTTTATAATATACATATATATATATACATATGCCGTATTTATTAGGATAAAGAATGTAAAATAATATTAATTGAAAAATGGGTCAATGGTTAAATACAAGGAAACCAAAAGCCAATTAAGAGAGGTTGATGGAGACTCTTCACATGGCTCCATTACCTTAATCAAAGGAAACCAACACTTTCTTTTTTATTTTATTTTTTTTAAATTGATCCATTTATACAAAGTTATTTTTAGCGATTTTTCATAGCAGAATTTCAATATCTGTTATTGTCTCATCTGCTATTTGATCAGACAATTAACAACTCATCCCAACATCTTTTATCTTTATATTATTCAGATTCAAAAATAATAAAAAGGTAAAATCTAATGAATTCGAATTTTTCATCTAAAAAATATACACAGTATCTAAAAATTTATATAATTTTATAAAAATACCCGTATGTCTAGCATAATATCATATATACTCTTATAATATTATATGATTTTATATATATCATTGAAAACCTAAAAAAAATAGAGAAGATACAATTTTGTCATTATTTTTTGTTTGTAAAAACACATACGTTTTGAAATTTTTGAAGTTGCCCCCAATTTCAAAGTTAAAAAATACAAGGATCAAGAGACAATTTAGAAGTTGAGAGAGATTTTCGAGCAATTTTGAGAGTTTTCGACCGATTTCCGAGTGTTTCCGACCTATTTCAAACGTTTTTCAAGCGTTTCGAGCGATTTCGGACGATTTTAGCCGATTTCGAGCGATTTTCAGCTGCTTTCGGCCGATTTCGATCGTTTTTTAGCGATTTTCGACCGATTTCGGACGATTTTGAGGTTCACAGGGTGGCATGAGTCTTACAGGATCGTATGGTCGCGTAGGATCGCATTGATCTCACAAGGTCACATGATCGTATGGGTCTTAAAGGGTCGTATGGTTTTACAAGATCGTATAAATCACAAAGACAATTTATAAATTAGAGTATTTTTTAAGTTATTTTTTTAAAAAAAAGGTAAATTTGAAATAAAAATAATATTTTAAGGATGTTTCTAAAGTTGCACCATATTTCTCTATCTTAATTACAAAAAAGAAAATCTTAGTTTTTAAGGTAACCTTTTTTCATTTTCTTATGTTCCTCTCTCTATCTCTCTTGGCCGTCACTTTCTCTCTTGACATTGCAGCATCTCAATGATTGCCTCATCAAATTGTGTCGTCGATCTCTGGTCTTGGTCGTTGTTTCACCAAGTCGGATCGTCGGTCGTCGTCCTCTTCTCTTTCATCCTCTTTGCCTCGTCGGTCGCCGTCCTCTTCTCTGCGTCCTCTTTGCCTCGTCGGTCGCCGTCCTCTTCTCTGCGTCCTCTTTGCCTCGTCGGTCGTCGTCCTCTTTGTCTCGTCGGTCGCCGTCCTCTTCTGTGCGTCCTCTTCGCCTATGAGATATTCGTTCTATTCTCTTTGTCCTCTTCGGCTCGTCAATCTTTTGCCCTCTTTGCTTCATTAGTCGGCGTCCTGTTCTCTTCGTCCTCTTCGGCCATTTCGCCTCGTCTTCGTCCACGTGTGTATCCTGCGAGGTGAAAACAATATGCATTTAGTGGAAAGAAAAAAATGGGTCTTTTTTTATTCATATACCAACATATAAAATTATCTTTTTTTTTTAGTTTTAAAGAAAACTTATGGGTTTACGGTTTATTTACTATCTTTTATGGATTTCATTTTCAACATTATGATTTTAAATCAGTGTTTTAAAACTTGATTAAGACGATTGTTTAGATGCTAGGTGTAGGGTCACCAATTCGGTAAACCAAAATAAAATATAGTCAAACATTCTAAATTATCCGAAAAATTCGGATTGATTGGAATATTCAAATTATAATTCGGGTTATTTTAGATTTATTATTTAAAAATCCGCAAAAAAAACTATATTAAAAAATATACCATTCCATTCGGATTAATTTTCTTATAAATCAAGTAATTCGAATTCGGACGAATCAGTGAAACTCGGAATGAATTGGATTATCCACCCCTACTAAATGCTTAATTAACATCTCGGATCGAACTAAGTGACCATTAAATATCCTAGGTTTATATATCTGTTTTAAATATTTTATATATTTAAGATGAATATATTCCTTTAATAAATGAATTAAACTGTATAACAAAAATTTCAAAACACGATTATAATATAATATAATTATTTTTAATAGGGCAACTTCAAAAATATTTTTGTAGGACTAAAACATTTCAAAAATATCGTACCGAAAAAAGGTTTAATTTCAAAAATACTTTTATAAATGTTGATATTTCCAAAATACCCCTACGACTCAGTTCGACCCAACGATCCAGTTCGACCATGCGATCCAGTTCGACCCTGCGACCCTGTGACCCTACGACCCAGTTCGACCCTGCAACCTAGTCCGACCCTGTGACCCTGTGACCTTGCGACCTAGTTCGACCCTATGACCCTACGACCCAAGTCGACCCTGCGATCCAGTTTGATCCTACGATCCAGTTCGACCGTGCGACCTAGTCCGACCCTGTGACCCTGTGACCTTGCGACCTAGTTCGACCCTGTGACCCTGCGATCCAGTTCGACCCTATGATCCAGTTCGACCATGTGACCCAGTGCGACCCAAAATCGCCGGAAACTGCCAGAAATCGCCGGAAATCGTCGGAAATCGCTAGAGATCCCTGGAAATCGGTCGAAATCGCTAAAAATCACTGGAAATTGTTCGAAATCACTGAAAACGCTGGAAATCACTGAAAATGGCTAAAACATCGTTGGAAATCGCTAAAAATCACTGGAAATTGTTCGAAATCACTGAAAACGCTGGAAATCACTGAAAATGGCTAAAACATCGTTGGAAATCGCTCAAAAATTGCTGCAAAACGCTCAAAATGGAAGGAAATCGCTTGAAAATGGAAAGAAATCGCTCGAAAATGGAAGAAAATACCTCTCAACTTTGTTTCCCTCCTCTCAAATTTGTCTTTTCTTCTTCTCAAATTTGTTTTTCCCTCCTCCGTATGTGTTTTTACTAACAAAATATAAGTACACATATGTTTTCTTCAATTTTTTTCCATCAGATTTAGAAGAATAATTTTGAAGTGTTTTAGCTATTCCTGATATTCCTCCTTTTTAATATATCATAATATAACATCATTAATTGTTTTGAATATTATCAAAAAAATATAATCAATTAAACATAATATTTTAATAATATTTACATATCTATATATTCTTTTTATTTTTTACATACATGGCCTAATTCATTTAAATTTTTAGACGTTTGGATCACAGTCCGATTAACCTGTAGGGATCTTTTAAATCATTATTTGAAACGGATGGGAGTGACCCTTTTACTAAAAACACAGAAAAATTGGGAAAAAAAAAGGAATGACCCAAAAAAATAAAAAAAAAATACAAAAGGAATGAATGAAAGAATGAAATAGAAAAGGTTGTACGGTCGCTAGGACCGACAGGGACACATTGTACCTTTTACTACATAGCTTCAGATTTTAGTACAAAGGTTGTTTTGTTGTATGTTATCAGATGGTTCAGATTGATCAAGTTGTCCACTGCAATAACTCGAAGGCACCACACAAAGCTCGAGTCGTCCTCTCCATTCCTCACCGGGTTTTAATGTGATCGGCTTCTCGATAGCCGCGGCTTCCACGCATACCATTTGTTTATATTCATCGTCCCCAAAATCGATCATAGCTTTTGCCTTCTTATCCCATGGATTCCATACCACTGAATGAAAATATTTCCATCTCTTCTTATTCATAAGGGAATATAGTATAAAAAATATCAAACTATTTTATTTTAGCCTATAAAACATAAATTATTATTTTCAACCTAAAAAACCCAAATTTATATTTTTTTCTTTAAAAACATTAACTTTAGGATATGATTAATTTGATAAATTTGTGTTTTTTAGATAAACTAAAAAATTCAAAGAGTTAAAATATGATTTAGTGTTTTTGTTTGTGTATGGATATGATTAATTTGATAAGTTTGTTTTTTTGGATGAAATGTAAAAATTCAAAATTTTTAGATTCAAAGTAATAATTTGTGTTTTATAGGCAAAAATTAAAAAGTTTAGTATTTTCTACACTATATTCCTAAAGTTAGTGTTTTTAAGGTAAAAAAAATAAGTTTGGGTTTTTTAGGTTAAAGATAATAATTCAAGTTTTACAGGCTAAAATAAAATAGTTTGATATTTTTTATACTATATTCCCTATTCATAATACCAATTTGATGGAATTATGTTTTTGAAGTGAATGATTATTAATCTTTACCTGCGTCGGATAATCCGTCTTTACGTACCACAAACGTCCTCTTTTTCTCATGGTCTAGAACCGCTATCTTCGTTGGAGCGCTTAGATATATCTTGTCGATCTAATTTTACGTAATCTTAGTTTCCATTTGTTCCAAATCAATATGATCATTTAAGTTAAATGACTCACCTCGGATTCAAATGTTATAGCGTCTCCTTGTTCGGTGAAACGTTCCTTTCCTTTCAAGTTGTCGAGATAATCGATCGTCTCGAGTCCTTCAACACGAACTTCACTGATAGAGGCAACAAATAGATGAAGCTTAATTCATTTGCTGTAAGATTGTTGTATAGTTTCATTGGATTACCTGATGTCTGAAACGGAGAAATAAGTATGATATGCAAAAGTGAACGTGAATGGCTTCCCGTCAGCGTTGGTATTCCTTATTCGTGATGTCAACATCAAATCTCCTCCCGGAGACAAAGCTACACGCAGTCGGAACTCAAAGCTGAAACAAGAACGTATTATGGAAATGTAACTATTCGATGAATATTACATTAGTTAAGATTAGGAAAGCTGTTTAGGGTTTATTTTTCCCACGTACATATAAGATTTGTATATATATTTTGGTGCTTAATGAGAAAGACTACGATTGGTTTTCTAAAACTTAGCATGGTATCAGAGCCCGGTTCGTCTCGATTTGAATATACCGATGTTGGACCCCCGATTGCGATGTCCACGCTCCAGAACCGAGTCTGGGCCTGATGGGGAGTGTTATGATAAATTGTCCTACATCGGTTAGGACATGAACTTTGGACTCATATATATATATATAATACTGAACAACCCTAAACTCTTGAGTTAGCTTTTGGGATTAGTTAGATCCAAACTGATATTTGACATGGTCGAGAAATAAAATCATGGAGATTGTTTTGTTTTGTTGTTGTCAAATGGGTTTAGACCTAACACAAAAGCTAGTTTAAAATTGCCCTAGATCATATATATATATATGTCTATCATCCATATCCTAACCTATTCCTAATACATATATATATATATATATATACCTGTGAGGCCAGATTTTCATATCTTCTTCAGATGATTTTAAAAGCAAATCAGTAAAAGCCTTAGATGAGGGATTTGCTGGGAGAGGAGGTGGATTCGGATCGATGCTCCAGATCCTGTTTCTAGCAAATCCATGTTGTTCGAGAGGGCCGTGATTACTAAACTGCATATGTTAAGAAGCATTTCAGAAAAAAAAAGATGATCGAGAGATCAACGAGAAATAAACAAAAGTTAAAATCGGAAGTGCATACTTGAGGAAAGCATATCGGAATTCCTCCTCGAATTGCTTTCGGGGGCTTGAATATAGCCTACAGAAACATAAGGAAAATGCAAAATGAATAAATGGTACACTAGCATGAACATAATACACAGTTTAATACGTTTTCACATGTAATTCCACTCTCTTTATATGACTTGAATATCAGAAACTGTTGTTGTGCCTAACCTTATTACTGACAAAGAGCATCTCCTCCCCGTTCTCATTCTTCCAAGATGTAACTTGACCACCGTACAAATACACCTGCGAAAGCTCAAAAGATACGCAGATTATGTTGGACATTAGACCAAAAGATCCACGAGAGGAGTCTAAAACGGCTTAAGAGAGTAGATATATTTCTTCTATCCAACAGGCTTCTGGAGGCTCAAATACCTTTCAGTATACCTAATGTTAGTTGAATATATCAGCTCAAGTATCAGCAAAATTAGCCCATCGAAAGAAAATATCATCTCATCTGTTATGATAAGTTGTCTCATATCGGATAGGACATAAACTTTGGACTCCTAAATATGGTACTGGGCAAATCTAAACTATTGAACTAGATTTTGGGATTAGTTAGACCCAAACCCATATTTGACATGGGATCAGAGTCAGTTTCGTCCCGATTTGAATACCGATATTGAGCTCCCAAGAAACTCTTAAACTAGCTTTTGGTTAGGCCCAAACCTATATTTGACAACGTCAATCGACAACAAAGATGTCGAAGCAATCAATTGTATTTGAAAACTGTTATTTTCTGGTGTCTTACATCAATTAAACCATTGAATTTGTTATGATAAGTTGTCCCACATCGTCTAGGACATGAACCTTGGGACTTGTATGTATGGTATTGGATAACCCTAAACTCTTGAGCTAGCTTTTGGGATTAGTTAGGCCTAGCTCATATTTGACATGTATCAGAACCCGGTTCGTCCCGATTTGAATATACCGATGTCGGGCCCCCGATTGCGATGTCCACGTTCCAGGATCGAGTCTGAGCGTGAAGGGGAGTGTTATGATAAATTGTCCTACATCGGTTAGAACCTTGGGACTTGTATATATGGTATTGGGCAACTAAAGTCTTTAGCTTTTGGGATTAGTTAGTCCCAACCAGCTTTTATGTTCTTCTAATAAGGCATGAATCATGGTTGTTTTTGGATTCAGCTAGACCCAAATTTCATTTGACAGAAGCCATTGGATTCAGCTAAACCCAAATTCATGGAACGAAGTTAAACAAGACTAATCATAGAACAGGATTCATGGAGCTTCTTATGTTAGATCATTTTGAGTTTATTCATAAACCAATTCAGAAAATTCTCTGGTAATACAGAACAAATTTCTCAGCTAGGGTTAGAGAGATCTCCTTTCTATATGGTAGGGCACACGAATCGCAAGCAAACATATACATACGCATCTATTTTTCAAATATCTGCTACCCAATCGAGAGATTACATAGTAGTGCAACGAAATTCACAAATAATCGAATGGAATCTCCGGAGAATGATTAACAAAGCAATTGAGAGACAGAGAGAGAGATCATAATCGGAATTGATTCGATCCGAGGCGTTACCTCGACGGAACGACCACGATTCTCTCGGAGAACGATCTTCTCAAGGCCATTAACGCCGATGCAATGCTCGACCGGAATCGACATCATGCCAGCGAATTGTGAGAGCCGACAAAATCAACGAAGACGACCACCGTGTCTCCGACCGTCGTCGACGGACTACGCATACGAATGAGACTCTCTCTCTCTCTCTCTCTCTCTCTCTCTCTCTCTCTCTCTGATACTCGTTTTCTTCTTCGTTGCGTCGTTTTCCTCTGTTCCTTTGCTCTCTTCGTATTATAGTGTGATTCCTGCCATTATATGAGTTTATATATGTATACCCAATTTCTTTCATTTTTTAAAAAATATATTATATTGCATGAGTCATGCACAAATTACGACGAAAAAAAGAACATTCATGCAAATTTTATTTAACCGATAATAAGAACAGCACGTACAAATATTTTGTATTATTTTTCTATATTTTCAAAAAAAACGTGTAGATTTATCATGTATTATATCTTTAGACAATATTTTTAGTATATATATTCGAATTTAAGAAATAAAATTTTCTAGTAACTAATATATCTTAAATTTTTGTATTATTATATCATGTGCATACTACTCACTTTTGCATGCCATTGAAATAATATTAAAGCAATTCGCATTTTCGATTGTATAATTCGATTTGATCATATTTTAATTATAACAATAAAAAATTATTAGATATATAATTATAACGTTGACATTGATATTGATTAGAATATAAATTATGAATTTATATATATATATGATATTATATAAATTTATAATTAAATTAAATTTGTGATTAATACACTAATTTTTGTAGTTTCACAAAGTAAACAATTTTACTTTCAACTATAAATTCCTAAAAATAATTGAATTTTATTTTGTAAGATTTCGTAATAAATTGGTGTATATATATACATACATAATGATAATTCTGAAATGGATAACGAGGGACAAGTGTCACGAGACACAATCAATAACTTAGCTTGGAAGTAGAAACAAAAAAGTTTATTTAAATAAAAAAAATCCAAAATCTAAATTCTCAATTATTTATGGATAATAATAAGATAATTAATTAATTTGTAGTAAGAAGTACGTCAACCCAAGTTCCCGTGTCGTAGAAGTATGGACTTATATTTATCATTCATGAAAATAATATATACTTTTTATGTCATTTTAATGGAAATAATTGCTTGTCTACACCTATAGTATATAGCATGACATCTTTTCTATGGTATTTTCCAAATTATAATAATAAACTTATGTAAGAGTTCCAATGTTTATGTGACACATTTCACATATGAATATACCATTATTGATATTTGAATAAACAGTTGTTAGAGAGAGAAATAAAAAATGCATTTCTTATTTTAGATAAACGACAATATAAATAATGAAAAATATCACAATAACTTCAAAAATATCTTTGAAATGTTATTTTGACTTCAAATCTATCTTAAAAAATTAACTTCAAAAATACCTTTATAAATATTAAAATTCTCAAATTATCTTTATGTGATCATGCGACCATGCGAACCTGTGCAACCATGTGACTCTTGTGCGACCATATGATCTTGTGCTCGAAAATGCCCGAAAATACCATAAGACTCGTGCGACTCATGCAATCCTGTACGACCATGCGACCATGTGTCTGAAATGGCCCAAGAATGTCCGAAATGGCCTGAAAACGCTCGAAATTGTCCGAAAATGCTCGAAATCTCCCGAAAAATACCATACGCCCGTGAGACCCATGCGACCATGTGACCATGTGCCCGAAAATACCCGCAATCGTCTGGAAACACCCGAAATCGCCCGAAATCAATCGAAAATCAGTCGGAAATCGCTCGAAAACGCTCAAAATCGTTTAGAAATCGCTTTCAACTTCTAAAGCGCCTCTCACTACTTGTATTTCTTAACTTTGAAATTTGACACGATTTTAAAATTTTAAAAAAACGTTTGCGTTTTTACAAACAAAAATAAGAACAAAATTGTCTTTTCTTCAGTTTTTTTCCTATTTAATAATTATTTTCACGAGGATAGACGTGAAAGAGTTAATCCTACTAGATTATTTATGATATTATGTCCACTTATACTTAACTTTAAAAATTTCACATAATAAAATTAAACATAACATCATTATATATATATGTATATATATATCAAATTTGTTAATTTCCAAATTGATTTTGAATTAGAATTCTATTAGCATCACCATGCGGTGTTATAAATTTCACATCAATACGAACATAATATTTAAAGATTTAAATCAGTCCATTCATTATATGTTACTTTTAATTCGAAAACCATAAGCTTCGTCGTGATATTAATATAAATATTCAATTTCAGATAATTATTTGAACTCGTAATGAACTGAATATCACAACATAAATATGATTTTTGTAACTCAAAAAATCAAATTTCATTACAATTTACCCGTAATCTGATTTTTGCGAATTTTAAGAACAATTCAGCTAAATAATTATAAAATATAAAAGATATAAATTATTCGTTCGTGTATTTTTTTATTTAAAATAGTTAGTTTTTTTTTTGCTTAAAAGAGCAAAAAAATATCAAAATGGAATTTTAGAAAATAAAAATTACAAAAACACACATTGTT
Organism: Gynandropsis gynandra; assembly: GCA_036759665.1. NCBI lineage: Eukaryota > Viridiplantae > Streptophyta > Magnoliopsida > Brassicales > Cleomaceae > Gynandropsis > Gynandropsis gynandra. Next base: position 829,302 of record CM071868.1, read on the forward strand.
TTTTTATTATCAAGTTTGTACACTCTTTGCTGTACACCAAAAAAATAAAAATAAAAAAAAATCCTCACTCATGAAAACAAAAAAGCAAACTCCAAAGACCTAAAAAATGCAAGCCAACAAATTCCCCCTTCAACCAATTTCAGCATTTTGATATATAAAAAAAAAACTCAAGGTCAAACCTTTGACCAAAAATTTCCAAAAAAAATAAACTAACTCAACCCATGAAATTAAATTCCCAAAAAAAAACAATGAAAGCAATAATAGAAATAGCCATGCAAAGCAAACAGATCAATCGAAAGAAAAAGATAGATAAACCAAAAAAAATATTAAGCAAAAAAAAAAAAAAGAAATCTCTGGTTTTGGTTTGAACAAGCCATGAAAATGTAGCTTCTTTGGGGAGCAGAAGCAGCTAAAAATGCACTGATGCTGTCCCTTCAATCTCTCCTTGCTGTTACCAAAACAGATTCAAACAAAAAAATTGATAAATTTTTCGATTAAGATCCCAAAAAAACATAGTTTTAATGATTGAACTTACGGTAGTTGATGTTCTTGCTCTAGCATCAATCTGCAAATATCAATGTATGCAGAAAAGCTTTAATGGCGAAATGAAGAAATATTGATGAAGATCTCAGAAGAGTTGAACAGCCATTTTAAATTTGTTTTGTTTCCATTTTGGTAGCTTGTAAAAAGCTTCTTTTGTCATTCCAAATTTCTCTTTGAATTCCTCTGATGAAAGATAGGCCTGTAAAAAAGATGTATATATCTTCTCAGTGTAATATTTTTTCGAGAAAAGATTTGAAGACAATAAACCGTTATCGTATAAACCCGTTATTGTATAAACCCGTTATCGTTATCGTATGTACCTCTCGCCTCGTTACATCTATGTCTGAAACAGGATCGGTTGAGGTTGTCTTGAGTCGATTGTAAGGGTATGTCGTAAGACCTTCATCTTCCTCAGCTTCGCCTTCCTTAGCATCTTCCAATATTGAGTTCATCGTCTTCTCCTTCTCCTTTTCTTTTTCCTTTTCCTTCTCCTTTGAGTTCGAATCTGCTGCGGGTGATTCGGGTATCTTCTGGCTCGCTTCAGAATAATAAAGTTCGACACTTTCAGGGGAAAGGATGTGAATAATAAAAGTTGGACACTTTCAGGTAGGGGTGTTTAATCCAGGTTTCGGTTCGAGTTTCTCGGTTTTTGGTTTGGTTCGAGTTCCTCGGTTTTTGAAAATTGGACCTGAATTGAGCCCGAATGTTTTCGGTCCGGGTTCGGGTTCAAAAGCATTGGACCCAAAATAACTCGAATCACATTTGGATATTTGGGTTCTTCGAGTAGTTCGGATTATTCGGGTTGTTCGGGTATTATACATAATTTGGTTTATTTAGGATAAAATTCTGTGTATAATTTTTTTAATATAGAAAAAATAAAAATACCAAATATAACATAAATACATATATATATATATATATATAAATATACCCGTATTTTTTAATGTTTATATATTTTTTGAAAAATTTTAATTTTTTTAAATTGGGTTGTTCGAGTTTCTCGGTTTTTACCCGAAACCGAACCAGACCGACTCAAATCCGAATAGGTTCTGAATTTTGAACCTATATGGAGTTTTAGTATAACCCATATTCCAAATGATTCGGATTGTTCGGGTCGATCGGTTCGAATCGGTCCAGATAACCCGGATTATCCATCCCTACTTTCGGAGGAAAGGATGTGAATAATAAAGTTGGACACTTTCAGGGGAAAGAATGTGTCAAATATGGGGTTTTTTGGGTCTAACTAATCCCAAAAGTTAGATTAGGAGTTTAGAGTTGTCAAGTATATATATATATATATATATATATAAATCCAAAGTTCATGTCCTAACCGATATGGTATAACTTATCATTACAGGATGTGAATAATAAAGTTGGACACTTTGAGGGGAAAGGATGTGAAATTGTAGACCAAGATAGGGTAGAAATGCTTACCTTTGATTGATTTGGGATATATAGAATCCCGTGGAGGAGGTGCGGTTTGTTCAAACATGGCGCTACGTGCAGCAATGGCGGAAGATTTGGGAGCTAACCGAGCGGAATCAGGAGTTACAGACCGAGGATAGAGTTTTCTTACAACGGGTGGTGGTGTTGAAAGATTTCTGGCATTAGGGTTCTCAAATGTAGCTGCAAGTGCATTAAATGCTGGAGATCTTCCTCGGACACGAACTCTGTCTGGACTGAATGACATGCTTCTAGATCGTTGCTGCGACTTATCAGGAACACTCGTGCGGCCGCCATATGAAACGGGCGTTCTTCGTTTCGGTTTCTGTCCATTTCAGACATAAAATACGAGGATGAACAATGTTTCTACAGAAACTAAACAATGGAAACATCAGATTCTTACATCTACAACTGGAGTTCCGCCATTTTTTACGATTGCAAGCTTCCTTTGGAAAGAGTTTCCATGCATCTGCAACAAATATCTTCGTTACGAGATATTACTCGAGCGATTTCTTGGTGAAAACCGAATCAAATTGTAACCAATGACTTACAGAAGATCTTGAGGAAACCCACAAAGTGAAGAATCGGGTGAAAAAAGGTGGTTCACTACCTTCCATGACTATGTATATCGGTGCCTCGAGTGATAACTTTTCCAGAAGATAATCTCTCTCGATAAATTTCTGTCGAACAACGAACCAATTCGTATAACGCGAACTGAATCAGACCCAAGAAAGATTTATGAGTAAAAAGGGTAAAAAAAAATCATACCTCTCCAATGGTTAAAGCCTGTAATTTAGTTTTTGTGTCCACTTCTTGACCAACCCAAATAAAGATCTCTGAATGACAGTCAAGGATAAAGATATCTTCTGTCATCAAATCATCCTGGCTGAAGTTATATACCTCTGTCATCTGCAGTATATATATATACATCAGTTCTGTTCTGTTTCAGACGAAAATGGCAAACCATTTTTAATCTTCTCTTTGACAGCAAACTCATTTCTTCGTGTTATTGTCGAAAAAGAACGTAGATTTAGATTTTATTGACCATAAATTCCTCAACTTTCAACTTTTACCCGATACCCTTTATCCGAAACGGCGTTAAAAGCTCATTTCCTCGTGTCATTGTCGAAAAAAATGTAGATCTAGACTTTATTGACCATAAATTCCTCAACTTTCAACTTTTACCCGATAACCCTGATCCAAGACGACGTTAAAAACTCATTTCTTCGTGTCAATTGTCGAAAAAAAAACGTAGATCTAGATCTTATTGACCATAAATTCCTCGACTTTCAACTTTTACCCGATACCCCTGATCCGAGACGACGTTAAAAACTCATTTCCTCGTGTCATTGTATAAAAAACGTAGATCTAGATTTCATTTGTTATAAATTCCTCAACTTTCAACTTTTACCTGATACCCTTTATCCGAAACAGCTTTAAAAACTCATTTACTCGTGTCATTGTCGAAAAATAACGTAGACCTAGAGATTTCATTGACCAGAAATTCCTCAACTTTCAAATTTTACTCGATACCCGTGATCCCAAATCAGCAATTAGAGTGTACATACCTTGAGAATCCCTGAGATAATATGAATTTGAGCAATAAGACAAAAAAGAAGAAGAGTTAATAGAGTAAGCAAAGGCGAAACAAAGATAAAAATGAAGAATAAGAAGAGATGAAAAGGGATGGATTAACACATTATGTACCTTTTGTGAATGAACAAGAAAACAAGTGTGGATCACTCTCGGGTTCCCTCGTGATCTTTTGGCTCGCATATTCCGATTTTCCTCCCAACAATTCCCAAAACTGTTCAGATTCCGAACCTTCCTTTTGTGCTCTCGTCTGTAAGTTTGGCTGAAAACAGACAAAAAGAAGCACGGCACGGGTATTCCTTAGCTACTACGTATGATTATTCCGAAAAATGATGAAGGGAACTTATCTCACCTTAATAAGATCGAGCTGTCGTTCAACGAGTTCTTGATCAACCGAGGTTGAAAGATTTCCGGACCAAGTAAAGACGGTAGAACCGTTATGTAGAATGTAACAGTATGAAGAGTTTAGTGATGAAGCAACCTATGGCAAAAGTTTAACAAGCAATGAGAAGCCATGAAGCCTTTGGTGTCCAAAATGAAATCAAATGTAATAACATATAAAATGTGGGCAAAGATTATCACTCTTTAGGGACGGGGTCCAAGTCTATATTTGATATGGTATTATAGTTTGATTTGAATATTTTGATGTTAGGGCCTCGATTATGATGCACTACTCAAAGATCGAGTTTGTGCTTGAGTGAGGCATTTATGTTGTGATTTATTACATCGGCTAGAAAATGAGTCATGGATTTCTGTATATTGCATTGGACAACTCTAGAGGTGTACAATCCGGATTTCAGTTCAGGTTCTTTGGGTTTTGGTTTGGGTTATTCGGGATTTGAAAAGTTGAACCCAAATGTTTTTGGAGTGGGTTCGGTTCAGATTGTTCCCATTTAGAATAATTGGATCCGAAATAACCGGATAGTTGGATTTTTTCGGTTAGTTCGGATTATTCATGTTATTCAGGATTAGGGATGGCCAATCCGGGATATTGGACCGAACCGAACAAACCGAATCGTTTGGAATATGAGTTACCCTAAGAACCCATATGGGTTCAAATTTCAGAACCCATTCGGATTCGGGTCGGTCCGGTTCGGATGAAACCCGAGAAACCCAAACAAACCAATTTAAAAAATAAAAGAAAAGTATAATTCAAAATTTTTATGTTATATTTGATATTTTTATTTTTGTTTTATATTAAAAACGAATTATCTAAAGAATTCTAAACCGAATAACCCAAATTACGTATAATACCTGAAAAATCCGAACCCAAATAACCCAAAATAACCGAAGAACCCAGATATCCAAATGTAGTTCGGGTTATTTCGGGTCCAATGCTTTTGAACCCGAATAACCCAAAATACCCGAAGAATCCAAATATTCAAATGTAATTCGGGTTATTTTGGGTCTAATGCTTTTGAACCCGAACAACCCGAACCCGAACCGAAAAATTCGGATTCAACCCGGGTCCTTTTTTTCAATACCCGAGGAACCCGAACCTGGTTGGCCACCCCTATTCAGGATACTTGGGTTTCCGGATTGTTCGGATCGATCCGGCTAACTCGAATTGTACATCACAGACAAATCTAAACTCTTTAAATAACTTTTGCGTTCGGTTAGACCCAAACCCATATTTGAAGTCATATACCTTGCTATTCATTCGTAAAAAAACATACTATTAAGCCGAGCCCTCAACATCTTTTAAGCAAGTAGTGAAAACTCATAATATGTTTAAGCTAATTGTGATTCCCCGCCACATATAATGTAAGGAATGAGAAGATAACTAACCGGGTCGACTTGTATTGCTTGCATATTCTCAGGACCCGACCCTTGAACACGAAACAACGCAAGGCCATTTTCATCGTACGTATCATAAGGAACTTCTTTCTCCGCAATGTATTTCTTATATCCACCGCTAAGACCACCCTGAAAATTCAACAAAATCGATCGACGTATAACCACAAATGAAAACGTAGATGATATAAAGAAAATTGAAGTATCTAATTCGATTTCTTCGAACCTTAAAGACGATAAAACTTTGCATTATCACAAAGAATTGAATAGGTTCCTTTCCTTCGTAGATCCGAGCCTAAAGATGAAACAATGACAAAATTTTCAAATAGATAACATTACATTACAAGATCGAACTCGTAAATGTGAAAGAAATTTTACCTGGACTGGCATGAATTTCATCGACTCGACCATTTTGCTTGCCATGGAGATTGCATAAGCTCTTTCTTCCTATCCATCATCACAAAAAACATCATTAAACATTACTTGAAAAGAGCGGTGAATTAAGAATGTCACGTAAGTAAAGAGCGGTAAATTATATAATTTACGCTCTAATGGTCTCGAGAATTTACCTCGACGCTTTGCTTCCCAAACCAAGTACCTATAAGAACTTCTTCCTTCTCTTCTCCAGGATACGAGTACTGGAATACGTAGCAATCTCCATTGTAGAATTTTGATTGATCCGCTCCTTGAAGGAGAATCTTCTCTTGACCGTTCACGCGCCAAACCTGCGCAGAAAGATTTACCGCCTTTCGTTTAAAGATTATATATAAAAAAAAGGCTTCATCCTAATCCATTCAGCAAAAGAAGTTTCAGCTCCATAGCTTCAATCTCGAATAATCAATCAACCATTTGAGAAATTGAGATTATGTGCATAAAGAACTTTTTGTTTGAGTTTAAAATTAGAGTTTAAGTTTTAATTTGGAATCAAATTTAAGTTGTTTGTTTGATACTTTCAAAGTTAGAGTTAAGATCTAAATTTTAAGTTTAGTTTAGTTTTTTCATAAAAATTAGAGTTTGAGTTAAAGATTTTTGTAAGAAAATTACCAAAATTTACATTTTACATAAAAATTATATTTATAATGATTATAATAATAATTATTATTATTATTTATAAGTTACATTTAAAATAATCTAATATATTTTAAAAAATACAATGTAATCATATATAATATTAATTATACAATTTAATAAAAATTATCAACTTTGATATTTTTAAAGGGTATTTTAGTAATTTATATATTTTGAACTCGAAATCCGTGCCAGAACACTGAAAATTTCAGCATCCAGAAAATTACGACGCAAATTCAAAATTCGAGTCGAGACTTTGAGTTTGGATTTCAAAATAAAGTTGACCAAACAAACATAAAATCTAACTTTGAGTCTTAACTCGGAACTTTGAATCGGATTCAAAGTTCTTCAAAAGAACATGCCCTATAAGTAGAAGATTCGTGAGGGTAATAACAAAAGAGATCATTAGTACCTGTAAATTTCCGGTGCAATCGATGTGAGGTTGAGGTTCTTCTTTCGGAGTATCAGCTTTCAGTAAGCCTCGAACATTTACCCCTTGACGTTTCAAAAGAGCTGCAAATCGATAGATGAAAATGGCATATTAAAAATCAGATAAAATTTGTAATTAGTAGGGGTGGGCGTTTCGGTTACCCGGACCGACCCAACCCGAAAAACCCAACCCGTGAGATAAACGGTTTTTGTAGAACACCTATATGGATTCAAAATCTAAAACCCAAATGGGTTCGGGTCGGTCTGAGTTGGGTTCGGGAGAACCCGAGGAACCCGAAAAAAAACCTAACCCTTCTAACCTAATTTTTTGTATGTTGAATTTGGAACCCGAATTATCCGTTTAAACCCGAATTACCCATTTAAACCCGAATTATCCGTTTAAACCCGAATTACCCATTTAAACCCGAATTTCCCGTTTAAAACCCGAATTACCCGTTTAAAACCCGAATTACCCGTTTAAAATCCGAATTACCCGTTTAAACCCAAATTAACCGTACTTAAATAACCCAAAAAACTCGAAGAACCCAAAGAACCCGAAGGAACCCAAATACAATTTGGGTTTTTTTGGGTTCAATGTTTCAAAACCCGAACAACCCGAACCCAACCCAAAACCAAGGAACCCGTCCTTAAAACCAAATGGGTTCTTTGGGTTCAAATTTTTAAAACCCGAGAAACCCAAATCCAAGGAACCCGTCCCGAAACCCGAAACGTTCACCCCTAGTAATTAGTAAGTAAGGACTGAATTCTTGAAATTACAGACCAGCAACTCTGCCTCTACCATCTTCTGATAAGGTTACATTTGTTTCTTGAGTCCACGAATCAAACTTTGATCGAAATGGTACAGTTTCAAATCCTTCTATTGTACGGATAATTTGCGATTTTGGTCTATCAGATGAACGGATCATTTCCTGTATCATGACGGTATCATTAGAAAAAGTAAAAGGTAACTAAGAAGTAGTAAATTTTCTCGTAATTTTACCAACTTACTTCTACCACTCCATTTGCACCTTTTCGTTCATCAAGAGATGTATTTCTTCCCATCCATATAAACACTTCGATCCCACAATCAAGAACGTAGCATTTGTTCGTGTCTAACATATCTCTTTTCAATGAATCGCCCTCAACCCGTTTTGCTTCACCGTTCTCGACACTTCAAATTCACGAAAAAGGGTTCATTTTGGAACAAATTTGGATCCAAAATCCATTCATTAGTCAGATCTTTAGACTCAAAAAAGAAATTTTACCGAAACAGTTTCGCATCAGAATCATATGGCTTCTCCTCTTCATTAACCGTCTTTCTAGGAAGCGGAGCAAATCCACCAAAGAAACCCCAAAATTCTCCACTTTCAGCGTCAGCCATAAGTTTACCGTCCTCTGCATACAAATTTTACGTAAATTGACCGAATAAATAACATAAATTTCAAGTTTTTACTCTTTTCGTCAATCGCTAGCTCACTCACCATAAGTTTATCGTCCGCTGCATACAAAATTTACGTAAATAGACCGAAAAATAACATAAATTTCTAGTTTTTACTCTTTCCGTCAATCGCTAGCTCATTCATCATAAGTTTACCATCCTCTGCATACAAAATTTACGTATCTAGACCGAATAAATAACATAAATTTCAAGTTTTTAGTCTTTCCGTCAATCGTTAGCTCACTCACCATAAGTTTACCGTCCTCTGCATACAAATTTTACGTAAATTGACCGAATAAATAATATAAAGTTCTAGTTTTTACTCACCAACAGTAGCAACTTCACATTTGCCATCATGGTAAATATCTTTGATGTATTGCACAACCTCTAATGCCTTTGCTCTCTCTTGAATACTCGAATTCGATCCGTTGAATTGGAAAATCTTTGACTTCGTGTCGAGAATGAAAATATCGTCATGGTTCAAAGATGTTCGAGCAAATGGAACCTGTAAAAGTATAACAACATATAAAGTTTTCATCTTTAGATGATTAAATCATTTTTCAACAAGAAATTAAAGCAAAAAAGAGTAATCGAAATAACGGGTTTGCCTCTTTGACATGAACGACATGTTTTCCATGACAAATATATAGTCGGGTCTTATGTTCTTCAGCTTCTACATGTTTGAATCCCGTTGCTACACCGCCTTCTTGAGGTATAATACACGGTTTAAAGTATGATAGAAATTTCTCAGTTTCATGACCTTGAACTTCCCTATATTGAACCGCACGACCTCCAAGAGCCGCGTCTAATTCTACCGTCTTAACAGCTGCAGTCCCCGCTTCATCCTATTACACGAAAGTTTTAACCTTTAACATCAAAATCCCGTAATTCATTTCAAATTTTCATTCTTTTTACCATTACCACGAATAAACGAGGCCTTACTTGAGAGGTATCTTTACCAAGCCAGTAATGAATGTCATGACGCAAGGCGCCATTTTTAAGCGCTGTAGTCTGGCCATACACGATCATCGTATGAGCGACTATATAGAATAATCCACGAAAATTCATTGAAATTACTTGAATACCTTCAATATTATATAAGAATCACCAGTGAAAAACTTCCCATGAGATGATTTTGGAACTGGAACAGGATTAAAGTTCTCAATTCGCCATATCTCAATCCCGCTAAAATCATCGTTTAAGGAGATTAATATTTGGTATAATCGATAAAGTATCATCTCACGAAAACAAATGCCATATGAGATTAAACATAAACATACAATCGAAGAATCATAATTCATTAGTTTTGAATCATATCGTGATAAAACTAAATCGAGATTATAATTTTGCTAATGAAGGATACGCTTTCTGCCCCGCTCCTTGAAAAGCTTGATCTAAATCTCTCATGGAAACAGCCATAAGAAGCAGCCTTTTTTAACTCTTTTCACTTCACCGATGATCCAATTGTTGCAAAGATTAATCTACGAGGCAAAAACGACGAACATTAATATCGAAGATTGACCAAAAACGCATCAAAATATACCAAAAGTTCTATTATTTTCAAGAACAGATTCAAGTAGAGGCTATGAACAAGTCATCAGCAATGAAAAAGATACAAAATTTCTCATATTTTAGAAGAACTAATGTCAATTTAGTCTTTAATTACACACATTGGATTGAGATATGACTAACAAGATCTCAAAAATCTACAAAGAGGAACACAATCAAAAGGGAGAAAATTACAAGAATCATTCCATTGATCAAGCTCTCATAATCTAAATTCAATCTCAATACATATTAAATTCAGAGAAAATTGAAATGTATAAATCAGTAATTCACCATGAACAAAGAATAACTTAAGACAATATAATTACATGGAAATGACATTGGAATTTACATTTTCAGACAAGGGTTAAGACACAACCAAGCCTAAACCGAGAATCTCGGAAAATGAAAGAAAGAACATTTATACTAAAATTATATATCATCAATACCAAAGCAAAGCTCGACGATTCATACTAAATGTCAATAAATATCAGTAATTAAACAAAACTCAAGGCAGATCAAATAGACTCTCTCAATCAGATCAACAAAAATCTCGAAATAAGCAAAACCCAGAACAGCAATTATCGTACAAACACGAAATTTCGAAACTTTTGATTCTTTACCTGATTAAAAACGATGTTGAGCTCAAACCCAGATCCAATCTGACCAAGAATAATACAAATTTTTACAAAATTTTTTAGTCAAAAGTTTTCTGGGAGAAGCAAAGATGAACAGAAGCAGAGGAAAAAAGTGATTGAATGAAGAAAAAGCACGTTTTTGAAGGGGAAAAACTCACAGATAGAATAAATTGAAGCTTTATTTAGAGAGAGAAAATAATCAATTCTTTAGAGAGAGAAAAAGCAAGGAAACATCAGAGAGAGAAAGAATGATGAGCCAGGCGTGCTTATCACTAACCCACAAGAACACATGAACTGTTAAATTCTTTATAAAATTATTAAAAACAAATAAATTTACTGCAAATTACATTCAAATAAAAGGATTAAAGAATCAAAGTGAAAAAAATAGTCTTTTTTCCCCCACAAAATTATTAAAAGTTAAAGCTTTATCCTTTCAGCTCGTTCTTTATGCATTAGCGATTCTGGGCTCTGAAGCAAGAAAAATATATATATAATATATAGTTATTTTATGTAAGCAATTTTGGTTAGATGACATTAAAAATTGAACTTTTTTATTACAAAATAAAAATTATACTTTTTCGTCCGTTCTTATATGTTTACAACAAACCATAAACGCTCAAATCTGGAATTAAATCCGTAATTAATTGGTCAGATTATGCAATATCTAATTTCTCACCTTTTTAGATGTTAAAAAAATTGTGTATTTTCAGAAAAGTCAAAACTTTGTTTTGATTTTTATTATTGTTTATGCCTTTACCAATTGTAGAATTAAATCTATTTAAGGTACTGATATTAGGGTTTAAAAGGAAAATTTTCTCCCTACTATAATAGCTGGACGGGACAAATATTAGAAAAATATCTGATTAAAAAGCTTAAATTTTAAACGAAAAATTTATTTAAACAAAACTTTATTTAGATAATAAAATTATAATAAAATGTAGCACCTAAACTTTAAGGCTGGTTTGTCATGAATATTCTCTTTCTCTCTCCATTTGACAACAAATTCAAATGCTGTTTTATCATCATTAATTAGAAATTGTTATAGCCCCATTAATCACGTAGTTTTAGTAGGTAATTAAATTTAAATTATTCAATAATAATAATAATAATAATTCTTAAAAAATCTTATTATTTCGTTATGATTCGGTTTATAAGGAAGAAAAAAGAGAATTATTAAAAAGAATTAGGTGTAAAGCGATTTTTATTAATTGGATTGATTTTTTAAATTATTTATGATAAACAAAATATATATATAGTGTGTGTGATGATATTTCATATAATACAATTGATTAAAATCTTTTTAAGAAGAATTGAGTTGGTAATTTAAAGGAAAAATTTCATTATATTGAATATATTTGGTTGAAAAATAACTTCATTTATAATTTATAAATATAATGTAACGAAAAAGTTTGATCATTCGATATAATTTTAGAAATAAAAAAAATGAATATTACGAATAATATGATTGCATGTTTTGATCACGCATATTTTTTATAATTGTTATCTATCTGTATCTGTATAATTTTTTTTAAATTATTTGAAAAAAATATTATTAGGAGTAGTTTGTATATTGCATTTGAAAAACTTATTTTTGTCGGAATTTTTTTATTATCTTTACATTTTGATTGGTGTAGATCTTTGTAGAATATGATGACAAAAATATTAAAACAGCTGAAACTTAAGTTTAAAAGGAAAAAACACGTTACGATATGAAATTACAATAAATATTAATTAATATAAATGTTAACTTGTATTTTTTGGTAAAATACCGTTAATCATTTTGAGAATAACGCTCATGATGACATTGACAGTTTTCCTTATAATCATTTTATCGATATTTGACTAAAGCTGCATTGCAAGTCCCTTCCATATCCATATCGATAGTTTTGCGACAACATTTCTTTTTTGAAATTGTTAAAATTAGTGGATCAAACTATTGAAAAAAAAAATAATATTAATGAATTATATTATTAAAAAGTTAACTATTTAATAATAACCAAATCTCATTTTTATTTATTAAAAGCTGGAAGTTGGAAACTTGATTCTTGCATTAGAAATCCGATAACATCTGCAATTTACTAAAAGGAATAAAATAAGTAAAGTAGCCAAAATTTATTAATGAGTTATTGAAACAAGTTCTTTCTAGGTATGAATGTATCCTGAATTTATATTTTAGAATGATATAAATATGATCTCTGAAATTTTCGTAAATGATATACTCCTTAAAACATATGTATATATTGTTATCAATCATATACAAAATGATGAAACATATTTTTTAAAATGTTTGATTAGAAAATACATTAACATAATTTACCTTTTTACTGAGAAATAAAAAATCAAGTTCAAGCAATCGATTATCATGAAAATGATTCTGGCTCTACTAAATTCTTAAAAAAACTCCCTACAATTCGGTGTTGTCTAGCATGTGATGGAATATATTCATAATCGATAATATATACACGTCCATTCTTGAACTCTATATGTGTCTAAAATTGTGTCAAGTAACACACCATAATAACATTAACTTGCGAAATATGTAACTCTATGTAAGTTGAAGAGAAGTTTTTTTTTTTTTACAATTTTAAAATGTAGTTTGATTATCTAAGTATATATAAAATTGCACACAATGAAACATTAAAATAAATTAGATTTTGAAGTTACATTTTTACAATATCATATGATATCATATTATAAATGTATTTTTGGTTAATATATTTGTCATATTCTTTCAATCAAAAACGCTATGAAAAATTAACTTGTGATATTGAATTGATTTAGTTCAATAATAAAATTCAATTAAAAAAAGTCTTAGCACTACCGTTTTTCTAGACAAAAACGTAATTATTCTATAACAAATAAAAATGAGTTAGAAAATTAAACAACAGATATATCAACATTGAATATTCCAACTATAATATTTGTGCATAATCAATTGTTTAATCTATACATGTATTTGTAAAATATTTTTGTTTGAAATTATATTGAAAAAAATATCTTATTAGAATTCTTTAGAACTCACTTTTGTTGATTTTTTTTATTTTTTAAGTTATCGTCTATATAAATCTTTGTAAAAAAATTGTTTGAAAGGTCAAAACATCTCAAAATATGTACATAAAATTAAAAATAACATGAAATTTATAATCTTAAACAATTTATATTAATGGGTAATTATTGATATGATAGAATAATTACCATTAATATAACATCGTTGTTTGATATATAACTATATATTTATAATTGTGGTGTAATAAAGAATTAAACTTTTTAATTATATTTATTTACACAAATAAAGCAAGGGAGCATTATAAAATTATAATATATAATTAATTACATTTAGTGTAAGCGTACGTTCGAAAATCTGTCGAAAAACTCCATTAAATACTATATCATATGTTGTTTATAAAAAAACCATATTCATATAGGAGAAGCAAAAATATAGATTACACAAATCATATGACAATGCAACATTGAAGCTAATCCACCATGCGAACAACGTGATAAATCGGTGTGTCATATAGTGTAACTAAGCTTATATATGGTATGAAGGATCATCCAAATTATAGATAATATTCGAACAGATGGAATAAAATCACAATGAATTTCACATTCTTAGCAGTTTCCATGCCTTTATAGCTAATAAATCCTCCAAATCTATGTTGCTTCATTTGTTTCGCTTGACCCACCCCCTCACATTATTCACATTACTCTGTAGATCATGAAAAAAAAACAATGCATTAACTTATGACAATGTCCATTACAAATACATCTTCTGAACTATTTAAAACCATATCATTCGCAAAGAATTCTCAATAACCTGCAACTTCATCTACTTCTTTAAAGTACTTGTACAGGTTTGGCTTGATGTTGGTAGTTCGTGTTTGCCCTCAGACATGTTTTGGGGACTTGATATTAAATTATGAGAGTCAACGTCAACTAATGTTGTGAGGATACCAACGTGTTTCCTTTTCTTATTACCATTCTCGAACTGCATTATACAGATGTATCAGTTGTACCATTGCTAGATGATTTTTTTTCGTTGACCTTGAAATCTTTCACCAGTTGGTTCACAACCGTGAACCTTTTCTGGATTTCCATTATCGCCATCTCTTTTTTATGAATCTAGCTTCAATCTTTCTGCAGGATTTTCCGAAACTAGTTCACGGAATCATTTTATCCATGACAATGGGGTTGAGACTGACGAAGGCAAATTATTTTGTCTCTACATAGAAGACTTAAAAGTAAAATCATCACTCACAATTCTTACTTCACTATATAAACTTGGTTCATCATCCGACATCTTCTGCTTTAAAGTAGAAACTTTAGCCTAGCTCCATTCTAAATTAGAGATTTTCATCTCGGTTAACCCTAAAGGCTTTACTTACGAGGCTTTTCCATGCATGAGTTCTTCCAAGAACTGCAAACTAACAAAAGGAAAAAAAATATGAAATGTGACTAATACAAACTAAATTAGTCAAATATGAACAAACTTGAGAAATTTTAAGCTCATTTTAGTGAATTTTGTCGCGGAAACGAAAAACTTTACTCAACAACAGAACTGGAAAAAGAAAAGAAGATCTTCCAACCTTCAACCTTGAATAGGCCTCGATGCCAATCTCGCACTTGACATGCAATAAACAAAATACAAAAAAACACAATAATTTTGAAATTTGTATGTTTTGACCCAACAACCCGAATAAAATAAGAGATGATCCATCAAACAAAATTGTAAACAAGACCACGAAACTCCATTCATATAAAAAACCTAGACTACAAAATACTGCCAAACACATAATAGATGTAATGTTTTTCTTTTACCAAGACAACTTACTATTGGCTTGCACCATCATGTTCATGAATTCATCATGTTTGTGTTGATTTCTCTGTAGTACAGATTGTTAGGATCCAGATATCTGTCAACTCCAGTCGTTTCACAACTCACATTTGTGATCTTCACTGCATCTTTGATCACTACCACACCATTCTCCACAGCACTTGTACAGGTTTGGCTTGATGATGGTAATTCGTGTTTGTCTTTGGGCATGTTTTGTGGACTTCATCGATGAGCTCTTTAGTCTTAACCTACAAGAGTATATTTCTATATCAAGAGAAGCAAAAGATTAATCCATTTTGTAAGAAATGTATGCAAAGCAAAGAGTAGCAAACTGGCAGAATATCGAATTAGATATGTTTATAGCTTTGCATATATGCTACTTTCAAAATCAACCATTGAAATATACCAATATCGTCGAAAGATTACTCACAAAATAATTTATTATATCCTTTGTCGGTTAAGTACGATCAGTGCTACCCAGAAAGGAAAGTATCTTGTTATACCTTGTTCAACGTCATAAGAGGTTGAACTATTATGTAAACCTATCACACCAATTTCAGGAGTCTAGAAACTTGTTTCAAGTGCTGTGTACTTGTATGCACATATGCTAAGCTCTGAAATGAAAGAGAAGAATCATTGGTCGGTACTCACACACAGAGATCTTCTTTAATGCACGCAATCTAGAATATAGGCTTGTTTGTAGACTGGACAAGAGAACCTAGAGTTTTTTAAAGTTTTATTGATGATGGGTTAAAAGAAGATTTACTATAGCCAATATATACATCCAATACTATTTTAACACGTCATACTGCAAACTAAAATAATTTTCTATCAGAATAATTGGTTAAGAGAAACCCAACCAAGAAGATGTAACATATGCATATAACTTACCTTGCACTTTTATCTTGCCAATGGTTTTCTTAGGTTTCGTCGCAACTCCCTCATTGACAACTTCTAAATACCGCTTTACCAGTAGCTATTCTTCTGATTGCAAAGGACTTGCTGCAACCTATTGTTCATCAACCATTTCTGAGGGATTGAACTCTTAACAACGAAACGTAAGACGTTTATATGAAAAATTCTTAGAATATCTACTTACTGTTGTGATATTATGAAACTAAAAGCACAAAACAAAATCAGGTTAGGGACAATAAACTCACCCAAATGCTTCTCATAGAAGAGCATATTCATTGTCCAAAAATATGAGAGCCTCTATGCATCATTTTTTCGAAGCATGAAGGCAAAGACGAACACATGCATCATAAGAAAACACAACATACAAGAGAACTGAATCAGGTACAAAGGTACCGAAGTTATTGAAAAATAAGAAAAAAATTCAAAAAAATGGCTGATATTGTTCGGTTGTTTTGTTATGGTATTTAAACAAAATATATGATCCAATATACAAGTTGGATCATATTATACTACCTTGCGTGAAACGTTGACAACCGAGGTTGGTGTTTATCAGATGGTCATGATGCCTCAGAAGCAACGCTACGCTTGATAAAACATAACTGTTGAGAAAACATGGAATCCTATGAAAGTACTTAACACTACTAATTTGGTTTATCCAAAACAACCAGAAAGGAATTGAAACGATAATACCTAGTAAAGTGGTAAGTCTTCCGACATTCTACCACATCTTTTGTTTTGACTTCTGAAACTGGAATGCCGGAAATTGCTGGTCTAAGTTCCTCTACAGTCCTAGAAATTGGAGACGCACTAGGAATATCATTATCTTCTTTAGAAGAAAAATTCTAGATGTATTCCTACAGTATGATGAAGCATATCTTTGGTGATCACAACGATAAAAGATTCTCAAGTATCCTAGTAGTTTCACCATTATACAGTGAAGGTGACAATATGGTTTTTATTTTCTTTTTTAATGAACTAAGCGATATATATGTTGCAGAAATAATACTCAGATAGGAGAAAACCATGCTATAAAGAACCGTTTAAAAATGATACAGATAAACAAAAAATCATCTATTTTCTAGTCTAACATATGTAACCCGCATCATCAATGTATCTATTATTACACAGATAACCTGATGAATTTATGTTTAGAAAAAACCAGTTGATATACAAAGTATACTTATGCACCATCAACCACATAATTAATAAAAAAAAACTTTGTGATACCAATACTCTTAAGGATACACAAACTTTGATTCAACATACCCATGACAAAAAAGTAATATCTATTAGACCTAAACACGATTAGTTCAAGATTGTAATAAGATTTTTCAAACAATTTACTCTCCAGAAAAATAAAACGTAACAACTCCATTCAATTTTCGAAAGGTTTCAAATGCAAAACAATCAGGAAGGACGATGATCATTCGACACTCTCTCTATACGAAAGAACCCTAATGCATGTAATATCATCATCCATGAATAAAACTAAAAAACCAAACATTATATTGTCCTAAATCCGGTAAAATGCTCTATGATCAAAGTTAACATGAAACCATAAACAAAAATGTCATTTAAATGGAATAACCTTCTCCACAAGCGATGTTCTCACTCCCGGAATGACCAAAACGAAATTACAGACAATTGTTCAAAGGACAGAACATTGAATCTCCACAGAAGTAACACCTTAAATCAAGATCTACTGCTACAACCATAAAATAATCCAAAAACTTATTGTTATTCTTCTTGTCCCTATTGTAAGCACGTCAGTGAGACACCGTAATTATTCTGAAAAATTGTTAAATGAAAGGAAATGAACTAATCAATAATGCTTATACATATTGGAAAACTGATCTAACCCCTAAAATCCAACACTTGAGAATACTTGAGACTTTCCAGTCACAATAAAGTTGATTAGTGTATCACCCACATCTTGGAACTACCTCGGGACTAGGAGTGTCCATCATCACCCTAAGAGGTGGTCACATATATCATCGTTCAAACACATTTATAAAAGAAAATAAATATTTTATTCCGAAGTAAAGTGGTTCAAACCATATAGCTAAATAAAATACGTAATATCATAGTGACGATAAATAAATAAAATAAACACAAAATGCAAATTAAAGCTTATTGAGGCATCTCGTACGCCTCTCCCATCAGTCCGTTGTGAGCTCTGATGTTGTTACTCAACCTCATTGTTCTGTTTTCTCGCCATATTTTGTCCATCCATGACAGTCCATAAATAGGGTGAGTACAAAGACGCACTTAGTGAGACCAATACATGTACGTATTTTGTGTCACGTATTCTCCCCCTCTTAACTAAATAACATAAAATAATGATATATCATCACATTAATGACATACAGATAGTCTATCCAACTCGACTGAGTATCTTAAGTCTAAGATTACTACCACACTGGATCATAACTCATTGATTCCACACGACTCTAGCTCGAGCATACACTTGCAAAGTCCAAAATTCCCAACACACTAAAGATCTTGCAAGGTCACAACGTACCTCAGTCATCAATACAACCCTTACACGATATGACACTAGTAGATCTTCTGCTCTGACTAACTATAGTGTTCCGTCCCTCGAAAGGTTACCATAATCCTAACACGATACGACTCCGGCCTTGACTCAAATGATGCAATATATATTAATGCCAACGACTCGATACTCTTCATGTAACAACTCTCACCGACCAGCTTGCACACACCTTCATCTGAAGGTTCGAGTTTGAAATCACCCGTTCAAGCACACTAAACAAGATATTCAATAGGCTTTAACACCGAACCCAAAATATCGACAATATCTAACCCTAACACTTGTTAGAGCGTAAATTCTCTAGATCTTCTCAGTTTAATCTAATATTTACTTGTAACGTCTTAGTTTTCCCCATTATAATCTTAGAAATCCTATTGTGATCATGTTTCGTTTTAAATGTATAAACTTCTCCACAAATCAACAACAAAACCGAAATTTGGATGGGGAAAGATCATCACCTTAGCTTCTCCGCGATGACTTAACTATCCACAATGATAATGTAGATCCGATCAAATAATAAATATCCGTTATATAGATCTTCAAACTGATGAATAATGATAATTAGAAATTCATAATTATACTAAAATCTCGATTAGAACTCACACACGAATAAAACACGACGAAAATTTAGTGAACCTTCCTTCTTCTTTTTTCTCATTTTCCTTTCTTTTTTTCTCCCGTTGTCTGATATGTGCAGCTCCCTTTCTCTTTTTATTTATTTTTCCATACTTAACCTAATATTACATATTATATATATACACACTAATTGTTGGGCCTTATGGGCCTCACAATTAGGGAAGACAAAATCGTATTCTCTGCTGCAAGAACTCACTTGGGAATTATCGCCGACAAAATCATTGTGTTTTCTACAAATCTAAATCGAAAGGAATTTACCTTCATCTACTTCTTCCTCTTTTGATTCATCTATGCGGTTCTCCGAAAGATTTTCACTAGGAGCTGGCCGAAAGATATCTGAAGAAGAAGAATGAACCATTCGACATGAACTCCAGATTTGAAAAAATAAGAGAGAAAGATAGATCAATCATTGCATAACCACCGGTTAGTTTGTCCTTATGTTTTATTTAAAATTTTAAATTGTCTTTAAAAAATTACACATTATTAATAGATAGGAGATGTAGTAACAGAAGAATTTCACAAATGTTTTAATTTGTTTTACACAATTCAATTATTACACATTACACAAAGTCATATCCGAGTAAAAATTATGCACTCGCGAAATCTCATACTTATGGGTTGCTTAATTCAGTGCCAATGAAGTGTAGATTATGGAATTTCACGTGTAAATCATTCAAGATTACTAAAAGATTAACTATTATTTTTACCCAAAACAACATTAATAAAATAAATAATTTAAGACAACTAAAAGATTAACTATTATTTTTACCCGATTATTAACTTTTAAGAAAATAAATGATCCAGGACAACTAAAACAATAAATATTAACTAATTTTAATTTGTTTACGATTTTATTATATGAATAAACTTTAAAATCATTGTAAATTTTTGTGAATTGTATTGTTCTAATTATAACAAAACCATATATCAACTTTTAATAAATTAAAAGTATCTAAGATGTACAAAATTCCATTAAATGATCATTATATATATAATTTAAAATATTAATAACTATATTTAATTCTAAAGAAAATGAAATATATGAATTTTTTTTCGGTGACCGACCATGAAAGGAGAACAGAACATAAAGGAGGATGAAAGGTGGGGCTTTGGTCCCTAGAACTAAGGGAATCTTTTTTTTATGATATTTGAAAATGACCATTCTGTTTATAATTTGATCTCTATATAAATATATATATAGTGAATCTTATATTAAAATTTATAAATCTTATTATGATTATAATATAAGAGTTTGATTAACATATAAAAAAATCATATAACATGCATCATTATATACGACAAGAAACAAAATTTATAAAATTAGCATAATCTTTATTTTATTTTTTTGCCAGCGTTTCCTTGCATTATTATGGGACCGAAAGAACATTCCCCTTAATTATTATTATTTTTTTGGTAATACCATATTTTCAAATACTCCTCTTATTTTAATGTTAAAATTAATAGGCTTTCTTTGGGAAAAAAATGAATATTGAGATGGAATATATTATTTGCAATTAGTCAACCAAAATTAATGGTGTTAATTCTGAATATTAATATTGATAATAATGATTAAAAATATAACAAACGGACCAAATTTCTTTAGTGCATGCTTTCGGCGCCAATCCGATTTGACCCATTGACGTTGACTTTATGTGGGTTCATGCACACACGTATGTGTTGTGTGTACATACATGTACATATATACATACATAAACCGGAATAATGATGACCAATTCCTCCGCCGGCCGCCGGATCCGCGGCGGAGACACGGTGGTCTTTTATTTAGCCAAATTTTCTTAGAAAATAAAATAAAAGTCCGAGGAAAAAGGAGTGATGGGTTAGTGGGAGACAATGGATTTATCATGTTTTTTTTACACTTATGTAATGATATCCAAATTAAACATTATTAGTACCAAATTCTAACACTATAATAAAAATTGAGATTACTCGATAGAAATATCATTATATGTCATTTTTTATTTTTATTTTTAAATTGTGATCCTTATTTTTTTTATAGAGTCTTGCAATTTGAACAAAAAAAATTGCAACTAAATATCCGTCTCAACTCTATCACGCAAAATTACATATTTGGGCGGATACGTGTATTCATTTTTTTATATGAAATAATTATCAAGATTTAGCATAAATGATAATACTAAAAGTAATCAATATTCGGATCAACAGTCTACCCCCAAAAAGTTTTTGGACGCTTTTTTAGATGGTTTTGATATTGACATCAAAATGTTTCTAAATTGTTTGCAAAAACTTGTTCGTTTTTGCGGATAATTTAGGGATGATCGTTTCGGGTTTCGATTTAGGTTTTACGGGTTTGGTCCGGATTCGGATTTTTCGAGATATAAAATATCGAATCCAAATTGGAATTGTTTGGTTTTCAGTTTGGGTTTGATTCGGATTTTGAAACATTGAACCCAGAAAAATTCGCACTCGGTTGAAAATGGACGAACCAAAAAATTATTATATTTTTTAAACCAGTTTTTGTTGTTGTTTGGATTCTTCGAATTATCCCGAATTAAAATCGATAAGATCTCGGATAAGTTTTAGATATTAAACCCATATAGATTAGATTATTCGGGTCGATCCGAATAACCCGAAATATTCACCCTAATTTTATATGTAACTAATCACACCATATTATCAAACATGGATAACACGTTGAGATATTCATGAACCATAATTGCAGAGAATGTGAACAAAAGGGTAACGTCTAGTGCAAGTAATCTCTATGTGAGGGGTGTTACCAATTAAGAGAGAGAATAATCGGAAATGTTTATTTATTAATTTATCACTATAAAACATGTATTTCAAAACTTTATCTTATAATATAATTACCATAATTTGCTAAAAATATTGCTCCACACATTTACGCCCTGCAAATTCATATTATCATAGTGTTAGAAATAATTTCATTAACTAAACATATAAAGAAAAAAATAGTTGATATATATATATATGTATAGTATACACGCACACACAGATACATACATATATATATATAACTTACGGCGTATAGTCAATGTTGATGATTCCGGCGACGGGGTTGGCAATCTGAGCAAAGGCTTCACGGGAGAGATCGAGAGTAGAAGGGCAACCGGGGCAATGGTCAACGATTTTAACGGTAACGGAGTTGCCGGTGCATGGGTGAGGAACGGCGTTACGAGCTCCGGTACATTTAACGGTGAACATTTTGCCGCATATCATGCCGTTATTCCATAAACTGTCGTCCGCCGCCGCTATCATCACCCCTTCCTCCTGATTCCCATAACACGCCGACGCTACCGGAGAGCGATAAAAAAACGCAAGTAAATGAATAATGGTGTTTTTGTTATATTTATATCAAAAAAATTGAATATTTTTACAATTTAAAAAAATATTAATAAACTTTAAATATCTATAAAATTTTAAAAAAATAATATCTTTTAATATAATAAAGACATATAATCCCTGATATATTAACAAAATAACCGTGATTAATTTATTAATTATTTGAAAACATATGATCTTACTAAATTTATTTGTATGTTATATTTTATTTTGTAAAATCTATTTATAATGGTATAATTTCAAATGATAAATGATTAATAAAATTAAAATAATTGAATTAATTAAAACTTAATATTTATTTGATCTTATTTATAATGTGTTAGAATCAATCTAAACGGGTTTAAAATTTTGTTATTATTTAATTATTATGTATTATAATTAGAATAATTTAAATTCGTAACATTTGAATCGAAATCAAAATAAAATAGGAAACGAAGAGAATTACGCTTATAGCTTGTGTAGAAAGTTGCAATTCCAGGAGTCGCATGAATTGTTTGAGAGAAGAGGAAAATCACAAATGTAGAGATCACAATTATACTTTTATCCATGCTTTGAATTTAAATTTATTTAATTAATCTAATTTTGATTTCTCTTTTTATAATGATTCTGTGGTGAATTCTCTTGGTTTATATGATTTATTTATAGTGCTTAGTTTGACTAGATTATGGAATTTAATTAAATTTTGACCAATTTCCATTACCTTAAATAAGAGATTACTTCTGATTTATTGATCACCCTAAACATCAGATTACTTCTCAGTTTGGTAATGTTGTCAAATCTCTTAATTATATGCCCATTTACAAAAATAAATTCCGAAATAATTTTTTAGTTTTGAGTAAAATATCTCCATTATTTATATTGCGACTCAAATCTTGTTTAAAATAAGAAATTTCATTTTTCATAATCTTCCTTATACAAATGAGAGAGAAACGAAATGATCAATGTTCTTATATTTATGATAGCGTGATATATAGAATTTTGAAAAAAAATCATAATTAATAATTTTATGTGGTTATAAATTTTAATCTGCATATTTTTTTTATAATTTTAACAATAAATTTACTAAGACTCTCTCTGTCGTTCCTCTTCACTGGTCACGTCTCCGAGTCTGGTACATAGTTCCTCTTTCCTTTATCCAATCCATTTATGTAATGTTTTTGTGTTGATTTTAATTTAAAAATCTAGAATGATGTTTAGATGAGTTATCTGTTTGTGTAGTGTCTAAATATTGTTTGTAATTTAGAAATTTGGAAATAATGCTTTATTGAAAAAGCACATGGATTCTCTATTTGTGTAGTATGTAGTGATATATCCTGAAATTTGTTTTGTAGAAATAGAAATGGATTCTGCTGATGAACTTGAGTATGAAATGCAAGAGGAGGAATTTGCTAGTGGTTTATAGGCATCTGAAGATGAAAGGCAATCGTCAAACCCGAAAGGTAAAAAACGAAAATTGTCTATTGTTTCGGAAATGTGTAGAGCAAGTTGGTATTACAAGTGGAATTTTTTTTCTATGGATGTAAGCACTCAGTGGAATTAGACTCACACCATGTTCGTAAATGCCCTTAAGTATCAATATGCTTTTGAAAGTCTTGCGATGGTTGATGGGAGCTATAAGCATTGTCCTACGGAAGAAGAATGAGCTAAATGAGAAAAGATTCAGAACTTTTTGCAGCCATTTGTTGAAATCACCTACTTGATTTCGGGCTCAAAGTATCTGACTTCCAACTTGTACTTCATGAAAATTTGGAAGATCGAAGTAATTTTAAAAGAGTATCGGGGGAGCAATGATGAACTACTAAGAAGTATGGCATAGAGCATGCAAGAGAAGTTTGATAAGTATTGAGATACATATAGTTGCATTCTTTTCCATGAGAGTTGTGTTTGATCCAAGAACGAAACTCAAAGTGCTGAAGCATTGTTATAACATTCTTGATGAGACGACAAATAAAAAAAAGTCAATGATGTGAAAAGGGCGATGTTAACGCCATTGGAAGAATACAAGAGAAATCTGGGGAAAAAACTTTTATAAGTTCAACGCCATGGAAAAAGAGTAGAGTCCAAGATAATAGACAAAGTTCATCTAGAAGTTTAGACTTAATGTGAAGCCTTATTATCTCTCTTTCATGAAGAAGGTAATCCCCGAGAGAAATTCAAATGGTGAAACCGGATGAGCAAGAGATTCAAATCAAATTTGTTTGGATTTTTGTTTATTCATTTATAGACTTGTATGAAATAGTTTTTAATCTTTATTAATGTGTGTTTTAGACTATTAGACTTCTACTGATTTGTTTAGCGTCTTGAACTTTGTTGACGTGAATTCTAGATTCATATAGATTAATTTAACATTTTAAATTTATTTAAATTTTTTAATTTTTTATTTTTTAGACCCGATATCCGACCCGAACCCATCCAAAACCTGTTGGATCGGATTATATATTCTAGATCTGATAATATTCGGGCCGGACCGGCCCAGCCCACAAAAATTTGAGTTTTTTTTGGGCCCGAATCGCACCCTATTAAAAAGATGTGAAACATGAATGAATTAACAAAAAAAAAAAAAGCAGGAACCCTCTGAATGTATAAGAAGTGCAAGGTGAGATAAGATAACGAGTGCTCTTATCGAGGAAGCTACCTATAGCTTCCAAGTACCTGCATTAAATAAAAATAATAAAATAAAATAAAATAGACTAATGCAACTATAATTATAAAATAATTGTAACGAAACTTATAATATAATCCCTTTTTTTATGTATATCAAATGAGGTGCGCCACACATACACCAAAATAAAAAATTAAAAATAACAGAAAAATTACGAGTTATAAATATCACTTTCTATGTGCAGTTGTATAAGTTTTTAAATTAATAATATATATATGTTTTCAATTAAAGAATAAATTTGTAATGATTTTTGAAATAATCATTTAATTTAATTTTAAGATTGGAATTGATCGACTCAGGAAATAACAAATTCTAAAAACACTTGATTTAAAAATATAAGAGCTAATATATTGTATCTAATTTTTTTCATTATAATTACGTTTATTTAACATTCTGTTTTAATAAATTAGTAAAAATAACTAAAATTTATGTAGAAAAAAAAGCAAATGCAAACGCATATGCTAAGTGTTTGGAATATTCCACAATCCGCGTAACCAAAGAGATAATATCTACTTTTCCTAAGAAACATTGAAAATTTGGCATTGGAAGATCCACCATGTCGCCTTTAGATTCATATATATCCATATATATATATATATTTAATTTAAATTAATAACTATATATATTTTATATCGACCGACATATTAAGAAACCCATGAATTTTCTCAAATCTTATTTTCGGAATTATTTTGGTTAATATTTCAATTTCTCTTATTTTTAATTCCGAAGAAGATCTCAAATTCGTTCCTTCTTTAGCTCCCAACAGATTTCAGCGTTAATTCCGTGAGAGAACAATTAGACGAGAAAGACAGAGAGAAAGATAGCCCTAAAAAAGACGACACCTTTTTTACCTATTAACTTCCGATGCCGCCACCGCTGCCGAGTCCCGACGGCCGGATCTCCGGTGAACATCCGCCTGCACCGCCGCCACCTAAAGCCAACACGAAGATTCTATCTATCTTCCTCATCGGTGTCATAATGATTTCTATAACCTCCCTCTTCTTCGTCCTCCTCGGTCTCGCCTCTGTCATCCTCCTCCCTCTCCTCCTCTCCTCTATCCACCGCCACCACCGTCGCCGCCGCCGTCACCGTCGACACGAATCCTCAAATGGGTTTTCCTCAAGACGCGTGAAAAAGCTTCCCCAGTTCAAATTTTCCGAACCCACACGGTATGGGAGCGATTGCGTTGTGTGTCTCGAGGGATTTAGACAAGGGCAATGGTGCCGGAGACTTGTCGGATGCGGCCACGTTTTCCACAGAAGGTGTGTAGATACGTGGCTGGTCAAAGCCGCGGCTTGTCCGATTTGCAGAGCTAAGGTTAGATTAGATGAAAAAGATGAAAAAGGAGGAACCTTTTGGGAATGTTTTGGTCAAAGAAGGAGTAGTTTGCTAGATTTGTAAGTCTTTTTTTATTATAATTCAAAAGAAATTATGTTTCTTGTAACAAAATTTGATTTTCCTCAATAATGTTTTTCTTAGTAATGTACAGTAATTTTACCATACTTCTCTGACAAAATTCAAGCTTGTTGCTTGAAGATTTTAACCTAATTTGAACCATGTTCTAGGGGAGTAAGATTTACTTGAGACATGATGATGCATCTTGAGGTGAGTAATGATTTCATATGTTTGATATAATGTGTTGGAATCTTATTTCATCTTATTGTTTATGTTTCCTCTCTTAAAATGTCTAATCCTATTGGATGGGTGGAAGAGTTGGATTAGGGTTTTTCAGTTTCTAGCCGTTAATCTTACCCATTGTTGATCTTTTGTGTGTGTAATGTAGTGGTTTGGTGTTAGCAGCAGAGCATAGAGCATAGAAATAAGAATAGAGATAATGACAATGGTTGATTCGACGAAATCACCCTCTAAACTATTGATTCATTCATCTTCTTCAGCTGTTAGCTTCTTTCTATTCGATCGTTTCTTCTTATTCAATTGGGTAAAAGGTATTGCGAGTCTATCAATACTCGTTCTTATGAGTTTCACCTTGACCTCGAGGTGAAAATTCGCTGTAAGATTTCATAGGGTTCGCAAAACCTTGCGGTCAACTTCGCATTTGGTCGAGAGATCAAGTTTACTTGACGATATGGTCGAATCTTTACGTACACCTTTTGCTCCACATCAAATTCAATGGGTCTCCTATGTTTATTCGCCTCGGATTCCATCCGTTATTGTGCTCGAATCAGATTCCTTCGAACTTCCTCACGTTCTCGTAACGGCTCTTCCAAATTCGGATCAATCGTGGGAGTGTCTTTAGGTTGAAGCATCCGTGGGGATTCTCTTCTGTATAATAACTTGAAGGGCGAAGGTTTGAGAGCTGAATGGTCGGAGGTATTATAGGACTACTCGACCCATGTTAGCCATGACGTCCAAGACCGCGGCTTGTCCCTAGCGAAACACCTTAGGTATGTGGTATGTTTCTAGACAACGGTTTAGAACTTCCATTTGTCCATCTGTTATTGAGGATGGTAAGCAGAGCTATAGCTGAGTTTTGTCCCTTGCATCTTGAACAAACTATTCTAAAATGTGCTCAGAAAAATTCCGACTCGGTTCGATATTATCCTCTCGAGAAAACTGTGGAGTTGCACTATCTCGTTAACGAATACCTCAACCACTCCCACGACTGTAACCGAATGTTTTAATGGCAAAAAATATCAATATTTGCTCAACTTGTGTACAACTACCAAGATACAATTGAACCCTCGAGAACTTGGAAGTCCCTCGATGAAATCCATGCTTACTTCTGACCGTACTTGCGCCATGACCTCAGTTTTAAACTTGGATTGAGTCGGAATGACTAACCTTCCTTGTCTATATAATAACCATCTTGTCATTGATATTTTGAAGTTGTAAAGCTAGAATCGATTGGGTTTTCTGCAATAGCTCTCGGTACTCATCATTCCCCAAAATTTATTCTTTCCATCCCTTTAAGTCGATGTTTCAAGTTATCGTTGTCATCTTATACGATTCCTCGACCTTTTGATCACTCTGTGATAAGGCACTAGTTGTCATATCCTCCTTTCCCGGCATGTAAATGATCTCGAAGTCCAAACCCAACAGTTTGGTTGATATTTATTGATAGACCGTTGTTCGAGTAGGTGTTTCAAACTCTTTTGCTCTGCTGTATAACAAAATGTTACCCGTCAAGTAGTGGCGCTACTTCTCTACTGCTAGGATAATGACCAACAAGTCCTTTTCATATACTAATTTTGTTTTGCCTCTTGAGGAGAAACCTTGGGAGAAATGATATCGGTCGTCCTTCTTACGAGAGAACTGCCACTACTCCGAGTCTCGACGCATCCGTCTCTATTACGAATAGTTTATCATAATTTGGCAAGGTTAAAATTGGCAACGAGGTAATGGCATACTTGCTGTATGAAGGGATATGGTCATTGTTTAAGTGAGGCATCACAAAACATTGGTTTTCTCGAATCAACCATTGTCATTATCTCTTTTCTATTGTTAACATTTGGTATCAGAGCCTCACGAATCCATGACTAGGAGAATCGAAGTACAGAACCGACCCACAACCGAGGAGCAGCCTGAAGTTCTGAAGCCGACCAACGTTGAAAACATTGTTGACATTTATTGATAAGAATTCATCCCATAATATGTTTAAACCAATTCTGCAAAGGCCCGCGGATCTCATCTCCAAAAGCTAGTTTATGGGGTGAGGGCATCAATGGTCTTATAAGGCAATGTGGGTTCCTAATAATACTCATCCTTTTAAGCACCGACGTCCTCATCGGTCCAATATGAAACAAAATATTAGCAGTAAAGCAAAGAAAAAAGAAGAAAATAATGACAATGGTTGATTCGAGGAAACCACCCTCCAAACTATACATTTGAAAAAGTTTTATGATGTCTCACTTTATAACATTGGCCATCTCCCTTGATTCAGCCAATCTTAAGGTAATTATCGTAAATACTTAAAGAATAATAATGAAAAATGTAATTTCTTCATATTTTTCAACTGTCGGCTTCCTTCTATTCAATTGTTTCTTCTTATTTAATTGGGCAAAGAGTATTGTGTGTCTATCATTTGGCTTGTCCAATGGACTTGGACTTGGTTTGTGATAACCATCCTCAGTTGAATAAGGAGCAAGACACTTTATCCTCCTCTTTCAACTTAATAAGCTGTTGGAAGTTTATTATGATATGATATAATGTCGATTTATATAGTTGACATGGTTAGTATATAGGTGATTGTACATTGTCAAATATATATTTGGGTCTAACCGAATCCAAAAACAAGTCAATCGTTAAATATTTCTTTATAGTATGTATAAGATTTCATGATTGAGGCAATATAACATAGGGGTGGACAATCCGGGTTCGGGTTTCGGTTCAGATTCGGGTTCCTCTGGTTTAGAAAAAATGGACGTGAATTGAACCCGATTATTTTCGGTTCGCGTTCGGGTTGTTCGAGTTCAAAAGTATTGGACCTGAAATAACCCGAATTACATTTGGATATTTGGGTTTTTTGGGTAGTTTGGGTTATTCGAGTTGTTTGGGTTCGGGTTTTTCGGGTATTATACATAATTTGAGGTTATTCGGTTTTTAGAAATCTTTAGGTAATTCGTTTTTAATATAAAACAAAAATAAAAATATCAAATATAACATATATATAAGAAAATATACTACTATTATTTAGTTTTTATATAACTTTTAAAAAATTTGAATTATAGTTTTTTTATTTTTTAAATTGGATTGTTTAGGTTTCTCGGGTTCAACTCAAACCCGAATCGGACCGACCCGAACTCGAACGAGTTTTGAAATTTGAACGCATATGGATTTTTAGGGTAATCCATATTCCAAATGATTTGATTTGTTCGGATCGGTCCGATTCGGGTCAAGTCCAGATTTTATCAAATGTATGTATGTACAGGTCTCATTGAATCAAAAGTTATTTTTAAAAAATAAGGGTTGTAAAATATTTAGTGGTAAAAGTTTATAATTTATGTTGGATGAAGTGATGGAATCGTAACGGGGCTCGGACCGAGGTGAGGCCTCGGTCCGAGCTTCACCGTATTAGTATCCAAACGGTCATATGTATTAAAATGGGATTTTTTGATGTAATTCCTCGAAATATTCCATTTAGATGCTCACATGATATTTTATTTAGATGTTTTTGGAATATTCCATTGAAATGGAATATTCCAATTTGATTTCTGAGAATATTCTATTTAGATACTCTTATCAATCATTATAAAAGGATGCTAAAAGGTTAACATCAAAACGCATAATTAAAAACAAAAACTAGAAAGAAAGAAGAGAGTTTAAAAGAAAAACTATCTTATAGTTCTGACGCCCCCGTTAAGGAGTTGACAACGATGATCCGAGGCTTGGTGTGGACTATCCGTAGATGTCCTACGCGTGAGGAGCTCCATCCCCGACCATTCCATCATACCCGAAAAGATATATAAATATGTTTATGTTTTCGCACGTAAAAAGCATGTTAAATTGCTTAAATGTGACTAGATCTCGTCATAGGATTGATAATGGTTTTCATGTATAAGGAATATTCTCTAATCCTTCTCAAGTATTTGAGAATGATTTTCATGTATATGGAATATTCTCTAGTCCTTCTCAAGTACTTGAGAATGGTTTTCACCAATTTCCAATGTTTCTCGCCGTGATCTACTCTGATACCACTGTAGGATAGCTAATAACATGCAGCGGAAGTAAAAACACAACTCTATGACGACAACAAACCTTGTAATATCTTAATACTATTAGTTTTTCATCAGTATTTCGAATACAATGTTATTAAATATCAAAATACTAAGTGGAAAATAAATTTATCGAATATTAAATAAAATATTGAATACATAAACATACTTTTTATAATATTTTTTCTTTATTTGTTGATAAAAAATATTAATTTGGTAGAAATAAGAAAATAATAATATAATATGTAAACAATATATTTTTTTCTTAAATAATATTTACTAAATGAAACGAATACGTATAACATATAGAAATAAGAAAACATCTGATTTGCATGTGATTTTGTATTTAGTTCGTTCATCAGCTCACCTAAACTTTAATTTCTTTCTGGATGAACTTGTCAACTCGTTTTTGAAAGGAATTGAAAAATACTCAGATCGGATCATTCAAATATGATTCGAGTTAGAGTTGATTCGCGAGCCGACAACTAATTTTACACCCCTAAACGTAGGCATACAGACCATGGCAAAACAGGATACGGGCGACAACTAATTTTACACCCCTAAACGTAGGCATACAGACGAACGTAAGTAGACGGATGACGATTAACGCTAGAAAACAGGTGCAGGGAAACGGGTGACACGAAAAACATGAGACGAGACAACTAATGACGAGATAACGAGCGATTAAAAACGAAAGAACGATAGGTCAAATGAAGAGGACGACACAAAGGAATAGAAGAGGAAGAGAAAGGCGGACAAGAGGAAGAAAGCGGGGAGAGGAAATGGAAGGAAAAGACGACGCACGAGAAAACATATAGGTTTACATTTTTGTTACTTTTTTCATATTTACAATTTAACCATTTATTAATATATTGTTCATATATTATTTTATTTATTTATATGTTGAATAAAATTATTAAATTAAAAGTTTTATTATTTACAATTTGATCCTTTAAATATAAATT
This sequence comes from Gynandropsis gynandra, assembly GCA_036759665.1. Classification (NCBI taxonomy): domain Eukaryota; kingdom Viridiplantae; phylum Streptophyta; class Magnoliopsida; order Brassicales; family Cleomaceae; genus Gynandropsis; species Gynandropsis gynandra. The sequence continues at coordinate 861,370 of CM071868.1, forward strand.
CTAATAAATTTATATATATATAATAAATTATCTAGTTACGTTTAGGATACGAATAGTTCAGATAATCAAATCATCTATTTGTATTTGTATTTTTCGAATATCTTTTTATTGTTTGTATTTGTTTCTTCGGATATTTGAATTTTTAATTTGAATACGGATATTTTGCACACTCATTTTTATATTATTATAATTATTTTATAAATTTAAAATTAAAATTTATTGTTTATATTTGAATTTGTATGTATCTCGATATTATTTTGAAAGCAAGAGTCGACCAAATTAAAATATATATATATATATGTTAATAATATACCCATTGAAAGCTTTAAATATTTATGTTAAAGTAAGTATATATATATATATATATAATAACGTGAGCAACATGGAAACGCTAATTGTTTAATTAGAGAGAGAGATTCCTAAATCCGTATATTAGAGTTGGCAGAAGTTGGAGTCAAATTATTTTTGAGTCAAGTTGGGTGATTTTCGGCTCAATTTCCACTTTCATTCATTTGTTTCTAATTATTTACATGTGGCTATGCAATTATAGATGGGTAGAAATTAATTTTTTAAAATGAGATATGAATTGTAATAAAGATCACTCGGAATAAGAAAAGCCAAATGAAGACATATTAACATGTCGAAATTTGATTGGTTCATTTCGTTCGTAATAAAGTTGATGTTTCATCAGAATTGAATAAACCAATTCCAAAAATTTACAATTTTTTAATCAATAGTCAATATTTAAAATAAGGTTTCAATGTTTATCAATTTTATCTATTTTCTTATCATGTGTTGTATTCATACTATTTTCTCTCATATTTTGTAATCATGTTATTCTCTCCTCATGTTTTACAATTTTGTCTATAACCTCTTCTCTTCTGTTTAAACTCCGTTAAATATCTCAATATTGATCCGGTTTAGATTAATTTTGACCCGATTTAGACCTAAATTTGACTCAGTTTAGGACCAATTTGATTGAAATTTTGGTCAAAATTTGACCCGGTATAAATTCAATTTTGACCACAATTTGGACCCAATTTTGATTTTCATCTAATTAAAAACTCGAATAAGTATAAATTCAACAAAATTAAACCAAAATTTAAATAAAAACCAAATTTTATCGGTTTGCTCGATTTTTAACTCGAAATTGCTATAGTTTTGGCTCGCATTGGTACAATTTTGACAATTTTGATTTCCATCCAATTAAAACCTGAATCAATATGAAATTCAACAAAATTAAATTGAAATTTAAATAAAAACTGATTTTATCGATTTGTTCAATTTTTCACCCAAAATTGGTAAAATTATAACTCGAAGTTGGTACAATTTTGACCCAATTTTGATGTTCATCCAATTAAAACCCGAATCAATATGAAATTCAACAAAATTAAACCGAAATTTAAATAAAAATCGATTTTCTTGGTTTGTTCGATTTTTAACCCGAAATTGGTATAATTACTCGAATTTGGTATATTTATGACCCAATTTTCATTTTCATCCAATTAAAACCCGAATCAATATGAAACAACAAAAGGAAAATAATTTGTTTTTTTTATTTAAATTTTGATTTAGTTCGGTTCAAAATTCATATTTAGGTTTTAATCGGGTGAAAATCAAAATTGGATGCAATTTTGATTGCAATTTCGGAGTAATTTTGAGTTTCACTCGATTAAAACCTGAATTACTCAAAATTACATTGAAAAATCGATAAAAACTTAGGTCAAAATTGGAAAACCGATAAAAATTGGGTTTGTTTAAATTAAAATTTAGTTCAGTTAAAATTTCATATTGATTTTGATTTTAGTCGGGTAAAAATTAAAATTAGCTCCAATTTTTTTGTTAAAATTGAGTCTAAACTGGGTCAAAATTGGTTTCAAATTATGGTCAAAATTAAATATAAATCATGTCAAAATTGGACATAAATTCTAGTTTAAATTGAGCTTAAGCCGGGTCAAAATTGGTTTCAAATTTTTGTTTAAATTGAGTCTAAAACGGGTCAAAATTGGTTTCAAATTTTGGTTTAATTTGAGCATAAATCGGATTGAAATTGAGTCTAAACCGAGTCAATATTACATCTATACTGGGTCAAAATTGAGTATTAACCGGATCAAATTAAATTCTGGATCGGATCGGATCGAAAATTGAATTAAAATTGATAGATTTAATAAAAGTTTAAACGGATGAGATTATAGATAAAATTTTTAAATTTGAAGGGATAAGATATTGAACAAAATGAGGGGGAATAATATGAGTATGAAACTAGTTAAATAAGGTGTAAAATTACCCTAAAATAACCAAAGTCATTCTTAAAATGGCTATTTAATGTGATTTGGATTTTGATGTTTTAATGAGTCATTGTCCAAGATACTTTTAGATATAGAAAGTTATCATCCAAAAGATAAATATATAAATAATATTTTATGTTTACATTTTTTAATTGGTATTGTTTCGATAGAAAATAAAAATAAATTATATACGAGAATAAAAAAATTATTTTGGTTTGTGTCATCTAGGTATATATTCCCATATAAAAAAACAGATTTAATCTTTTATGTTTTGATCTAATATTGACTATTTAAATCTTAAGTTTTTTTATATAAAAAACTAATTATAATATATATATATATATTAGTTTTTACCTGTACACTCGGGATAATAATTATTTTTTTTATTGAAAAATAGACTACGTATTAAACATCAAAATAATAATGCAATGTAGTAGTTTATGTGTATTACATCGAAATTTTTTTAGAGAATGCTAATTAATTTCATAGCAATTATTAAGATATATATATATATACACACTTTTCAACTACATTTTAATATATGTTTTCAATTTTGTTATGTTTTAAATCAATTTTTTGATATTTATTATTTTTTTAGTTTTAAAGTTATAATTATTTTTAAAAAATTGAACTAAACTTTACCGAATCATTTAATTTTATTAATATAAATTTTTTAAAATAGCAATATTTAAAATCTCACTTTTTTAAATTTTACTAATTTTTAATTTGTTCTTCAATTATTTTTTTTCTAGAATTATTGCAGGTATATATTTTAAAAATTTTCAAAAAAAAAAAATTGAAATGACCTTTTAAAATATTTTTAAATTCAATCAAAATACTTTAAATTTTCAATATATATTAAACTTAAACCCAAGTTAAAAAAAAAAATCTAAACTTTTGCTTCTATTTTCTCCCATCTTTCTCTTTCTCTTTCTCTCTAGGGGTGCCTCCGTCCATCACTCCGCCAAATCAACCCTCCCTTCTCGTCCGATCAGACGGCTGCCATGAGACTTGCAGTGTCGTGCTAAATGTATTTTTAAGAATATTAAATTATAAATTTTAGTCATTTATCTTTAGCTTATTATGAATATATATTGATTTATTTATTGATGGATTGAGAAAGTTTTATGATTAAAATTTCTTATAAATTTTTAAATATAAAAAACAAATAAAACATGATATTATAGCTTGAACAAAAGATCAATATACGACGGGCTTAACTTGTGGAAATACATCATTTGCGTTTGCGTTTGACGGCGTTTTTGTTAGAATTGGTAGCGTTTTGTTTCATTTTGTCTGAATGGTGGAATCACTGCGTTTGCGGGCGACTGCGACTAGAAGCGAATGGTAGAAAAATGTTGCGATTACGTTTTGAACAAAATTACCAAAATAAACAATTGTTAAGAAAAAAATTATTTAATTTTTTTTTGTTTAGTGTATATTTTTTAAATATAATTTTCAAACATTTGAAATAAAATTAAAATTATAAAAATATTTAAATATACAATACATATATATATACAATTAATATAAATTATAATAGAAAAAGAGAAGAGATAAGAGAAATAAAGGATGGTATTTTGTTAATTTTATTCAAAACGCACCAAAACGCAATCGTAACACAATATAATTTTAGATTTTTAAAATATGCATTTCAGTGTGTTTTTGGGCGATTGAAACTCCACCAGTCGGTTTTAATATCGTCCGGAATCGCCAGAAAACACAATCTCCACGTTTGTGTTTGGCTGTGCCACCAGTCCGGACCTACGTGTGAAAGTGTTGGCTTCAAAATTACTTGTAAATTTTTGGGTTGGTAAAAGGAGCAAGATCGGTTCAAATTGGATGATTTTGATTTGAATGATAACCGGATAAATTGAATATTGGTTTAGTGAGCAAATCGAAAACGAAATGGATTTGTTTAATGAGAAATCGTGCGTGGTATATTTCACTCCTTTCAAAATCTTCATTGTTGTATGAGTTCAACTAAAAAATTATTTATATATCATCTTTCTATATTTTCCATGAATCTTTCGATTCATTTGTTTACAATTACAAATATTAATTCGCATTTAAGAGCAAATAATACTTGTAAAACAAAAAATCTAATCATAAATTACAACTGAACCATAAATTTTATGTTTCGATTGTTTTTTACATTAACTACATTTTTAATTGTTTGAAATCAAATTTTTTTGATAAAATAAATTAACAATTATTCAAGAAACTATTATCAATAGTTACAGTCGCGAAATTATCATATATATATATATCATATATATCTAAATTTTGGAAGCTTAGAGATCTTTGTCACGTATATAACCCTATATTGTCATGAAAATTTAATGATGTTGATCCCAACGGTCAATGGGTAATTAACTTATATATATATATATATCTATATATAACGGTTGAGAGCATATAAACTATATGATATTAATCGACCAAAAAAATAAATGAACATTCCACATGCTATTGTCTACGAAATGATATGACAAAATCAATATGTCACTTTTAATTTCGTCCGACATGAAATGATGATAATAACCATGAGAAAGAAAAAATAATAAACCTTAGAAAACCGACATATTTGGTCATATAATAGAAAAATAAAAGGAAATTTTGCAAATTTGGTTACACATATAATGTTCCTAAATCCCCAAAACAACGGTCCACAAAAAAATATTATTTATTTTCTTATAACATTGTAGGACCATCCTAAAGTTATTGATGCAAACTCATTACTTGATACAGTTAAATATTTTAATAATTGTTTTGGATAATATTATTACCGTTTAATATAATTTCAGATACGACATTTTTATGTCCAAAGTCTCTCATTCAGATTCACCTAACTAATTCGAATACATCCGAAATTTTTAAAACCAAAATTATGAAAATAATTTATATTTTATATCCTTTTTAAATAATTACCAATGTTGAAATTATGGTGATTGTCTTTGATCGAAGGATTTATAGGTGTTAAAATAAAATATTAATTAGTCATACATATACACAAGCTAAATGAATTGAAAATCATTTTATTATTCTTCATCTTCCTCTATACTTTTTTTTTGTAATCTAAAAGGAATATATCCGTGTGACGTGATGTATTTTTTTATCAATATTTTTTTGGCGTAAATCTATAAATTTTATTATCTCTTATATTTATATTTTGATTTCAGATAACATGAATACTTTTCAAAATAAATATAAAAAGTTAATTAAAAATATATATTTTAAAAAATATGTTGATTTAATTTTAATCAAACTAACGTGGTTACAAAATCCGTTAATTTTTGTGTGTATATACTCTATAAGTTTGTCTATTCACATATAATTGAGAATTAAATATATACTTTTTGGTGTGAATAACAGAAAATAACACGAAAAAAAATGTCGGATTCCTAGGCTGGAAACCATTCGAAGATAAGAAAAAGTGATAAAAAAACCAATATATTATGTTTCATACGCAAAAAAAAAAGAAATAATCAAATTTTATTGTAGAATCATATAATACGTCTCTTCATCCCATACAATATGTGTATAGTTGAAATTTTATCCCGTTGATTTAACACTTATGCCATAAAAATTTGAAAGAAGGGCTTGAATTTATTCAAGAAAAAAATTATGATTTATAGTTATAGTTTAATACGCCACTTTATAACTTTGATTAAAATATTTTTATTATTTAAATAAACTTTAAATTTTTGAAGAATATTTTATATTCATTATTATCGAATTAAATTAATTAATTTGAATATTTAAAAAATGAATTTGTTGAATATAATTTATATTCATCATTTACGCGTTGAATTGATTAATTTTAGATACTTTATTAATAATTTTGTAGATAAGGAATTTTTATAAAGAAACGTTTTAAGCCAATCGTGTTATTCTTTTCATGAATTTAAGCCAATTTTGACTAAAGTTATTTGATTTTTCCGTGTTGTAAGCTCCATATAATACAAGTAGACGATAAAAGGAAAAAAGAAAATAAAAGCAATGGAAACATCGGTCCAACCAACCCCATTATATAAAATGATCGTATCAACAAATTTTTTTTATTAAAAAATATATATTTATATAAATATTAATCGGAAATGGAGTTGGAAAAGTGATAATTGATTGGATGGCCAAATACAATGACTCAATTAGTGGATAGGGAAATTAATAAATGTTTTGCTAAAACTTCGTACCTATCCATTGGTCATATTATTTGCCACGTACTTAATTTGTATCACTTTGAATCATCTTTGACGTGTTGGATCTTCTTCCTCACGTTTCTATATTTTTTTTTTATTTTTTTCTAGATAAATTTATTACTTACTTGTTAACCTAATCAATTTCTTTAAACCTTTAAGACTTTATATTAATGATAAAGACATATACATATAATCTTACACATTTTATGTATGTCTACACTATTTACATATCGTGTACGTATTTTTCTTTCCTCCTTTTCATGTAATTTTTTTACTTTTTTTTCATTAACGATCGTAAATTCTATCGTTAAATTATCAATAATATTAGATATTTAAAATAAAGTGATTTGGGAAGTAAGCATGTTTAAGGTGGGGGACCCACAATTTCAGGGCGTATCTACCGAATTCGCATGCAAAGTTTTTAAGACAAAAATCCGGCGGCTAAGATCTTTCTATATCTAAAATAATAATAGTCACGATGATTTAGAATATTATTATTATTATTATTATTATAACACCGTAATTATATTATACCACTATTATTCTCTTTTAAAACGAAATAGCCACGTCCAGAAGAGAAAAAAAAAAGAAAGAGAGAGAGAAAGAGAGAGGAAAATAGTAAATAATTATTACAAGTGGCCTAATAGATAAAGTGGGACCCACGAAAATCTTTTCGGACAACGTGGCTGATCAGTTCGGGTCCCACAAAAGAGCAATGTTTTTCTGGAATTCGGATAACTCTCTTTCTCTCTCTAAAGCTCTTATCTTGTCCTAGAAATTTGAAACACGTCTAAAATATATTCGACCCAAGAAATTTCACCATTTTACTGTAATAGATTGGTCCAATATATTTGAAAAATACTGTAAATAAATAAATATATATATATATATATATTTAAAGTTAATGAGGCTGCGACGAGATGATGACACGTGGCAGAATCTGAACGAAGCCACGTCCGAGTTGTACCGTTTGAAGAGAAAGTTTGAAACGTTCCTGGAGAAGAGGACGTGACGTGTCAAAAGATGATTGGATGGAATCGCTGCTGCTGATGGTGAAGGTGAGAAAGAAAAAAGCACATGCCCGTGACTTTTGCTGTTCCCTTCCCACATGTTCCTCCCTAACACGCCACGTTTCTTCTACATGCTTGCCACGTGGCATTTTCTCTATCCACCCACACAACCCATTAAATATCTAACCCCCTCCCCCTTATTTATTTTTTAATTTTGTTAAAAGGTAATAAAAAAATTGTTGTGGATATTATTTACGTATATAATCAAATCACGGATTAAATAACTCATTATAAGATATACTAAATTTAAATGACTTACCATACATTAAATGTGAGATATATATATGCTTTATTAGAAGTAATATTTGGAGAATATTTTATTTTTTATTATTTTTGATAGAGCAACTTTTATTGATTTCTCATATTCATATTTTTTTTATAAAAATAATTTTAAAACTAATAGTTACAACATAAAATAGGTGTCATTCATTATAGATTAATAAATTAATTTTTATAAAAACTATATTAGCAAATAAGGACAGTAATTCAATATATGGATAGTAGTATCTAATCCACCACGTCATTCGAATACATTAAATATTAATGAGAAATTTGATCCTGGTGGATTACAAACGATTTGAATAATTATAATATATATGGATAATAATTAATAAAAAAATATTTAATAAAATATGCGTTATTCTATTTTCCCGTTTAGGTAAAATAGGATAATTAAATAGAGAGGTAACAGCTCAAAGCAACTAATTAGGCTTGGTCCTTGGATTTGGATAGGTCGGTTACAGTACACGCACGCGCATCCAGCTATCGTACACTGTCGACATGAATCAACGGCGATGCGTAATCTTAATCTCAACTTGAACAAATCTGGACCGTACATTTCCACCACCTCGGTCACGTACTCGTTTTAATACTTCTCTCTCTCTCTCTTTCTCTCTCTCTCTCTATCTTTTCGTTCTTATCCTCACCGAATTTACGTTTTCTCTCTTAAATTCCACCATGGATGCTCTCTTCGTAACTACGCGTTTTATGATGTTCTTATGAAATCTCAATACCCAAACGAAGAGTATATCTATCGAAACTAAGCAAAAGCTCTGTTTTTTTTTTGTTTTTTTGTTCGATTTCGTGATTCTCAATCCGTTTTTGTGTTTTTTTCCTTAATTTCCACGATACCCAGTTCCTGAATTTCCTCTTTTTTCTCGTTTTCATTCGTTTCGATTCGGATTATGTTACCGAGATCTTGGTTAGACCAGTTGAATCTGGTCTCTGCAGATGATTTTCGGATCATGGGTCGGATCCCCAAGGCCGTAACCAAACTTCCGGGACTTGAAACCGACGTCGACGACGCCGTTAACCCTAACGGCGGCAGTTCATACGTTTCACAGGCGAAACGAATCATCGTTTCGAATCAACTTCCCATTAGGGCACACAGAGAGGCAATGACAGGAAAATGGAGCTTTGAGTATGATAATGACAGCCTTTATTTACAGCTCAAGGATGGATTTCCTCCGGGAACGGAGGTTGTATACGTTGGCTCCCTAAACGCCGAGGTACGGACGTCGGAGCAAGAAGACGTGGGTCAGTTCTTGTTAGAGAAATTTCAATGTCTTCCGACATTTTTACCGGCCGATTTACAGAACAAGTATTACCATGGCTTCTGTAAACATTATCTCTGGCCTGTCTTTCATTACATGCTTCCGATGACACAATCTCACGGTTCACTTTTCGAAGGGTCACATTGGAGGGCGTATATGAGAGTGAACAAGATTTTCGCTGATAAAATCTTCGAAGTGATAAACCCAGAAGAAGATTACGTTTGGATTCATGATTATCACCTCATGATCTTACCAACATTCCTGAGGAACAGATTTCACCGCATAAAGGTTGGATTTTTCTTACACAGTCCCTTCCCTTCATCGGAAATTTACCGTACACTTCCCGTTAGAGATGAGATTCTAAAGGGTTTCTTGAATTGTGATTTGATCGGATTCCATACATTCGATTACGCCAGACATTTCTTGTCTTGTTGTAGCAGAATGTTAGGTATTGATTATGAATCCAAAAGAGGATACATAGGAGTGGAATATTTTGGTAGAACAGTAAGTATCAAGATTTTACCAGTTGGAATTCACATGGGACACATAGAATCAATAATGGGATCACAAGAATTAGCAGAAAAAGTGAAGGAATTGAGAAGGAGATTCAAAGGGAAAACAATAATGTTGGGTGTGGATGATTTAGATATGTTCAAAGGAATTAGTTTGAAGTTCATGGCAATGGGTCAACTATTAGAACAGAATGAACAACTTCATGAGAAAGTAGTTCTGATTCAAATCACAAACCCGGCTCGAAGTTCAGGTAAAGATGTTCAAGATGTGAAAAAAGAGATGAATGTGATTGCTAATGAGATCAATTGTAAATACAGTAAACCAGGATATGATCCAATTGTGTTTGTGAATGGACCTGTGAGTACATTAGAAAAAGTCGCGTATTACGCAGTGGCAGAATGTGTCGTGGTGAATGCTGTAAGGGACGGAATGAATTTGGTACCGTATAAGTACACGGTGACTAGACAAAGTAGTCGTGTTCTTGACGAAGCGTTAGGATATGATGATTGTTCGTGTCTGAATTCATCGGTTGTACTCCTTCTTTAAGCGGAGCAATTCGTGTTAATCCATGGAACGTTGAAGCCGTTGCAGATGCCATGAGTTCAGCCATTACAATGTCTGAATCCGAGAAACTACTTCGTCATCAGAAACATTATAAGTACATTAGTTCCCATGATGTATCGTATTGGGCTCGAAGTTTTGATCAAGATCTTCAAAGGGCATGTAAAGATCATTACAACAAAAGATTTTGGGGAGTTGGATTCGGATTAGGTTTTAGAGTCGTTGCGTTAGATCCATATTTCAGAAAACTATCCGTTGAAGCCATTGCTACTGCTTATAGAAGAACGAGTAGTCGATTAATCCTCTTGGATTACGACGGAACAGTAATGCCACAAACTTGTGTGGATAAAAGGCCAAGTAATGATCTGATTTCGCTTTTGAATCGCTTATGTGACGACCCTAACAACGTAATCTTTGTCGTGAGTGGTCGAGGTAAAGACCCTTTGAGTAAATGGTTTGGATCGTGCGAAAAACTCGGGATTTCAGCTGAACACGGGTATTTCATTAGGTAATTATAACCAATTTCATACTCTACGGCAATCTATTTTCACGTTCTTCGTAAAAAAAACGTCTTAATCTCGTCCCGATGATCGTTGTTTTGCAGATGGAACTCGAGTTCTGAATGGAAAACGTGTGGATTACCGGTAGATTTAAGTTGGAAGAAAATGGCTTTACCGGTAATGAATCATTACAAAGAAGCAACGGACGGATCATTCATTGAAGAGAAAGAAAGTGCAATGGTTTGGCATCATCAAGAAGCTGATCCTTCATTTGGTTCTTCTCAAGCTAAAGAGCTTCTAGATCATCTAGAGGGTGTGCTTGCTAATGAGCCTGTTGTTGTCAAAAGAGGTCAACACATTGTAGAAGTCAAACCTCAGGTATATGTTTACTTGTCTAGTTTAAGTCTAATGGATTTGAATCATATATATATATGTGATTATATATATATATATATATACATTTGAATTTTGGTTTTGAAGGGGGTGAGCAAAGGGAAAGTGGTGGAGAATTTGATAGCAAAAATGACAAACAATAAAGGGATAAGACCGGATTTTTTGTTATGTATCGGAGATGATCGTTCAGACGAAGATATGTTCGAGAGTATAATGAATCATCCGGATGTTCCATCGATTCCCGAGGTATTCGCGTGTACGGTAGGTCAAAAACCGAGTATGGCTAAATATTATCTCGACGATACATCGGATGTTATTAAGTTACTTCAATGGTTAGCCTCGGCTTCTGATAATTCAGACGAACCGCAACTAAAGTTGACATTTTCGCAATCAACGGGACAATGTCGGACGGAAAGTATAGATCTTTGATGGGTTTTTAGGGTTTTAGATTGGTTGTGCTTTGGGGATATGCAACAAGGAAAGGGTTTAGGGTTTGGGGATTTGTAGGGTTTTTAGGGTTTTTTTTTTGTACAGTGGTTTTGCCTGAAACTCATAAACACATGTTTTTTCACATTTCCAAATTCTTATACATAGGAAATACATGTCTTTACAAATTTTTCATTTCGTTGTTTTTTCTTTATTGCTTAAATTTCTATAAATATTTACTTTATTTTCTAAGGAATATAATATAATTACAAAAAGGGGAAATAATCAAAGGAATAAAGGAATTGGGATTTTTTTTTATCAAAGTGAAAAAAAAAATGTGTAGTAGGTTTAACTAACTTGTTAGGAGAAGAAGATCATGTATCCTACATGAGTTACCTTTTAGATAAGCTTGACGATAAAAATCTATTTATGTATATTCATATATAAAATGAAATTGATACCAAAATATACATATGTTTTAAAAAAAATATAACATTTCAAAAAAAAAAATCTAATGTAGACTGCAAGAGATCTACGATTCCAATGAAAAAAAATGATATCGTGAAAGAAAATAATGATATCGAACTATTTTCCAAAATTTAATAAAAATTAATTATATATCTACAAAAACAAAACCCATAAAATCTTACAATATAAACTTATTAAGTAGAAAGAAAATTGTATTTTTATTTCTATGATGTCTAGTCTAAAAGAGTTTAAAGAAAATGATAGCAGCTCACGGTAGACATTAGGAAGAGAATTGCAGAAGATAGAATTGATTTTTCAGATTGAATCCCCTTAATTAAACTGCAGTGTACATCAGGTGACTCTTATACAATATTTTTGCAAGTAAAGACAAATTATCCAACGGCTACTTTTTCCCTAAAATATTTTCTGACAATGACGTTAGAATATACTCTGACATTTTGTCAGTGTGTCAGATAACCGCTCTGAATTTGCATGTGAATTAGTGAAGATTCTGTTGCAGATGTCCTTGCGTTCCATGAGTTGCAGCTGTGGTGTCCCGGGACGCTGATGCTGAGATGACCCGAGACAGAGTGTCCTGGCGTCCCGAGACCTCGACGACTCGAGACCACAGTGCTGTGACATCTGCACTGCTTGTGAGGACGACTCGAGACAAGGAGCTTCGGCGTCTCGAGACCGCAGGGTTCCTAGGTCGTTGTGACAAGGTGTCTCGAGTCGCGTTGTCTGCAGTGACGACTCGAGACTAGTTGTGTTGGCGTCCCGGGTTCTCAGTGACCCAAAGACATGATGTTGTGGCGACTCGAGTCGCGTTGCATGTTGTGGCGACTCGAGTCGCGTCCTCTTCGTGTCTCGAGAGTCCGGCGTCTCGGATCGCAATGTACTGATGTCTTGAGTGTGCCGAGACGCGATGTTATGGGTTTGTGGCGTCTCGGCTCGCAATGTCCACGCGTCTTTGATTTGCAACGCGTCTTCTTTCTGTGGTCGCGTCCCGTTATCAACAAAGGAGGGCGTCCTGGTGAATTGTGAAGGCTTGGAGTCCTGTTCTTGATATGTCATGCTTACATAGTCTTTGTGTATGAAAAGAAAAAAAATACCAAAAGTTGGTGTATTTTTTTAATATATATTCCAAAATGTAAAAGTTTCCTTATACCAATAATGAAAAAAGCAAATTAGTGCTATCAATATGTCATTGTATTGAGGATATGAATCCAAATTATGGATTGACAATATATAATTAACCATTAAATATATGATCTGCAAAGACGGTTATTAATATATTTGTAACATTTAGTAAAATTTCAAAGGATAATAAATATTAATTGAGTTTATTTTAAGTCATTTAGGTCAAATGTGTTGACTACTTGTGTTCTCTAAGTGTGCAAATATTTGGAAAAAACAAATATCCTCCGGATTTTTTAATTAAAACGTAAAAACAAAAGTAACAAAAAGGGAGGAGACGCCTCAGACTCGCTCGTGACTCAGTGATTCTCATTTCGATCCTCCCATGAACAAAAGTCACAATCTTTTTCAGATTTAGAGAGAGAGAGAGAGAGTGTCAGAAGGCAAATCAAGTGAAGGGTTCTTCTAAAGTTCTCTTCTTGGTTCGATCAAAAGGGAGTCTTCTTCTTCTTCTTCTTCTTCTTCTTCTAATGGAGTTGAAGAAAGACAAGCTTGTCCGGTGAGTTATTTCAGCTCTTCTCTCTTTTAATTCATGATCCGGGTTGTATTTGTTCATAAATTGATGAAAATTTTCAGTTTCCTGTTTGATTTTCCGAGAAAAATGTAGACTTTGCTTTAGATTTCTCTGTTATAGGAAGTGGGTTCTCATCTAATTTTGGATTGAAGCTGTGCTGATACAACTTTGTCTTTTAGGGTTCTTTATCAAACATTTCGTGTAGAGTGTATAAATGGTTGAGTATGTTCAGATTCAGATGATTTTCCGTCAAACTGATGAAATTTTCCGTGAAAATTTACAGGTTTTATTCTGATGGAAAACAAAGCAAAGAGACTTTATGGAGCGTGAATGATTCTATGAGCAAATCACACAAATTATCTTTACCTTCAATGGTAAAACCAGATAATATGAATAGATACATTGATTCATCCAAAATTGGAAAATCTAAAGGCATTCAATTGGACAAAGTTCCATGGTATAAGACAATCCTTGATCCTGGAAGTGATATTGTCTTACAATGGAATTGGGTATTCATAGTTTCATGTATGGTTGCTCTATTCATTGACCCTTTATACTTCTTTGTTCCTGCCATTGGAGGGGATTCAAAGTATCCATGTGCAAAGACGGATACGAGTTTAAGAATCATCGTGACGTTCTTTCGGACAATTGCAGATCTTTTTTACTTTTTGCACATTGTCATAAAGTTTAGGACGGGTTATATTGCTCCGAATTCTACAACTCGAGTGTTTGGAAGAGGTGAACTTGTGATGAACCCTAAAAGGATTGCTCGAAGGTATCTTAAATCCGATTTTATCATCGATCTCATTGCAACTTTACCCCTTCCACAGGTAAAAATCACTCCTTACCTTTACTTGTTTGTCGGGTTTGATGCATATTGTAAAAGTTTTTAACTTTTTTACACAGATAGTTATCTGGTTTGTCATGCCAGTGGCGAGAAGTTACCGGTTTGATCATAATAACAATGCCCTTTCTCTAATTGTATTGCTTCAATACATTCCGAGATTTTACCTCATCATTCCGTTAAGTTCTCAAATCGTCAAAGCAACGGGTGTGGTAACAAAAACTGCTTGGGCTGGAGCTGCATACAATCTTTTACTGTACATGCTGGCAAGCCATGTATGTAATTGCATTCTTTTTTACCCTTAATTACCGCCTTTTCGTTTTTTTCACTTTCGTAAAATTTGTACTTTTTAAGCTCGTGACAGGTGCTTGGTGCGGCATGGTATATATTGTCGGTTGATAGGTATACTTCTTGTTGGAAATCAAGATGCAGAAAAGAAAAAGGATCTGTCGGCTGTCTTCTTTATTACTTGGACTGTGATTCGATTTACGATACGAGCCAAATGAATTGGGCGAAGGTTACAAATGTGTTCAAATCGTGCGATGCTCAAAAGGGTGACTTTAAGTATGGCATATTTGAGAATGCAATTACAAAGAATGTGGTATCTTCGAAGTTTTTCGAGAGATATTTCTATTGTTTATGGTGGGGGCTGCAACAACTTAGGTACAATTCTTTCGTTATCATCGATTGAGATCAACGTTTTTATTATCATTTATACGCTGACATTATGTTTTCACAGTTCGTATGGTCAGAATTTGTCAACAACTACATTCATCGGGGAGACTATGTTTGCCGTGCTCATTGCGATTTTGGGTCTTGTCCTCTTTGCTCATCTGATTGGGAACATGCAGGTACGTGGTCCTTCATTAGCAACGAAGCACGAGATGGATCTGAATGTACAAAAGGATGTCTTGTTCTTGAGTCGGATTTTAGTTTGCTTCGAGATACATGAAATTAGTCTGCTTATTAGCTTTTTACTCTGATGAAATACTAAGTTGTCCCACATCGGCTATGATATGAACTTTAGATTCATGTATATGGTACTGAACAACCCTAAACTCTTAAGCTAGTTTTTGGGATTAGTTAGGTCCAACCCATATTTGACATAGTATCAGAGCCAGATTCATCCCGATTTGAATATACACTCTCGATTGTGATGCCCACGCTCTAAGATCGAGCCTGGGTGTGATGGGGAGTGTAATGATAAGTTGTCTCACATCGACTAAAATATGAACTTTAGGGTCATTTATATGGTACTGGACAACCCTAAACTCTTGAGCTAGTTTTTGGGATTATTTAGGTCCATATTTGACATGGTATCAAAGCCAGACTTATCCCGATTTGAATATACAGATGTTGGACCCCCGAGCTCTAGGATCGAGCCTGAGTATGAGGGGGAGTGTTATCATAAGTTGTACCACATCGGCTAGGACATGAACTTTAGACTCTAGATTCATATATATGGTACTGGACAACCCTAAACTGTTGAGCTAGCTTTTGGGATTAGTTAGGCGTAACCCATAATTGACAATAATATCTGATCCAAATATGACTAATGGCTCGTCATTTGTAGACATACCTGCAATCCTTGACCGTCCGTCTCGAAGAATGGAGATTGAAGAAAAGAGATACAGAAGAATGGATGAGACATCGACAACTTCCAGAAGATTTGAGACATCGTGTGAGACGTTTCGTGCAATACAAATGGTTAGCTACCAGAGGAGTCGATGAAGAAGCTATTCTTCACGGTCTACCAACTGACCTTCGTCGTGATATTCAACGCCATCTATGCTTGGATCTTGTTCGACGTGTATGTTTTTTCTTCCATGCTTTGCTTTTAACCCGTCTTTCGTTATTTCGGTTCTAATTAGATATATAATGTTAATCTTGCAGGTACCGTTTTTCTCACAAATGGATGATCAGCTACTCGATGCTATATGCGAGCGTCTCGTTTCGTCTTTATGTACAGAAGGAACGTATCTTGTACGTGAAGGTGACCCGGTAACGGAAATGCTCTTCATAATCCGAGGTAGACTCGATAGTTCGACTACTAATGGCGGCCGAACTGGCTTCTTCAATTCCATTATATTGCGGCCTGGAGATTTCTGTGGCGAGGAGCTTCTTTCGTGGGCCTTACTTCCAAAATCAACCCTCAATTTACCGTCCTCGACAAGAACGGTCCGAGCTCTCGTGGAAGTTGAAGCATTTGCTTTACGAGCCGAAGATCTGAAATTTGTTGCAAATCAATTTAGGAGACTCCATAGTAAGAAGCTTCAGCATACTTTTCGGTTTTACTCCCACCATTGGAGAACTTGGGCAGCTTGTTTCATTCAAGCGGCGTGGCGTAGGTATAAGAGGAGAATGATGGAATATAATCTCGCTTCCATTGAATCGAACGCGATGAATGATCAAGATACTGATAAGTCGACGCGTGAACAGGAAGAACAACAAGAATCAGAAGGATCAATTGGGTTGAGTCCGAAAATGAACCTCGGTGTTATGGTTTTAGCATCACGATTTGCAACGAATACAAGACGAGGAGCGGCTCAAAGGGTTAAGGATATTGAAATGCCTCGGTTAAAGAAGCCTGAAGAGCCTGATTTCTCTACTGTAACCGACGATTGAATTGGTTTGATCGGAAAGCGTCTGACTTTTACATTTGGGGAGAAGATTTTATACGATCCAACGACATGATACGATACTCGAAAAGTATGACACGAACGATGCGGATGGATATTCTTCAGCGTTCTTGGTGGCGAAGATTGATGCCTGCAATACTAAAAGATTAACATTTTTCGTTTGTTTGAAGCAATATTTTACGTATTCAGATCGGAAAAAGTTCATCATGTACAAATCACAACTAAAACCTTGATCATGGATCATACTTTCCATTACCAAAGTGATCAAACTCATGCTTTTGTACTTGCGTCGGATTATCTCCGTTTGAACCTTGATGTCGAAAATTTCAAGCTAAATGTTGAAAATTGAATCTAACCCAATAGATATAATGCAAAAAACTCAAAAGGGTAATGAAGAACACACCTTTAGAATTGGTTACAAGATCGAAATTCCACAATTTGTTTCTGCAATTGTTCTCTGTCTGTGTCGGAACGAAGAAGAAGAAGAAATTTCGCTTACCGCTATCTTCATTATCTTCCTCCTACACACCACCGGTTAGGGTTGGACAAAATATTCAAGGTATTCGTATCCGATTTGTATTTGAATCGAAAATTCGAATATTCGTTGGTATAAATACAAATAAAAATATTAAAAATTAGATATTTGACAAATACAATTATAAATACAAATAGTAGATTCAATTATCTAAACTATTCATATCCGTAAATACTAAATAGACAATTTATCTAATATATAGATTCATATATAATAAAATTGATTTTAATAATCAAATTGTAAATAAAAAATATTATTAATCTTATTTTAACACTCATTATATAAATATATAGACAAATATGCAATATATTTATGATTATGGGACTAAAATATAAAATACATTAAAATAACTAATATTGTTGAAGCTTTAATTTGCACCCAAGGTTGAAGTTTATTCCAAATAGGTTAAATAATGTTATAGAGTCATTGCAAGATATCGAGGAAAAAAACAAACTTAATAAATATATAACTTTTATGCGAATTTTATTATAATATATTAATTTGATTATCTAACAATTTATTTTATTATTAGTTGAATTGACGATATTAGTAGAGTTATCGACAAGAAAAAATTTAAATAACTGATATGAAGATGAATGTGAAGATTTGGTGTTTTGTTTTATTTATATTATATATCTTTGTGTTTTTGTGTGATTTGAATTTGATATTTAGATTATATCTGATGATTATTAGTTTTTTATTAAAATATTTTTATATTTTTAACATTAAAATAATTAAATTTGGATATGGATACGGATATGTGCCGAATATCCATATCTGTATATCCGACGAAAATTCGTATTTACAAATATCTGAGTTTACAAATACACATATAAATAGTAAATCAAGATATTCATCGAATACAAATATAAATATATATAGTCGGATATTTGTAGATATTGACTCGTTCTTCTATTTCTTTTAATCTTTTGGTTTTTTAGGGCTGTAAAATGAGCTAGCTCGATTCAGCTCGTCTTGAGCTCGCCACAAAATGAGTTGGCTCAACTCGGCTCATTTTCAAAACGAGCTAGAAAATCTCAGCTCAGCTCAGCTCGCCTTTAGCTTGTCCAAAAACGAGCTGGCTCGTGAGCTAGACTATTTAAGTTAAAAGAATTGTAATATATTAAAGCTATATATATTTTTCTTCGATAAATCAAAGAAAATATAAAAACATTAATTTGAATACAAAGATATTAAACATAAAAAATACTAATTAGGAAATAAATCTATCAAAAGTTAAATAAAATATTGAATATATAGACATATTTTTTATAATAGTTATTAAAATATTTTATTTCTTTATTTGTTAATAAAATTATATTAATTCGGTATAAATAGAAAAATAATACGGTATAAATAGAAAAATAATATTATTATTATATGTAAATAATATATTATTTTTTCTTTGAATAATATTTAATACATGCAAAAAATATGTGTAATATGTAAAAATAAGAAAATATGTGCTTTTGTGCTCATTTCGTGAGCTAATTCGTCAGCTCGTGAACTAATTCGCCAGTTCGCGAGTCAGCTCGTCTAAACTCTAATTTTTTTTCGACTCAATCGTCAACCAATTTAACTCGCTGAGATATGATACGAGCTAAAATTGACAGAGTCAACTGCTCATTTTACACCCCTAATTTTAATTCCCTAGTTTTTTTCCTTCATGTTTTCGATTTTTCATATAATAGATTCTTAAAGTGTCCATTGAGTCCATTTGTGAGAGGCCCAATATATTAAACTTAAGCGAACAAGCCCACAACACAAATTTATATTTTTAGCATATTGAGGAAAATTACTTCAAATTTACAATTACATAAGTTATATGAAAAATATAATACATTCTACATGTATTTTATTGCATTAAACTATAAGGATTTAATAATTTTATAAAATTTTAAAATTAAATATGTGAGTTTATTTAATGTGATACATTTAAAATACCCCTATATTCCTTTATAAGAAGCATTCTATTTCCATAATTTTTAGATTCTTTTTCGTGCTTCCAAATATAAAATACAAAACTGTTCAATTTGATATACTATCAACACGTGAATAGCAGTAATAAATTTTGTTTCAATACGACATAAAAATAAAGATACCAATGAAACTAGTGCAATAAAAATATATAATTTCATAAATTAATTCTCCAATTGTATAAATAATAAATTTATATTTTTAGATTTGACAATTACGAAGAACTAACTTTTAAATTGATTTAGATCTAAATTTATATTTGAAATAATATATAATTGGTAAATTTTATTGTTTATTTAGATATTAGATGTTTGTCTATGATGATTATATCTTAGAATCAAATCTCAATATAAAAGATAATATTGTATCATATTTTAGAATTTAATTTGAATATAAATAAAAGATAATATTATATCATATCATTAAAAAATCATAATTTCATATATATATATATTAAACAATTTTTAATTATTGAATGAACTATTAATTTAGTTTGAATATTTATATAAATGTATAAATAAATGTTTAGAAAAATTGTACTAATGGTACGTCATTGGATGAAGGTAGTGTGGAGTTCGTGTCCTCTTTCCCAAAAGCTCAATTCCAACATCAAGGTTCTCAATCATGCAAGTTTGAGATCTAATGCCTTTATAATAATTAATATATATAATATAAATAAATAATAATTATTATTTTCATGTTACCCTTTTCAAAAGCATAAAGATATAATAAAGATGAAAATACACTCCAAATAAATAAATAAATAAATTAGGAAATAATGAGTTGAGTAAAGTAGTAGCCATTCTCATCATATTGGACATGGTGCATTATTTTCCACTTGAAGATTATTCAATTACACCTTCCATTTAGTGTTATTATGAGTTTCTTTTTGTCACTTCAAGATCAAGTATGGCATGCCTCTTTTATCTCATTACATCTAGAGGTTGAGGTTGGGATTTTGAATTTTGTCTAGTTTAATTAATTAATTAATTATTACATTTAAATATAACATATTTGGATACACGAACAACTTCAAAAATACTCTTAAAATGTTATTTTGATTTCAAGTCTATCATTCCCTAAAAAGTAGCTTCGAAAATACCCTTGTAATATTGATATTCCCAAAATACCCCTGCAACCCTGCGACATGCGATCTTGTGACCCAAAATCGTCGGAAATCGCTCGAAAATCGTCGGAAATCACTCGAATCGCTTGAAATCTCTCGAAATCACTGGAAATCGCTCACAAATCGCCGGAAATCGATAAAAATCACCGGAAACCGCTAAAAATCGCTCGAAATCCCTGAAAATCGCTGGAAATCACTGAAAATGGTTAAAAACGTTGGAAATCGCTCGAAAATTGCTGAAAAACGCTCAAAATTGCTAGAAATTGCCCGAAAATGAAAGGAAATCGCTTTGAACTTCATTTCTCTCCTTTCAAATTTGAAATAGGTTTCGTTTCACTGACAAAAATATCAAAACCGTATGTGTTTTCATTAACAAAATATAAGGACACATATATCTTTTCTCCATTTTTTTCATTAGGTTTACGAGGGTATACGTCCTATAACATTTCAAATGTATATTTGATATTCTACTATATATATAGTGTAATATCTTTTATAATTTTAATCTATAATTTACAAAACATTGTAACAATGGCATTTTTTATTTATATTTTTCTCGATTTCGTAAATAATATTTGTCAAGAAATTTTCTCCAAATCAAAAGTATGAATATCAAAATCGTGACAATCAATATATATGTTGGATCCAATTGACACTATTGATACTTTTTCATATTTTATAACATAATAATAACATTGGTTTTCCAATATTATATATATATATATATGAATAAATCGATGTTATGGTAAGATATATATAAAAAATAGATAGTGAGGGAACAGGTCAGCATGGTGAGCCAAAAGCAATGCAAATCCATGAAAAGATGACGAACCATATTAAATTAAAATTAAATTATTAAATGAATAAAGGTATGTTTTGGTTTGTCTTCTCCTTGTTTATTGCTTCTCTTTGGATGAAATTCATCCCATATCCTTTACTTAATAATATGGTATTCATATATTCCCATTTTTTATTATAAATTTTTTAATTTCAAGATAATCAACTCTTTTTTGTATTTAAATTAAGAAAAAAAAATTTGTTGGGCATGCCTTTTTGAATAAACAAAGTACACCATTTGAATCCCATATCTACATCCTTATCTCCCACTCTTAAAATTATTTAAATACTGAATTATCCATTAGAAAAATAAATAAGAAAAATGAAATTATTTGAAATTTTAAAGTATAAAACACTCATGAATCATGCATGTTGGTCTCAAGTATATAGATCTAGAAGCAATTGAATATATTTATTTTCCGACCTAAACTATTAAATATCATATATATATATATATATATATATATAAATTCACATCGATCACAATTAAACGATATAGATTGTAATAGGATCAATATGATATTGAAGTGAAAAAAAGGGAAAAAATGAATTTACCAACCAATTGAAGCTCATTCCATTATGAATGCTATTTCATTTAGTTGTCTCAATCACCTTTAAAAAAATAAACACATTAAAATCATTCATTGAAAGTTATAAAAAATTTGATATAAATAGATTAAAAGTATATATCAATCCATTTATTGGCTGTTAGTATTGAGTTAGAAACTTACAAAACACATCTTTGATATCAAAATCTGAATACTCGTAATTAAATATATTATCGAATCTAAATTTGGATTTAATTGGATAAAAATAATTATTGTAATATATATATATATATTCATATATATATAAATTCACTTGTTGTGAACCTAATATAATTTATTGACTAAAATACATTCAAATCTTAGACAAGTAAATAAAGGACTAAATCCACAAGTATTGTATTGTATTTTTTTTTAATATCCAAGATTTATTTATACAAGATAATTAACATGATTACAAACATTATATATAGTGGACTTCATATCATACAATAAACTAAATTAAGAAGGAACATATACTATCAATTCTTGCTTTTTATCACTATCATTCTTTTTCTTATTATTGTAATTATTATTATCATCATTTAGCATCAAATATAAGGAAATTAAAATAAAGGAATAAAGGAAAGGTATGTTTTAGTGTGATTGATATTGTGAGAGAATTAAATTATACTAAATAACATTATTAAATTTGGTCCACAGTAGTGGTTGGGTCTTATGCTTTCATGATAAAAAATAATTAAATAAAGGTTCGATAAAGACGTACATACATTGCACATATTATATTATCAAATTCAAAGCTATATTTTAAGTACAAAACTTTCTACTGAAATTAATGAATGTTTTCTAATTTATTATAAAAATATTCGATTTTGTAAGAGATTATTTTATTTTATAAGAATCCAAAAGAAAACATACGAAAGGAATAATAAATAGATTTATGTGTACATTTTTTATTCCTTAACTTCTTTTCGCTGCATCTGCGCAAAATAGGTCAAGCTTTCTTTGTGTTGAAGTATATTCTATGATTTTGACATATATATATACACCACATATATATATATGGAATATAATTAATCTGATCACAAGGGATAATTATTGATAATCTATTTAATTTTAAAATGAAAAGCTGCTTTTTTGTTCTGCGGATTAGGTATTCTCAAATGGTTACACCCATCCAAATATTTATTTCAATAAATTTATTGCATAATAAGAAATTATTATATATCAAAGCTGAATTTTTATTATCATTTATTTATTGATAGTAAAAATCATATGTATAATGCTATGCGATAACATAGATAAACACATATATAATACAATTTAATTACTATATAATATAGAGAGAGAAAATAAAAAAAAAAGACAAAAAAAGGGTTGAGACATTCTCAGCCGTTGATCTGGAAAAACTTACCGTTAATCTACGCCTCTGTGTCGGCAACCGTTTTTTCCCTTTCTTTGTCTTTTTTTTTTTACTGTTTACCGAACTCTTCCCCGCGCCAAAAACATTTCAAGAGATATTTACATTTCTGTCCTCTCAAAAACTCAAAAATACCGATTCTACCCCGACCGGAAAATCAATCCACCAACGTCCGAATACACCTCGGAAGGTACCCTCCGGAGACTTCATCGATTAATTTATCGTCGAGTTCGAGCTTTACGACGACGTCATCGTCGTCAAGAACGTTTAAAACGCGGGATTTCAATTGATTCAAGCTTGGTCGCATCGTCTCTTCGATCCATTCTTCTAAGCTAATCTTGCTTAGCCAAATCGCACCCGCGATTCTCTCAAGGGCGATATCGTCAATTTCAAGCTTTGATCCATCCCCAAGAACAGAAGAGAAATGTTTCTTTAAAGAATCTGCGGTTTTACGCTTGATGAGGCGAAAATCGACAGGCCTGAAGAATATGGTATCGTCCGCGAGAGCACCTAATTCGCGGTATAAGGTCATAACAGACTGCGGATTAGTCAATGATAGCTTATGAACACGGCCGCTGTTATCTTCTTGATCGTGATCAACGGTAACGTCGCTTGAATTTGTCGAAGATACGTTCGGTTTATCTTCGTAAACCTCCGCGGATTCATTCAAATCAAAAGAGATCTCTTTCCTTTGTCTCGTTGGCGTTTCGTATTCATCGTTGTAAAGCCAACTCGGTTTACGTTTCTGCGTTTTGTTGCGAACCGAAAACTTTAATTGCCATCCTTTGTTTACCAAACTCTTGAGTTTCGTTTCGTCGATTGGATCAACGCTTTCGGATAAACCGTCGTTATTCTCAGGCGATAAATTTATCGTAAGGATGATTATAACATTCCCTAAACTAACCTCGCGACCGTGAGAATCCGCGATTCTGCCCCGTTCCATCGCTTGCTTGATATTATTACGAAGAATCGAATCGGCTTGATCGATATCTTCTATCACGATAACTGCAAACGGGTTTTTTCTAACCGCTTCTGTAACCCTATCCGACGCTGTTTTACCTCGAAAAGTCTGACCCGAGCGCTCATCATCTCTTCGTGATCCGACGCTAATCGTTATCGGATTAGTTCCCGAGACAAGATTAGACAATACAGATGCCATCTTGATCTTCCCGACTCTATCCGGACCAGTTAACAACAACCAGATATCACCCTTCGATGAAACGCAAACGCCTCGAGGATTTCTATTTCCATGTTTGAATTGTGTTATGGTCCCAGCGATCGCAGACGCTGCGTCGTGTTGCCACCAGACCGTCTCTGTTAAACCCTTTAATAGCTTCTTGAATGATTCGATATCAAAGGCGTCCCCTGGTTTATCCGAATCAAGACCAACGGATTCTCGAGACTTCTCGGGTCGACCAAGAACCAGATCTGTCGCCACGGGACTCCTCGGTGGACTTCTGTCTGAACATGAGTTCAATTGCAGTGTGTTGTCATTAGGGTTTTTACTGCTTTGAAGCTTCAACAACGAGACGGACGGAGGCGGAATCGATTCGGACGCCGTTATATTCGATTGTCGATGATAATTTGGATGTAAACCTAAACAAGATTCGTTCCATTTCTTCTGAAGATCCATCAGTTCTTGATCCTTTGTCTGAAAAAAACAATCTCATTTCTTAATCCACAAGCAAAGTCTGCGAAAATTTCATTAAATCCGGCGGCCAATGGCCATTATTACTTACCAGATTCTTATTTCCGTCATTGGAATCAGATTTGTTGTCGCCGGATTTAGCATTCTGTAGCCACGGCGGGAGAAGAGTCCGGCCACCACTTTCCGGTGATCTTTCCGATTCGAGTTTTGCTACGTCCGTTTTATAATTTTGTAGACACTGCGGACAACATCTCATGATTCCGACAGAATCCAAATTCTTGTCGGCTCGTCTCGGCTGTAACATCACCGTCGGAATCTGAAAACTTCTCGCCGGAGATACTGAATCTATCACCGTCGGAGTGTTCAACAACATCGCATTGTTGCTCCCAAGCCTGAAAATTAACAAAAAAGCATGAAACTTTATTTTCCGACAAGACCGTTAAATCAAAATTCAGAAACCCACCTTGGAAACATCCCCACCGGCGGTGATTTGGCGGCGATCGGAATGGCTTGAAGATCCCAATCGTTCTCCATTGATGGGTAATACACTTGACATCTTAAATAAGTCTCACACGTTGCTGTACCGATAAACCACAATCTTCCTCTGTATCTCTCTAAAAGCTTCCCCATTTCCGCCACCGCTTCTCCGCCGCCGATCGCCGCCGGCTGTTGCTCTACCAACCATTTTAGGTCACCCAGATCGAGAACAACACAACCCAGATCCGAATTTCCCATTCGGGTCTCCACTAATCGGGAGATTTCCTTAACCCTAGTCGCCATTTGTGCGTTCTCGAAAGATAGCTCTTTTTCGACACGTATCACCTGAGAATTCCGTAATGATCCGACGGTGATATCTCCGTTCTCAATCCTCCCCATAATCTCTTTTTCCAGAATTTGCGGCTCAGATTCACCGACTAGGACCGGGTTTCTCTTCCGGGTCCGAACCATGATATCCACGACCCGCTTCACTTCATCAGTACTTCTCGGTAACCCTGTTTGCTTCACTCCAGGTTGCTGTAACCGGGGATTGAGATAAAGATTCCGGCTAATCGGACCGTGAATGGGTCGGTACCCGAACCCGATTGGTCCGGGATTAACGGGTCCGGGCGATGAAACGGAGGAATTAGAGTTACCCAGAGACTGTTCGATCGCGGATTTGACAGCCGGGCTCGAAAAACTTGCCTCCCGCATGACCCGACTCACACTCGGGTCGTCGAGAATCGATATGATAAGCTGTTCAAGCTTCACTTTTACCGCCAAAAGCGGCTGGTGGGCAACCCCGCCGTTGATGTGCCTGTGCCGGCGCGAAAGCCGCCATAAGCGCGTTTGACAACGGCGGCTCAGGAGACGCCGACTTTTCAGTTGCGGCGGTAGGAAGGCGTTCGAGGGCGACGCTAAAGCAAAGCTCGAGGGCTCGACACTGGAGAGGGTGAGAGGAATTTGGGTGGGATTTGATACAGGCTTGTCGAAGATAACCGGAAGGTGAAGCCAAAAGGGTGGCCGCCACATGTAACGGCGTAGTTTGGCCGTGGTTTCGACGCGCCGCCTCTGCGATTGACTGATTAAGAACGGTAGCCGCATCGGGTGTTAATGTTTGTTGTATCGTACCAACGTCGGCTCTCATCTTCTTCTTCAAATTCCAAACTCAACTAACCAAAAAAAAAAAAAGTTGTTCCTTTTTTTTTTTTTTTTTTGGCTTTTCCAAAAAAAAAAACCAAAAAAAAAAAACTTTTTAAAAAAACATAAAAAGCTTTTGAAGAGGCCAGGATAAAGCAAGAGGGTGAAAATTTTAATTTAAAAGAGGGAAAAAAAAAGCTTATGGAAGAGAAAATGCATAAGAAAAAAGAGATTACAAAAGAAAAAAAACAATGGATCAACACAAAAAAGAGCTTTTTACAGAAACAAAAAACGATCAAGAAAGGTGATGAATGAATGAATCAATCAACCAAATCTTTTTTTTAATTCAATTTTTTATTTTTTTTTCTGGGTTTACAGTGTCTTCAGAGAATTAACGAAAAAAGATGTTACCCAAAAAAAAAAAGGAAGAATTCGACATGAAAAAGAAAGATCGGATCCTCTGCTTCACAAGAACTTTGCTCTCTCTCTCTCTCTCTCTTTCTCTCTCTCTCTCTACTTTTCAATGTCTATCTCCTTGGATTTATTAGACGCCAAAATTATGATTTTAATATACACACACACGACACGATTGTTGAATTTACGAAAATACCCCTCTATATACTCGATGACGACCCCATCAATAAACTTATACTTTAATTCTTCTTGTGGAGGGAGAGTGGTGTTCTTATTTATTTATGACTTAATTTTAAACATTGCATTAGTTTGGATAAAATATATAGATATATTTATATCTATAGATTTTTTTATAATAATAAAGATTTGAATTTTGTCATAAATAAATTCAATTAGCATAATATCATAATAGGATTCATCATGAGATGAATATTACAATGTTGATTTTCTATTTATAATTTGCATATTTCAAAACTAAATTTGAGCATAACAAAATAATATGTATTTATTTAAAAACTCTAAATTTATAAACCCTTTTTTATTTAATTAATTTGAAATCATTTGTTTTCTTATAAACCAGACCAAGAAAAGTATCATCTCAATTAAAAAAAATAAATAATTAAGATAAAAAAAAGGAAAATTAGGTTAATTTAGGCTAAGAGTTAAGAATAAGTTAGAGAAGGGGCATGAAGTCATTTGTTTCTTTTCATACCATAAGACAAAAGAGACGAGAGAGAGAGAGTGTTAGTATTATTCTTTGAGACAAGAGTCTCATGCTCTGTTTTCCATGTCATCTTTCTGAATTTAATGAACTTAAATTCCTTTTTTTTAATTATTTAAAGAAAATCTATTACTCTAAGTTCATAAATTTATTAAAATTTAATTCAAATACAGCCTTTTTTTTACGGAATTTGAAAAGTATGTCATGAATTTATTCATCTTATAGTGAAAATGTTAATACCAATTAATAAAGTTATGATGACTTTTGTCTCATATTTAATGATGCACCACTATTTAATTTTTCTATCAATATATTACTTTTTTCAATTTAATTTCCCATTAAATATTATATATTTTATATTGAAGTTGAGTAATAAATAAAAGTTTATGAGTATCTATTCGGTTCCTATTTTTTCGCTTTAAACATTGTATATACATGTATTTGACAATACCCTGTAATTTTCCTTAAAAATGTATATTTTACAATATAAAAATTACAATAAAAATTGTACAATTACTTCAATAGTTATAGAATAAATTAATAAATGCATTATTGATATTGGTAAGGAATAAAAATGAACATGTGTGAAAAATTAGGTTTTACAAATACTACTTATTTTATGTATGTGTATATACTTTTTAGTTTTTTACACATCTTCTCCTTAATTTATTTTGTATTTATTAAATAAAATGGCTTATCTTTTATTTATTTAATATATATATATATATAATTGTGTTTACCCCGAGACAGGATCTGGGGCTTTCATGTAATGATAAGTGGAATGGAAAAAGTCAGTCTCTCACGCAACATAACAGCGCGTGTACTACAGTACCTTATGATAGTACGTTCGGTGGGGAAGTGAAGATCACGCGCCAATTGTAGGTCTTAAAAATTACTCAAAGGCTCTATTTTTTAATTGTTTTGCCTTTTAAACGAATTTTCTGCTTTCAACACGCAATCGCTGCAAAAGGAATCGCCACAAAAAGCTTTCACCTTTTCATACTTCACTTTTTTTTCTCTCTCTCTTGCATTTTTTTAAATTTTTAAAAATATATTTATTTTATAAGTAAATTTATCAAAATTAAACAAGTACGTCTGGAATTCCACAATTATTGCTAAAAAAATATAACTTCAATTTAAAGTAATTTTATTGTTTTTATAAGGATTAAACAAAAATTTAAAAAGTTATACTTGATCTATTAAACGGATAATAAATTTTGAATTTTTATTACTGTGACTTATTTTTAAAATTGTAAAAATAGTGAACACAATAACGGCAATGCAAAAGATTAATATTTAAATAAAAAATTCCAAAATTTATCTGGAGAGTAAAAAATTCTCACAGTTAACTGCGTTGTACTAACAGATAAATTATCTATAAATGTTAGACAACTTTAATGAGAAAGTCATAATAAAAAAAATAAATTAAATTAAATATAGAGACAAAGAATGGTAACCTCATCACATGTGCAAACCGGCCTATTAATTCACTCATTTAATTTAGACAATCTTTTTCGTGAAAAAAAGTCTACTTTTGCACCAAACAAATTGTCTTTATATGATTGTACGAAATTGTTTTTAATTTAAATAAATTGGACTATGTGAACACTTGTATGAAAAAAAAAGTCATAATAATAACAATAATAATCTCATTTTGTGTATTAAAATATTTTTTAAAGTATAAATATAAATAACGCACGCTCTTGCCTTTGTGTTTACGCTCTTTAACCAACAACTCCCTTTTGCAGCCTTTTTTAGGCCCTCTTTTTTTCTGTTATACTCTAACTATTTTTTACTTATTTTATTTTTTTTATATTTTAAAATTATCATTCTTTCGTTCTAATCTATACTTCTCGATTCGAAATTAATATTAACCATCAAAATCTTTTACTGTAATTTTTATGTAATCAGGCTTATAATTTTTTTATTGTAAAACTCCAAAATTAAAATGCATAGTGACGGTGGATAAATTTTAAAAATTTTGATTCATTATATTATGTAATATTAAGATGAACTTTTTTTCCATGTAACGTTCCAACCAAATAACAAATTACGTTTTCAGAAAACTCTCGAAAAAATTATTATTAATATATATCTTTATCTAACTTTTTCACGTATTTTATTCACATTTACATTTAGATATTTTTTAATTTTAATTTTAAAAAATCCATAATTAAATTTGTTTAGATTGTAATAATACCATATAGAAAACCTATTGTTAGTATTGTGTATGTATACCAACATATGTAATTAATCATCAAATTTTCAAAAGTTTTAACTATAACACATGCTTATATTTAAAAAAATACATAAATTATTTTTATTTGTTTATTAATGAATTTATCTATTAAAAATAATACGTCAAATCTTTTACATTTTATTCTAAAAATTATATATCATTCTATAAACTATTATAAAATAATAAAAAATTCATAATCAAATAAATTCACAATTCATATAATTTTAAAGAATTTTCAATAAAAATCGTAAATTAATATAAAAATTTCCATTATATTTATATTCCTTAATTCTTAAGAGACAATCTTACTTTGTCTAAATATAATAAAATAAAATAAAAAGTAAAATTGTAATATTAAATTTTCGTATACTATGGTATGGTATGATATCTCGGGTAGAAAAAGGGAAGTGTCGTATAGCGAGAGAAAAAGCTGACGCATATAATAATAATAATAATAATAATAATAATAATAATAATAATAACAATAATAATAATAAAATAAAATTATAGAGGAAGGAATAGTCTGTGGTTGCCATTGCCAACACCAACCAACAAAAAAAAAAGTACAAATTTGAATGTTAAACAGATTTTTTTTTTCTTCTCAGCTTTCTGCATTTATTGCTACTTACACATTCATTCATTCATTCATTCTCACAACTCTTGTCGACCGACTTCTCTCACCTCTCAAATTACCTTTTTGCCCTTATCTTCTCTTCTCCTTCCTCCCGCATTTAAATTGTGTCGATGTGTAATTTTTTTATAAAATCTATAATTTATTTTTGAAATTTCAAACTATATATAGATATATATATATATGTTAAACGTTTATCAAGTATAAATATAAAAATATAAAATTTTATTGGTAAATTTTCCATATTCTGTCAAAAGGAATATATAGTTAACTTTATGTTATTATTTCACGTAATAAAAGAGAATTTTTGGATAAATTTTTAAAATTATATATTTATTAAACATTTGTATTTTGTATTGTGTTATGATGTATCGTTTTATATCGATTAGAAGATAAATTATAGACATTTATATATAATATTAGATAATTTTAAATTTTTAATTTA
Organism: Gynandropsis gynandra; assembly: GCA_036759665.1. Taxonomy (NCBI): domain Eukaryota; kingdom Viridiplantae; phylum Streptophyta; class Magnoliopsida; order Brassicales; family Cleomaceae; genus Gynandropsis; species Gynandropsis gynandra. The sequence goes on from CM071868.1 coordinate 892,693, forward strand.
TTTTTTTTGTATTAATTAAATTCAAATCTATATTTGATATAATATTAGAATCTAATTCGTTTTGATTTAAAATGAATAATGTCGATATTGCTTTTCAATCCTAATTTTTACGATATCAATTATAATATGTATTATGAATTTTTTATATATGATATTGAACAATTTTAAATTTTTAAATTAGTTTTTAGAATTAATTATTTTTAAATTCGTATATTGTTATTTAAATGAATTATGATCCAATAATTATAAATAAAAAAATAAAATTTATGAAAAAAAATTGGTTTTAAATTTTCGAATAATTTTGTATCAAAAAGGAAGAATTTAACGCGTTTTTCATGATATTTAATGCAACATTTTCCAGTTGTAATTTGACATCTGTTTCTTAGAAGAAAAAAATGTCAAACAAAAGTGATAGGACGTATTTTAAACGGAAACTACTTTAACTAAAACTATAATACCTTTTTAATATTTCTAACGTTTTCAAAAGAATATGTTAAAGTTACGATTCATTACATTATTTACACGAATTTTAGTTAATATTAATGTATTAGTTAAGATGAATATTCAAATATACCGTCAAAAATATAGTTTATAGTTTTTTTTTTACTTATCAATTGATCGGACTATATTATTGAACATATCTTAGTAAATTTATAATCCTCTCTCGATTTAATTAATGTTAACCCATCACTTATTTTAAAATTTTGGTCGTCCTAAGTGCAATATAACTTGTTTAGTTAAAAAAAATGTATATATATAATATATATATAATATGTAGAATTTGAAATTTTTTTCTCCACTACATATGAATAAACATTGGCATTGATAATGATAAAAGCAGAAATCTCTTTGACATATTAAAGTTTCCAAAAAAAGGCAAAACCTTTCCAAGTTCTTTTCTACGCACTGTAGAAACCTTTTCACATAGGGGGACAACTTTTCATATATATATATATATATATAATTAGAGGTTTATATATATTAAATTTTAAAATGAAATATAATTACAAGATCGGTAGATAAATCATGTGTGGATGAAAAAAAAGCCATTGGATTGATAGTGTATTAGAGGGCCCATTAACCTTTTCACTTTCCAAAACTTCATCTCCCTTTATTTGAACATTCATTTTTCTCAAATAAAAAAATACCATGCAATTACTCTTAATCAACGTAAAACATGTTAGAAATATGTAATTTTAGAAAATAATCTAAATATCTCCGATTTTTTTTTAATTTTTAAATATATATTTATTAGTATTAGTATTATTATTAAATTTGTGATATAATATTGTTATATTGATAAATATTTAAGTTTTAATTTTTTTTCCTCTTCATTTTGTTTTAATGTAAAATATATTTTCAATTCCAAAAAGTTTCTGTCGTCATGATGTTGTACTGATTCCAAAAAAATAAATATTTTCAATTCCAAATAATATAAGGGAAAGATTCAAAATTTTAGGCATTTATTGATACAATAATCAGATCTATAGACTAATAAGTAATCACGTTAATGGATTTTTTTTTTCAAAATTGTTATGGATTTTATTTTCAAGTTTTTCTTCCCTGTTTTAATTTGTATTATATGGATTGTAGATTTATTCGAGATTAAAAACAAATCATTAAATTTTCTGTCATACGAATATATATATATATATATATATTCACATTATTTTATGTTGAAATACTTTTCAAGAAATATAATATTATTTTTGGATATTACGATATTATATTGTTTTGTTTATAAGTAAAATGGTAGTAACTTTTAACAAAGGAGATAATGATAATGATGTCATTATCAAAGGGTAATAACATTGAGGATGAAAGTAAGGACAAACTCATCACAAATCTATAAGCTTAGGAGAACTTAATATTATATATATAAATATATAATATATACATATATATATATATATGTTATGTCTTCTCTTTAAATAAAAGGTTTTGGTAGCTTCTTTCACTTGCAGCAAATTGACTTTTGAGTCTTCCTTTTTCCATCCTTTTTAATTGCTCCACAGAAAAGCATCCATTTTAATTTTTATTTTAATTTTTTTTTGTAAGGGAATTATCATTATCTTTTAATTTTATTCTTCTTATTCATTTTTTCTTGCCACGTACACTAATACATATGCGTGTGTGAGTGAATATTATTAAACTATAAATAATTATTTATAGTTTATATATATGTACCACCATTTATAAATCATTGTCAAAAATATTATAACCAAGGGAATCCCAAAATTTAGATTAATAATTTTTGTTAACATATAACTTGGAGTCCATCTAAAACAATATGTATACATATATATATATATATATCAAATTTGTCTATCAAAACGAGTTTAGTTATATAAATGCTTCAAAAGTGATACAAAGGATCGAAAGATCCACTTAAATTTTAAGTATCTATGAATAAATTGAAATTTCACATTTTTTTAATCATAAAGATATATATTGTATAGATAAAATATTTTTTTTCTCTAACATTTTTATAATGCTTTTTTAAATTATTTGAAGAATCCATAATGAATTATAGGAATAGAAAATCCAATTTAGAGAGCTAAGTGGTCACTCTATAAACCCTAATTTTCATCCACTAAGGTCGCAGAAAAAAAGGTTGAGTCTTGTCAAAGAAAAAGAAATGATGATCCTTCGGTGGCTTTGAATTTCTTATTTGATGGAATATTTAATATTGTGACATTTCCTTAAAATAATTTTTGTCATAATATATAAATTGGACTATTTTTTTTTGCTATGCTACGTATCATTTGTAAAAGGATGCACAACCATTGTTAATTATACCCTTTTTAATATATATGATATATATTCGTAAATCAAATAGCAATGGGATGATATAATACACTTAAAAGTTTATTATTTATACACATTTGCAAAGACTTACGTCCAATGATTTTAAGTTAAAAAATATATATTTTCTATAGTATTTTATCCAATTATAATATTTTATAATAACGTCACGGTTTTTTTTTATTTTTTTTAAATCTAAAACAAATACAAGTCATCACAAGATTAAAAAAACAAATACTAATAAAATCATGTAACTCTAAGTGGACAACCATTTTTAACGCTTATTTTTGTAACATCAATTCAACGATAAAGCATATGTTACGTTAGTGTTTAACGCAATGACAATAACTTTTTAGTGAAAACATTTGCATTGAATTTATGTTAACGCAATTTTTAGCATATTTATATCACAATTTCAACGAAATATTTGCGACCATATTTGCATTTGAAATTTTCAACAACATTTTAACACAAGGTTAATGCAATTTGCATTGAACTGATAATATGATAAAACTATAATCAATTCTAATTCGTTAGAAGTAATAACACAATTGCGTTGAACTGGTAATATGATAAAAACGATAATCACGATTGTCGCAATTGTGTTAGTATTCCCTATATCAACAATTATGAGTGTATATATATATATATATATATATCTAACTAACATGAAAATTATTGATTTCATAAAATATTTATCTAAGTAAACAAAATAATGTCATTCAAGTAGTTTAAATATTTGGTCACTTCCATGGTAAATATATGAGATGTTTGATTCATAAACGAACAATGTAATCGACCATTTCTTTTCAGGATTTCAAGACGTGACAGACGATAATCGCTCATTTGTCGTAATTGTCATCGCAGAGCAATGGTTGAGAAGAGAAGACAGTATTGTCACTTGAGGAAAAATTCATATGGCGATATTTTCCATCGTGTAATGTCGTCATTGTGCACTACTAAAAAAACACGTAAATATCAACAAATGAATCAACAAATCCGTCTGTTAAAATATTTACCAACAGATTTCAAATAGATTCGTCTATTGAAATATTTACCAATAGATTTCAACTAGGGGTGGTCAATCCGGGTTATCCGGATCGACCCGAACAACCCGAATCGTTTGAAATATGGGTTACCTTAAGAATCTATATGGGTTCAAATTTCAGAATCTGTTCGGGTTCGGATCAGTCCGATTCGGGTTTGGGTTGAACCCGAGCAACCCAAACAACCCAATTTAAAAGAATATATAATTTAATTTTTTTAAAAGTTATATAAACACTAAAAAATATTAGTATATTTTCTTTTATATATATTTATGTTATATTTGATATTTTTGTTTTTGTTTTATATCGAAAACGAATTATCTAAAAAATTCTAAAATAGAATAACCCTAAATTATATATAACACCCGAAAAACCCAAACCCGATAACCTGAACAACCCGAATAACCCAAACTACCTGAAAACACAAATATCCAAATGTAATTCGGGTTCTTTCGGGTCCAATGCTTTTGTACCCGAACAACTCGAACCCGAATCGAACCCGGACCGAAAACATTCGGGTTCAATACGGGTCCAATTTTTTAAAATCCGAAGAACCCGAACCCGAACCGAAACCCGAGGAACCCGAACCCGGATTGGCCACCCCTAATTTCAACAGATCCGTCCATTGAAATATTTACCAACGGATTTCAACGACTTTGTCCGCTGAAATCTTTTACCAATAGATTCTATGGTGAACTGTTGAAAATTATTCATCTTTATCAATGAATGACTATTGTAGTTTTTCTAAATTTCCAACGAGAATCTGTTGAAAAATCCAACGGGTATTCATTGAATATTCCAACAGGAATCCGTTGAAAATTTTAACGCATTTCCCTTGAAAGACTCATAATTACAAAAATTTTCACATTACCGTTTGGACATCCGTTGGAATTTTCAAGGGATATCTCTTAAAAAAGTTGTGATCCGATATTCGTTAATTGGACATTGACATTTGGGTATTTAAGATGTTGAATAATTCATTTTCAACACATTCAACAAAACCTTCAAATCCTTTCAAAATCTCTTTCAAAATAATTAAACACCATACACTACGAGGGCTTGACAATTCTCCGGTCACAGATAATTGTTGGCAAGTTTGGGTAGAGCTCCATCACCATCTCTTCCACCATCACTCCTTTTCGCAGTGTCGCGACAGATGAAGAAGAACATGACGACGGTTTATATGATTTGTAGGATATAGTATTTTGTTTGTATTATTTGTTTTTTATTTTTAAATTAATATTTTAAATTTAAAATTTATTACTATATTTTTTATTTTTTAAATTCGCCATAAAATCAACGAATGGTCATTGATGATACAATCATAACATCAATAGTCATCCGTTGGTATACTAAATTCTTTATAGAAAAAATACCAACGGGCATCCGTTGATAATTTTCCAAATACCCGTTGGAAATTTCAACGGCCTTATCTGTTAATCCGTTGATATTCTTCAATATATTTTTGACTGTTGAAATGTTGTTGAAAATTGCAATGAGTGGATTTTTCAACAGTCGATTACCAAAGATCATGAATCTATTGAAAATGGTTGATTACAACGGATAAATTGTCATTTTCAATGGATTTGATCGTTGAAATGATATAATTTTTTTTGTGGTGGGTTGTTGTTATCTGTGCCATGGATTCCGTCGAAGCTGATGGGTTCTCGGTGGAAGACATGATTAAAATGATCGAGGAAATTTTTGGTACGATAGGTTCGATCGTAGCTCTGGAAAAACATATAGCAATTTCGATTGAGAAAAAAATAGATGGTCGATGAAAAGTAGCAAAGGTTCATTTTATTCAAGAAGACATTAATGTGGATCAAAATTGTTTAAGCTATGCCATAACACGAATCAAAATGAATTATTTTCAATGTGTATAATTCTATGAGAATTACAGAATATAAATACAAATAATTTGCATAATCATAGTTGAAAATTAAAAAAAAAAGGATTGTAAGAATTGTGTTATTGACAAGATCAAAATCTGGGATAGAATACCATAACATATGAGTTTTCCTAACAAAATGTGTGCATCAAATTTAAGAGTTGATTAGGGAGTTTTATATTTTTTTCTAGAACATAACGACGATTAAGTTATGTTGTTCATAATATAAGTGTAAAAAAATATAATGTTTAGTGCAAATGTTATATTAAAACATATACAACAATATTTCGTAGAAAATTATTATGATGGAGAAATTGTGAATTTAATGAATCATCAACACTACAAAAAAACACGCTATTTCCAACGGACGGGGCAACGGATCCGTCCGTTGGAAGAGAATATCAACGGATTGCAACGGATATGTTAATGCTTTCAACGGGAGCATATCCGTTGCAATCCTTTGGAATTTGTAACGGATTTCAACGGAATAATGCCGTTGCTAAATCCGTTACAAATCCGTTGACAATTTGCGACGGATTGTAACGGATAATATCCATTGGCCGTATCCGTTGGAAGACCATTAGAATCCGGGGAAAATATTCTGACGGTTATCCGTTGACAATTGTAACGGTAATCCGTTACTACTTTTAACGGATGTCCGTTGATATTGTTAATTTCGAGGTTCAACCGTCGAAATAAATTCGTGAGATATTGCAACGGGCATCCGTTACACATGCCAACGGCATCGTAAACCAAAAGGTCAAGGTGAATGGCATAACTGGTATAAACGTAGTATCTTTTGGGAACTACCATACTGGAAATCATTGATATTACGTCATAATTTAGATGTTATGCATATCGAGAAGAACTTTTTCGATAACATCATAAATACTGTTTTGAATGTGACGGGTAAAACGAAAGATAATATACAATCGAGGAAAGATTTGAAGTCAATATGCCGACGACCAGAGTTGGAATTACGGGATGGAAGGTCACCTATCCCGGTATTCAGATTGTCTAGTCCGGCCAAAATAGCATTATTAAAGTGGTTAAAAGAGGACGTTAAGTTTCCCGATGGATATGCATCGAACATTGCTCGGTGTGTGGATATTGTCGGTTCGAGGCTGATCGGTTTAAAAAGTCACGATTGTCACGTTTTCATGCAGCGGCTCATTCCAATCACATTTGTTGAGCTCTTACCACGTAATGTTCACGATGTGTTATGCGGAATCAGCATATTTTTCAGAGATATATGTTCGAGAAATTTAAAAGGTGATGACTTGGAAGTAATGAAAAACAATATCTCTGAAGTATTATGTGCATTGGAAAAGGTTTTTCCGCCTTCATTCTTCGATGTCATGGAACATTTGCCAATACATTTACCAGATGAGGCAATACTCGGTGGGCCAGTTCAATTTAGATGGATGTATCCTTTCGAAAGGTTCTTCTTTCATTTAAAGAAAAAAGCAAAAAACAAAGCAGCGGTCGAAGGCTCTATTGTCAAACAGTACTTGCTGGAATAAATCACATATTTCAGCATATTTTATTTCGAGTCGCATATTCAGACGAAAGAGCGACGTGCAGCGGATGATCACACAAATTATCTGTATCAATATAATCCGCAGTTTGGCACAATTCCTGAGATGTTTACACCGATTGGACGTACATGAGGAAAATCCGATGAATATTGGTTAACACCAGAGGAGTATAATCATGTCCACACATATATACTACTTAATTGTCAAGAGTTATTACCGTTCGAAAGGTACGTACATGGTACATATTATAATTTCAATCTTTATATTTATATATATTAAAATGTAACGTATTTTCATTATTCAGGATATTTGACGAAGAAGTGCTTGGTACATATCCTCATCTTAATGCAAATGAACTCACAGACATGAAAGTTCAACATTATGGATCGTGGTTTAGAGACTACGTAAGTACTCGTATACACATTTATGTAAATTAATTGCATATATAAGAGTATTAATTTGTTTTTTATACATACAGGTGAAATGTTCTGATGAAAGACTTCCTACGTGGATAAAAGATTTGGCTAATGGTCCCGCACGAAATGTCATGTGTTGGCCAATCTTGTTTAATCCGATGAATATTAGTAAATATGATCCATTCATCACAATAGATCAAGCAGATCAAGTATGTTATGTGCAATATCCAACAACATTGAAACGTCGAAGAGAGGAGTGGTGGTCCGTAGTAAAGATCAAGCCAGGAGGGATCATAAGCTCTGATGATAAAGAAGATTCGTTGCAACCCGATCATCCGCAGCCGATTCGTTTAATTGATACAGATCGCGAGGAGATTCTTGCGAGGAATGACATAGACGGAGAACTCATACGCGATTATGAAGACGTTGAACCGGAAGATGCTGAAGATGAAAACGGCGATGAATTCAATGAATAAGCGAAAGACGACTTGCCCATCGATGAATCTACTGAAGAAGAAATGCAAATACAATAATGTTTATTATGTGTAATACATGTATATGATGTGTAATGTAAATGGCGTATACCGTCAATGAACGATGTTTCACGTTTGATGTATGATGTGTAATCGAAATGTTAATACAATCGAACATGTTATATAAACGATGTTTGATGTATAATAAATTAAAATAATCTAATACCAATGTTGACGGTTGCCCGTTGAAACTATTAACGGTTGTTGAACCACGAATTCGCACCCGACACTTAGAAAAATTTCTGGATTTTCAACAATCCCAACGGCCATCCGTTGAAATTGCTAACGGATGACCGTTGGACCGTTATAAGGGTACATTCGCACCTGACACTTAGAAAAAATTTCTTGATTTTCACAGATCCCAACGGACATCCGTTGGAATGTTAACGGATGTCCGTTGGAACCATTTAATGGTATATTGCCGCCAAGTGTTGACGCTTGACGCCACGTATTGACGTCACGTGTTCGGTGCCAACGGGCATCCGTTAGAATTCCAACGGATGTCCGTTGGAAAAGTAATGATGACTGCAGAATTTGCAGCTTTTCCCAACCGTTTTTCAGGTTTCCAATGGACATCCGTTACAATTTCTAACGGACGACCGTTGGAAAGGCAGACGGGCCGCCATTTAGCCGGCCGTCACATCGGGAATGCAAATTTCCAACGGTCATCCGTTAGAAATTGTAATGGATAACCGTTGGGAATTCGAAACGTCACGTCAATTTAATCATTTCGTTGCGATGACGTATTTTCCAACGGCCATCCGTTACAATTTCTAACGGATGGCCGTTGGAAAATCCGATATATATATGTTGCGACGGATTTTTTCTTATTTCAACACCAAACAAATCCAGAATTCTAAAACACTACCAAAACTTACAAAAATGAGGCCTAGACGTTTTATGGGAATAAGGGGAATGTTGGTCGGTTCCGCAGCCTAGACGTTTTATGAGAATGGGGGGAATGTTGGCCGGTTCCACGGGAGCGCCTCCCCCGCCGCCACCACCACCATATCGTCCTTCGTCTCCAGTATCGGCACCGCCGATATTTGTTGACGAGGACGATATGGTTGACATCGATGCATTGATCGATGATTTCGATGGGCGTCCAACCCTTCCGATCATCGATCCCGAACGTTCTCCTGGAACATTATGGTAATTATATTGTAATTGTTATGAATTTTATTTAAATTTCGTAAATATTATCTAACTTTGTATCCAAGGATTACAAGACGATCTGTTTTATTCCTGGCAAGTTACGCCAGAAGTTGTGCGCCAGCGATGGTGGCGCACTTTTGTGGTAAGTTTTTGTAATTATATTTCAATTTTGTAATTACATATATATATATTTGAAAACTACTAATAACATAATTTTGTTTGCAGCGTTCATACAGATGACGCCGAATTCATACAATGCGCATCTTCACTGCATGGGTGCGCGACATGCAGATTCGGATGCGCATCATGATGAAAGGTGCAAAGCGGAACTACTATTCCAACAACAGCAGACCGAAATGGGCAACCGAAACGGTCTTCAACAAATTCATTGGGCATTGGGAGTCCGCGACATTCAAGGCCAAGAGCGAGAAGGCCAAAAAAATCACTACGGTGAGAAGGTTCTCGGAGATGGTCCCCATCGCCATACTTCGGGATCAAAATCATTCGCGAAAAGAAAAAAAGAATTGGTAAATTTTAAATTATTTAGATTTTTTATTCATTTAAATATTTATCTAACAAAA
>CM071868.1:902923-948147 GCA_036759665.1 Gynandropsis gynandra
TTTATTTAGAGGTAAGAAGTTATTATTTTGTTTCTAAATTATTAATCAAATAATTTGTTAAATTCTAACGTTATTTTTATTTGTTTTGTAGTCGGTGAAACCGTATAAGGGACGTCTGTACGGTCTCGGAGCGCTTCAAAAGGACATACTCGAGGACGTCACGTCGGTACCTCCATCGGTGCAAGAGAGTTTTTCTCAACAACGGCGGATCGAATATCTCGAATCACAACTTCGAGATCATCGAGCTCAAATGGCGCAACAATCATTTAAAATACAACATTTGGAGAGCGTCATTGAGTCGTTGTCGGGCCAGGTGAGGGGATCAACACCGCAACAAGAACCGGGACTCGATTCGGATGCAACTCCGTCTCGAGGTGGTGGTGGTGGTGATGGTGGGGATGATAACGACGCAACCGACCTAAACGATATGTAATAGGAAATAGTTTTAATTTTGTTGTTTTGTAATATAATTTTAATATTTTTATTAAAAACCTTTTTAGGGTTTAAATTTTTTTTATCTTTTTTTTTCAAAAGTTCCAACGGGCATCCGTTGGAACTGGTAACGGTCATCCGTTGCACTGGTAACGGTCATCCGTTGCACAGGGTTTCCCGCCAAATCTTTTTCCGCCAGTTTGCAACGGACATCCGTTGGCATAGCTAACGGGATTCCGTTGAAATTGTTTTCCCGCCAAATCTTTCCTGCCAATTTGCAACGGCCATCCGTTGCAAGTTCCCGCCACATGGCAACGACGGATTTTTGCACAAAAGATTTCCCCCCGCCTAATTTTGCAACGGACAGCCGTTGCCGTCCAACGGCCGTCCGTTGAAGAGTGGCAACGGTGATCCGTCACAACGTTTTCCAACGGACTTCCGTTACTTTTTTTCCAACGGCGAAGTCCGTTGCCGATCCGTTGCAAATGTGTAACGGATAATATCCGTTGGAACGCCGTCACGAATTGCAACGGATCATCATTTGCAACGAACTTTTCGCAACGGACGGAAATCCGTTGGTGTCCGTTGCGCTTTCCAACGGATATGTCCGTTGGAAAGCGCCAGTTTTTTTGTAGTGCAATAATTTTTCTCTAGCGGTTTGAAATTCTGAAATTTATTTAAATAAAAAATATATGGTCTCATCCTGTCTACTACCTAGAGTTCGACAAATAACAAATATGTGTGAATATCCCACTATTCGTATTTGTATTCGACGAATATCCAGATTCATTATTTGTATTAGTATTTGTAAATTCAGATATCTTTAAATACGAATCTTTGTCGGATATACGGATATACAGATATCCATATCCGAACCTAAATTTTTTAACGTAATATTTATATATACGTTTTTTAATAAAAATTAATAATCATCAGATATAATCTAAAACCAAAATTCAAATTGCACAAAGATATAAAGATACATAATATAAATAAAACAAAACACCAAAATTTCACATTCATCTTCACATCATTAATTTAAATTTAGTATTATCGATGATTCTATGAATATCGCCAATTCACCTGAAACAATAAAACAAATTGTTAGATTATCAAATTAATACACTAAAATAAACTCACATAAAAGTTATATATTTAGTGAGCTCTGTTTTTTATATCTTGTAATGTCTCTATAATATTATCCAATCCATTTAGATTAGAACCAATCTGATGTACAAATTAAATCTTTAAATTTGATATTTTAGTCCTTCAAATCATAAATATATTGCATATTTGTCTATATATTTAAATAATGAGTGTTTAAATAAGATTAGTAATATTTTTTATTTCCAGATTTATCATAAAAATCAATTTTGTTATATATGTATCTATATATTAATTAAATTTCATATTTAGTCTTTACGGATACGAATAGTTCGAATAATTGCGTATTCTATTTGCATTTATATTTGTCGAATATCTGATTTTTAATATTTATATTTGTATTTGTATCAGCGAATATTCAAATTTTCGATTCGAATACGAATCGATACGAATACTTCGAATATTTTGTCCAACCCTACTATCACCAAGACATTAAAAAGGCGAGACGTAACTAAATTTTGAATGTGGCTTACTTTTGAAATTCTAATGTTTTTATGCAAGTGGTTCATAAGGAAATGAAAAACGAATTAAATTAAAACGAGCATAGATATAAGTGATCTTATTATATATTCATCAAAGTGGAAAATTATGAAAATTGATTACAAACAAATATAATATATAATGAAACCAACAATAGAAGGTTAAAACTCGATTTAATTAAATTTGTCATTAAGGTACAAAAACCACTTCCAACTAAACCCATTTAATTCATCCGTAGGACCAATGGCATTTGATGCTCTCTTGTTTTTTCCTTTATAATTTGAATAAAAGCAAAACTTTTAGGTGTATTAGGTGAGATCCATCCATGCATAAAAAAAGCATTTTTATTGGCTGAAATTTTATTTTATATAAATATTATGAATGTAATTGTTTTGTAATGTACATATATGAAATAAATATGGAAATAAATATATACTATTCATTAATATTATGAGTAATTATTTGCACTACTGTTTTGTTATATCACCACATAAAATATAAAAAAATAATAATGAAAAATTAAATAAAAACTTATTGTCCTGCGACTAAAATATAAATTTGGAATAATGAGTCGATAAGACTTGAAAATATGCTGTGGTCCATAGAATGAACTATACCTTTTTTCGTATATTCATATTAATTCCATCAATCTTAGCCTTTCATATATAAGATATCGAATATATTTTTTTCACAGAAATAAAGAGTTTTTGAATATTCATTTTGTATCTTTCTTTATTCGATTATATAAAGGATGTACTACAAGAATATAAAAAAATATGATATATGATATAGATTGATGATCAATATAAAACATTTACTAAAAAATGAAAAGACTTTAACTGTTCTGATATTTTGGAACTTACTAATATTTTACTATGTTGGTTATAATTTTTACCGATTAAGTTTCTATATACAAAAATATTTTAAACCAACAACATTTTTTTTTGTAAAAAAGTTCATAGAAATAATACAATACATGAATGATATACAATGAATTGAGTTCTCTAGATCTCTTCAAAGTTTAAACATTTTTTATAAAAAAATGTTGAGGTATTAAAAAGAAGAGAGTACACGAATATATTATTTCGTCGACTAATTTGGATATTAGTTAAGGTAGATGAGCAGTAAAATTATTTTAGTGGATCAGTTAATTTCTTATCATGAAATATATATATATATATATATATAGTTATTGAATAGGGCATCTTATCAAAGAAGAAGACATTTATTCCTTGGAATAGAAAACTTTTAAAGGCAAAGACAAAAGGGAATGACAATGCATGACAATACATACACACTACTATATATATATATACGCACTATATATATATTGTAATATTATCTTAGAAATGCTTGAAAATACAATACATGGAAAAACCTTATCTAATAATAATTCATTGTAGTTTGGAAAAAAAACTAAAGTGAAAAGTTTGGTAATAACAATTAGGAGGTAGAACATTTCTACATATTAGACTTTGATCCTAAGTCTAAAATCATCTTTAGGTATCCATAACAACATATTCAATATTAAAATATTTATAGAAAAATAAATTAACGTTTTTTTCAATTCCAAATAAACATAAAAAATAATATCACCAATAAATCATATTATATAAAAATAAATTAATTTAAATATGAAAAATATACAAAATATCTATTTTACCACGTATTTGAATCTAGAGAAATATTCAAAATTGATCGGAATTGGATTCTGAATATGAAAATTGGAGTTGACCTTAAAATTATTAAATTTAACTAAATTTATAAAAAAATTATATTCAATATTAAATATATGGCTTAATATGTTTAAAAATCGGTTCACATCTTATTTACTAAATAAATTATTTAGCATATAATAATTAAATTGGTGAAATACTTTTATTAATATAATGAATACTATAAAAAATATTTATCTAATTCAAAAGAATAACAAAAAAAATATAATATCACTTTAATTATCGAATTGAGATTTATCTAATAAAACTAAAAAAGAAACAAAGGTAAAAAAAAAAGTAAACGAACAAGTATTTCGTTCCTTTATGCGGAATATATAAAAAAAAGAAGTAAGAAAAATAATTTCGGTTCCAAAATGATTATGGATATTGACTAATGAATTGACTCTAAAGATTTTAAAAGAAATTCGACACGGTTCAAAGACTTTGACGTTCAAACATGTAATCACATGTTACGGTCCACATCTTTTGTTAGACATCCCACTATGTTTTTTGTTCATACATATAATATTCAAACTTGAAATCTACATTCACAACTAAATTTAAATTTTTTCTTATTATTATATATTAATACAAAAAAGATCACAAATGTGATCATAAATTTCCCAAAAGAAAATTAATATTCTTATTTTCAATATTATTATAAGAAACCTAAATTTTAAAATTCTTTTCAATTAGATTGAATATCAAATCATGCGACGAAAAAATTAACAAAATTGAAACATAGAAAAATTCAAAAGTTTAGATATTCATAAATAAATATAACGACATTAGATATGTAGAGAATGAATCAATAATAATAATAATAATAATAATAATACAAATTTTTTCTTAAAATTGTGATGAAATTCATGAATTTAGATTTTTCTTCATTAAATATTTGAATGTCATATAAAAATATAAATTATTTGTGTCACTAATAAACGTAAGCTTTAAAATTTGAGTCGATATCCAACTATAATTTAGAATTTAATAAATTTGAAACATTCCATGGATCATTAACCCCAAAAAAGTTAGAAACAAAACATGGATTAAGGAATGTAATAAATGAAACTTAGGCCATGTAAACCTATAATTTATAGATTTTTTGTTTTGTGAAATAATATACCAAGAAGCTACAAAAGCTTTGGGCTTGTGAAATTTCAGTGAATTGATGGGCCCAAATCCTTTAAGCCTAGTTAAGAGTATATTATTGAGTGGCATTTCAGTAATTGTATAAGTGAAGAAGTGGTGTTATTGTCATTTTTGTCGTGGTTTACCGCAAGGGTGTTTGGACCAATCCGACCAAAATAAATCCGAAAAATCTAACCCATATTGTATACATGGGTTATCTAAAAATCCATATGAATATAAAATTTAGAATCTATTGATGGTCGATTTGGTTCAAATCAGGTAAAATCGAATAATTTGAACAATTAAATTTCTAAACAAAATTTAAAAGAATAAAATTTAAGAACTTTTGAGAACTAAGTGAAACTCTATACTTTTATCTTCTACTCATGTCTGTGCGATCTGTGTGCTTCCGTTCGTGCCATTCGCGTCGTCTTCCGTCGATTTCGGTTAATCGTTCTATTCCTTCGTCTTTCTCCTCGTTATTGTCCTCCTCGATGTCCATATCATCTTCTACACGCCTCTAGATTTGTCACTATCCTCGTCGCTTCTGCATCGTAAGTTTATTCCACGAGATGATAGTTCATTCATATAGTATTTAATTCGCGGTAAATTGTATGGTTTATAGTTATGGTTATGATTATGGTTATAGTTATGGTCGACCACATACAATTTAAATTCAGCCACAAAAATGAAAACATACTATGCACATTAAACAAATCAACCATATCTTGAAAAATTTTAAAATCTGGAATACTGATTTCTATACAATTATGTCAAATGAAAAAAAAATCCTTACAAAAAAATCTATAATATAGAAGAAAAAAGCTTTATTTGATAATTAAAAATATACATTAAATGTATATAATATATACATATATTCAAAGAATATAAAAATAATTAAATAATTTTATCTAAACCAATTAATTAACATACTCTGTACTAATTTATAACTAAAAAAGGGATATCAGATACTCCCATTTTTTGTGAGTAAATATTTGAATTGAGATGCGAAGAATGGTTTATTTAAGAGATATGTTAGTTGATTTTGAACCTGCATAGTATTTAATTATTCATTTTCAATTGCACTCGTACCACATGATATATTAGGAATGTCAAATTTGATTCCGGCCCGCGGGCTAACCCGAAGTCCACCCAAAAATAGCGGGTTCAAGCCTCAAATTTCAAAACTCGAATGCAAACGGACCTTCGGGTTCGAACTTTTTAAAAGCCCACATATTTTTGGTTCGACCCGTCAGGCTATAAAAAACCATAAAAACCCTAGTCCCATGTGTTTTTCTCTTCTTTTATTTGTTTTATCGGTCTGGTGTACTTCTGTCTCTCTTCTCTGCCGACTTGGTATGTCGCTTCTCTTCTCCGTCTTGGTCTACCGCTCTCCTTGGTTCTCTTCTCCGCATTGGTCTACCGCTTCTCTCCATCTTGGGCTGCCACCATGTGTTCTTCTTTTCTCCTTCTCTTCTCATTGGTTATTCGACGCTGTATTCTTCTCTTCTCTTTGGTTCTTCGGTCTTGCGTCGTGTTCTTCTGTGTTGCACCATATTCTTCTCTTCCCCTTGATTCTTCCGCCCGTCTTTGTGGATCTAACTTCGTCGTCCGATCATATCTTCTTCTATGTTCTTCTGTCATAGATCTAACCACCATTCTCTTTTGATTCTTTGCGGCGTGGGCTATTCGTAGCCCATCGGGTCAAGCCGCAGGCCTAATATTTTAACCCGTTTGATTTCGGGCCAGTCCGATCCAAACCCGTTTCCGTCGGACCACAAGCGGATTCGAGTCGGATCGGCTCAAATGACACTCATATGATATACTATCTCAATTGAGGCACTCAGAAAATATGACAATATGTAATACTGCAATATAATCACAAAATAACAAATAAGTTTAGACATGAATATGTAACTCATCTTGAAGATAAGTTAACCAAATTAATTGCATGTTACATTTTCATTGCCCCAAATAAGTTTCAACATTGCTTTTCAAAATTGTAACAGTTTCTTGAACTTCCATGAAACTAAAGAATCACTGAAAAAATTACAATAACTAGTAACAAGTAAAAAGTACATAAACATAAAGTCTAGACACAATAAACAAAATATTTTAATTTGAAATGACATTATGTAGGATAAATAAGTCTTATTGAGTTTCATTCTTTAAAAATCACAAAACTCTTTGATAAAGATGTGTTAGAGAAGAATCACCGGAAAATATTTTAATTTACTTTATTTACTACAAACTAGATATTACACCGAGCTATCAATCATTTTACTCAAACAAATGAAATTATCAATCAATTTTCTATAGGAAGTGACTCCCTTAATCCAAATAAATATCCCTGATGTTAGATCATGTAGACGTCTTCCTCTAAATATCCATTCAAAAAGCATTAATTACATCTAATTGGATGATATGTCAATTATAAGCAACAACTAATGATAGAAGAACTCTTATTGTAACCATTTTAAACGCTAGACCAAAAATATCAATGCTCTCATGTTGAGTATAACTCTATAATGCTATAATAGTTTTATATCCATGTGTTATTCCATCGGAATTATATTTAATTATATATATTCTAGTTTACATTTAATAAGAAGAGAGCAAATAGTCCAAATATTATTTTGGAAAAGGGTCTGAAGTTCAATATTTATAGTTATTTTTCTGTTTATAACACCTTATAGCTCTAGAAGTCTTAAGTTCTATTTATGTAATTATACTTAACACTCCCCTTCATGCCCAAACTCAATCTTGGAGTGTGGACATCATAATCGGGGGCCCAACATTGGTATATTCAAATCGGAACGAACCGGGTTTTGATACCATGTCAAATATGGCTAGACCTAACTCATCCCAAAAGCTAGCTCAAGAGTTTAGAATTGTCCAACACCATATATACAAGTCACAAAGTTCATGTTCTAGTCGATGTGGGACAACTTATCATAACAAATTTTATCATATAATATTGTTACGAAAAAAATAGTGAGAACTTCGGAGATTTAATAGTATTGTTAATTTGCCAAATATTTTGGAGGTTTGGTTTTTTTCTATAGAAATAGACGAAACTGTATCGTTGAAAAGAAACATAATTTCATGAAATATTTAATTCTTAGTGTTGGAAAAAATAACCGAACAATTTGATTTGATCTAAAAAAATCTCAAACCTAAGGCACAAGTATTCGAACCCTTATGTTCGGATAATAAAACTATAAAACCCGCGAATTCATATTGAAATTTTTATTTTTAACATACCGATAGAAACGATTTACATTTAAAAATCTTCAAACCAATATATGCTATTAATATTAACAAAATTTCAGATTTGAGTACTTATAAATACTCAATCAATTTTTTTGAATATTCGTAAGATTCAAAAAGTAGAACCCTAAACTTTTCTATGACAACCCCTATTTGTTTCTAAAGATAATGAAACACTATGTTTCATGACATACTATATTTATGTAGTTGCAAAAATTTCTGATTAAGAATAGAATTTGTGACACGATGATTACATGTAAATCACACAAATAAAAAGAGGGAAAACAAAATTAGGTAGCAAATCTAAAACATTTTAATAATGACAATTATTTTGAAAAGGAAAAATATTTTCAAATACTATACTTTTTGGCACTAACGATGTAGATAAGGACTTTATAGCCTTTAATCTTATAGGATAATTTAGTAAAACAAATAAAACAAAGACATTTTATTTGATAATTAAAAATATATAAAATTTTTCACATATATATATATATATATAAACTAAAGAAAAATATTCTATCCAAATAGCTAACATATCTAACACTTAACCTAAAAGTTACATATATAATAAAATAAATATTAAAATCTAACAAAATGTTAATGGGACGATAGAACGATTTAATAAATTAAATTAAATTATAAATATAAAAAACTAATAAAATCAACTTATGTTTAATAAAAATCTAACATGCATCCAGAATTTCATGGGTTTTGTTGAAAGAAGTCATCAAAACGGCTAGAGAAACACTTTTCTCATGAGTGAGTGATCCTCCAAACTCTCTAATTCTTTTTTTTTTTCAATAAAAGACTCATGCACCCTTTTGGTATTCACTTAATTATTTTTATAGAAATATCGACAAGGATCAAAGTTCAAAATAAGATTAACATAAAATTATCTAAAATGAATTAGTTCAATTTGTAGGGATGACATCAACTATTTTTTTTCTTATCAAACTTTATTACACGTTAGCCAAATTCGCATTAAATTAAGATATAAGATTTAATTTTTTATGAAAATAAACAATTGAAAGCTGAAACTTCTTTTTGTTAAGCTTTAAGCTTTTATAATTGGTAATAAAAGATCTAATAAATTCAGAAATATTATCATGTGGTAACGAGTAAAATTTATAACTAGTTATATTAAACCCTAAGCAACATTTGCCTATAAAAACAAAATGATCAAGAATTCGTAATTTGGTCAATTAAAAAAGAGAAAAAAAATGACAAACCAAATAAACTTAAATTCTCTAAGGATTGAGAGAAAAGAGACTCATTTTATTAAACCCTCAAAATACACACCTTTGGAAACCCTTTCCCTTTCCACTTTAGACAATGATCCTCTTAATGAGGTTATGTACACTACAATTTATGCTTTTAAGGCTAATCACAACACCATAAAACACCCTGAATCTCTTCTTAGAGAGGCTTTATCCAATCTTCTTGTTTACTACTATCCTCTTTCGGGTATGTTAATGCGACGAAATAGCGATCAAAGGCTTCAACTTACGTGTAACGGCGATGGAGGGGTACCATTTACGGTGGCTAAGGTCGACCTTGAGCTTTCTTGTTTGAATTACTTAGAGAATGTTGACATTGACACCGCTTCTCTCCTCGTGCCCGAGTTTGACGTTAATTATGATAAAGAGATTGGTTATCATCCTCTAGCTTTGCAGGTAACTGATAAAATATATGAATTTTTAACTTAACTAATTGATAATAAATGAATTCATTTATAACTTTTGTTTTATATATAAATATATTAATTGTATTTAGAGAGTATTGTGTGTTTATTTATTGAGTTTAACAAATAAATATATTTGTTGAATTTATCTATCATTCTCTAGCTTTGCAGGTAACTGATAAAATATATGAATTTTCAACTCAAAGCTAATTGATAATAAATTAATTTATCTATAACTTTTATATAAAAATATATTTATTGTATTTAAAGAGTATTGTGCGTTTATTTATTTATTGAATTCAATAAATAAATATATTTATTGAATTCATCTATCATTCTCTAGTTTTGCAAGTAACTAATAAAATATATGAATTTTTAACTCAAAACTAAATGATAATTAATGAATTCATCTATAACTTTTTTTTTATATAAATATGTTTATCGTATTTAGAGAGCATTGTGCGTTTAAATCTAATTTTTTTTCAATCATATGCTTATTTGGATAAGTAGGTAACCAAGTTTTCGTGTGGAGGGTTCACGATAGGAACCGCGTTGACACATGCGGTGTGCGATGGGTTTGGCGTGGCTCGTTTCATTCACGCCTTGATGGAATTAGCCGGCGGAAAGAGGGAGCCGTCAGTGGGGCCAATATGGGGGCTATTTCGCCTTACATGCCAACCTCCGATTTGGTATGCCATTTATTATTTCAAACATTAGTTAGGTCTACTTCGATACATATTTATAAGCATGAACTTTAATACTAACTACATAACCAATTTTATTTCTAAATTGATAAAATATGCGACTATATATTGGAATAAATCGAACCAATTCTCGTTTTTTATTAATCACGAAATACTTTTTTTACGTAGTATACAATGTCATACGAAAAAGAAAATATAATATCGTAGGATATTCGTACAATCTTCAAAATTGATTAAAACATTTGATATGTATTGATTAAAAATTGTATTAGGTCTTTTTATCTTTTAGATGTGAGATTACTAAAACCATCATCATGAATCTTATTTCTAAATCTAATTGTTAAGGTTATAACATTCGATCTGTTGTCGGAATAAAAGAAATATGATGTGTTGATTATATATATATGTTTGTATATGTATCATACGGACAGGTTACTGAAACAATGAACATTAAAGCTGACAATATGAAGAGCATGAAATATGCATTACTGAGAGAATCCGAATTTGGAAAAGAGAACGTTAACGTTACGACATTCGAAGCCCTAAGTGCCTACACATGGAGATCAAGATCTAGAGCCTTAGATCTAAACCCTAATGGAATAACTGTTCTTGGTGTTGCTGTGGGGATCCGACATGTCGTTGATCCACCATTACCGGAAGGTTATTATGGAAATGCATATATAGATGTGTACATTGAGTTAACGGTAAGAGAGCTCAATGAATTACCGATTATCGATATCGTAAAACTTATAAAGAAGGCTAAGAACAACGTTTATGATAAGGAATACGTGGAGGAAGAGCTAAGAAATACTGAGAGATTAGTGAAAACAAAATCGATATTTGAAGGGAGAGATGATGGATTGTTTTTCTTGACGGATTGGAGAAATATTGGATGGTTCGGATCGATGGATTTCGGATGGAACGAACCCGTAAATTTGGTACCGTTGATGCCACGCGAAAGCGCGAAAAACATAGGTATGCTTTTACGTCCTTCAAAGTTGGATGAATCCATGGAAGGAGGGGTTAAAGTGGTCATGACATTGCCAAGAGTTTCAATGAATAAATTCAAGCAAGAGATGGAGTCTCTCACCAAGTTTTCAATGTGATTTAATATTTGTTAGTATAGTAATGTTGTTAGGCCTATAAACATGAGCCTAACAACTTTAATGTAATATCATGTTTTTGTATCTTAATATATATATATATATGACTTATTATTTTTCATATTAAATTTTTTTTAATAAATTTCAAAATAAAAGTCAATTATTAAAATTAGAACGAGATGTTCTCATCATTTCATTCTATTTTAATGACAGCTTTGAAAGTTGATATTTGATTACTAAATGATCTAAATTTTTTATATTTGTACTAGTATGTTACATATTCATATTTCATGTATTAAAATATAGATAATTTATATATTTTATATAGAATTATGTGTCTATATATATTGAAATTATTGTATAGAATTTTGTAATAGGACAACGTATATATTTGAATTTAAAAAATCAAATATTTGAATTTTAAAAAAATATTGTATTAAAATCTTTGTTTGATATTAAGACAACATTTGTTATTGAAAACATTTATCTATTATTGATTTTTTTATAAAAAATACAAGTTTATTTTTTAATTATTTTTATACTTGAGTATAAATATTTTAAACATTTTTTTACTCTAGATAAAAATAACGTACAATTGTCTATATCTAAAATTTACGGAGTTATATAAAATTTACCGAGTTAATTGTCTATATCTTTATCGCCTTTTCACAAATTCATTGAATATAAACCGTCTCCACATATTACTCCATTAATTATTAATTAGCTGATTTTAATAATTATTTAGAACAAACTAAAAAACTCTAAAAATCTATATATTAAAAAGGCATGTTTTTGGAGGCTCCTGAGAGCTTCTCGCCTCTCAGGCCTCCACCTCATCTACCAACATTTATTTCATCTTTTTCTCCACTCTTCCACCATCTCCACCCACGATCTCTTTATCTCGCTATCGGCTTCGTAACATTTCTAGGGTTTTCTCGCTGTCCGTTCGCTATCTCTTCTCTTTGCCATTATCTCCTCACCTCACCAGCGATTTGCAGGTCTTATTTGCTATCCGACTGATCGTTCGCCTCTCCCACAGCTCTCCTCACCCCGTCTCTGGTTCATCCCGCATCATCAGTTCGTTGCCCATTCTGTCACGGCCATCTGGATGCAAGTAAGTTTCGATTTAGAAGGTATATCCATGCCATTATTTTAGAAAGCATTCCCACCAACTTCTCTATCATCCTTTTTCTCTTTTCGCTTCACCTCGCGCCAGTTTTTTTCCCACAAATTTTATCCGCCTCTACGGTGATGGTTCACGAATCGATGCCGATACCATCCTTGGAATACGCCGAAGATATTGGAGTCATTCGGCTGGGGAGACACACGCCTATGCTATTGCGAGGTAAACGGTACGGTGTGGATAATGAAGCGGGAGAGTGGCTGATAATGAGCGAAGCATAGAAGAGGAAGAGAGGACGACGAAGGGAATTGATGGTGCTCTGAAGAAATCGGATGGGCCGAAAGCTAATCGGAATTAGATCGGAAACAAATGAATCCGCTCGACTATGCTCTAACTTTTCATATTCATTTTATTTTTTATTCAGAACCCAAACCCTAATGCCCTTTCTCTCTGGGAATCAGTTGGGTCCGCGTGAACGCCCTCCGCCGCCAGAGAAGCGGCGATCGCCGGAGGAAGGGAGGGATTGTTCGACGGGGGTATTCGAGTAGGATAATTGGGCGGCGGTGGTGGATACTGCCACGGGCGAGATGCTGATAATGAGTGCTGAAGATGATTACTACCATTTTCAGGTATTTGGAATTTGAAGACTTCACAATGGTGAATAATTTGTTGTGACTTTTCAGGTTCTGGGTTTGATGATTTTCGATCCTCCTATCATGTAGAGACCTGCCACTGGATTAGATGTTGTAATATGTTTAGCTGTTTTGGAGTTATAGTTAATGAGTTGTTTTCGTCATTTTTTCCCTCCTCCCAACGTTGTGATTATATCTTTTAATGTTACTCTTTATCAATATCAGACCTGAATATAGAAATACGCTTGGTGAAGAACTAAAGCAGGCTGATGCAATTGTTTTGACATATGCTTGCGATCGACTTAGACTTCCAATCGGTTGCGTGAATACTGGCTTCCGGAGCTTAGACAATTAGCGGTTCATTTTTTTGTCTCAGTTAATTAATTCCAGCTGTGTTCATGTATAACTTTTCACATCAGTAGAATGTGTGCTTTATGTTCTATGTCTGTAATCATGTCACTGTCATTGCACAAACAAATTTTCCTTGCTTTCTTACTCACATTGGTTTTTGTGTTTCTGAATAGGTAAAAGTTCCTATTATAGTATCAGGGTGTAAGCTTGCCTTGAGAGATGCCAACAATCAGGTTTGCCTTGAACAAGCGACGTCACCAATAATGCAGAAGTTCCGGGAGACTGAGACTTGCATTGAGTGTTCTGCACAAAAGCTAATACAGGTTACGTATCTGAGAGTTATTCCCTATGTTGACAGTGGTTGTTTTAGATTAACACTGTGAATTAACTAACAGGCCTCGCACCTTGGAAGAGCTCGATGTTCCCAAAAAGATGGTAGCTTTGTTCTGTATTCCCTTTTTTTGTTTTTGCTATGGTTTTCTCTGTTATTTTTGTTATGGTGTCATGTCGATGCAACTACACAGGTACAACACAACTTCCATGCTTTTTTGCTGTTTAAAAATGGATGCTTCTTCGTCTTCATGGTGGTTGTGACCATCATCTTCGATTTCAAATGCATATGTTTTTCCAAATTCATGATTTCATATTTATACTGATTCTTCGTTTGGTTGTGATTTGTTAGTGTGGAGGCAATATTATGTTTTTTCTTAATCCGTGCCTCAATTTCGGAAGATTTTGCGCCTGGAATTGTTGTCGCCTCTTTCCTTAGATTCATTTTCTTGTGCATATGCATTCCTTATAGAATGCCCTACTTATCTGCACTGACTTTGTTAGCACCTTCTGATGATATTAACTATTGTTTGGTCGCTGTTTTAGGTTCAGTTCCTTTTTATAAAGTAGTTTCCTCTTACAGTTCTTAAGATAGCATAACATTGGAGATTTTGGAGTTGTGATGTGGGAATACTGAAATCCCGAAATAGCCATCTCTTCGTCATCCCACACAAGGGCTTGGACAGTTTATGCGGGTAAAATTGTATATAATTTAGCTTATGCTGACATTTGTGCATTTTTATCTTGCATATGCATCCGTTGAATTTATTAGTTATTGTAGATATTGTAGATTTCTGCAATATGCGGGTAAACAAATCATCCGTTGACATTTCTGCAAAATAGGTTTAAGGATCATCTCCCAAGCTTATCTCTCTCAATATTCTTCTTTTTCATCTTCTTATGTTCTTCACATGTCAAGTTCGTCCAGGATCCCTTTTCCATGAAGTGGATGATGCAAACATTTTCGCTTCTTACGTTAGTTTTTGCCTTCTCTTTAATTTCACAACTTGTGACCTTTTTAAAGTGAAACCTTAATGAGAATTATGATTTTTCTTAAATTTCCGTGTAATTATTAATCATACATAGCAATCAGATGATGCCTAGCATCATCTTTTTACATTATTTCTCATCCATAGAATTGGTTCCAGGGTGTGGATTATCTGAAATACGATAACTGTTTCACTCTCGGAATAAAACCAATTGAAAGGTTTGGATTCATGTATCTTTAGGTACCTTTTCCATGACCTCTTCCATCTTATATATCAGATGATTTGATATGATCTATGATTATCAGATACCCTCCAATGCGTGATGCTCTAAATGCAACTGGTCGAACAATTATCTATTCGCTTTGTGAATGGTAAACATTATGCGCCTTCTTTCAGAAAGAGAATATAAAATTCAAACCATTTTATTTCGTCGTTAACCTTTTAATGTGTTGTTTGTAGGGGTGTTGATGATCATGCTTTGTGGGCCAATGAAGTTGGAAATAATTGGCGTACAACGGATGACATCAATGATACATGGACGAGGTAAAGATATCTTGGAAGCATTTCTTATATGATGAGCACTCTGTTATAGAAGGAAATGTCTGCTAATGCTCAGAGAATAACTATGATCTGCTTGCTTCTTCTTCTTCATTCTTCTTCTTAATATATCATCCTCTCTGTGAAGTATGATCACGATTGCTGATCTGAATAATAAGTGGGCGGCATATGCAGGCCCGGGTGGATGGAATGGTAATCATATGTTTTTCCCTGAAAAGTTTTCCCGTGGAGTCATATATGCTTGCCCTATACCTTTAAACTCTTGTTCCTCTGCCTTTGAATTGCATCATATCCAGATATGTTGGAAGCTGGAAATGGAGGATTGACTTACTAGGAATATTGATGTCATTTTCGCATTTGGGCATTGATGAGTGTGTGTACTATGGGTTCTTTGATTTCTTTTCATCCTAGATTCATGTATCGTCGCATTGTTTTTTTTTTCAGGCACCGCTTTTGATTGGTTGTGATGTAAAAACATGATAGCAGAAACTCTTGCGATCTTGATGTAAACCAAGGTTAAGCCCCATGTTTGATCTCTTTTAAGTTGTATATGTGATTTTCCTTTTGTTCTGACGCTTCTGGAGAGAAGTAGTCTGAGCACTTCCGATGATTGCAGATCCACTTGATGTTCAAGGAAGATAAGTCAATGTCAGCGGAAAAGGCGGTTGTGAACAAGTATGATTAAAGATTCACGATGAGGAGCCGCAACATAACACCCTCGAATGCTTCATCAGATTCAAAGGAAAACAGAATAGCAAATTCTAATGATGATTCAAGTCTGTGATTTTTTTGGTGTTTCAGGTGTGGGCAGGACCGTTATATGGAAACTGCTTGGTTGTTGCTCTCTGGAACCGTTGTTCTAAGCCTACAACTATCATTACATCATGGGATGCTCTCGGTCTTGAATCCAACATTTATATATCAGTAAGGGATTTATGGAAGGTGAGCAATCTTAATCTTTGTATTTTAATGACTCTACCACAAGATTACACCTACTCTCATTGCATATGCAACTGTGGTCTTTGGTTTTTCACCCTTCATCTTTTGTTTCTTGTAGCACAAAGATGTGCCTGAGAATGCGGCTGGTTCTTTTGGAGCTCACGTCGACACTCACGACTATCATAAGCCTCCAAATCTGTCGTGTGAGGCTTCCAAGTCTATGATTTTCATATGCTTAGTGCTGCAAGTCCCATAATGTTCATTTAAGAAATAATAATTGCTTATATTGTTTAAATCAAGATTTATTAAAACTTTACTTCAATTACGTTCAATCAATTTAATTTGCTTTTAATTTTTTTATCTTCTTTTTCAATAAATAGATTCTAAACAATTATACATAAATAATCTTTTATACTAAAAATTTAAATAATTAAACATACAATCTAATATTTCAATTAAAATTTAAATAAATATAATATTTCAATTAAAATTTAAATAAGGATATCATAAACCGCGCATCGCGCGGGTCTTCATCTAGTTATATATATAATAATCCTTGCAAGGTTGCTTTTGGTGAAGCCATCTCAATAAGGATTATTAAATGTTAAAAAAATAAGTTTTTTTAACACTTAAGTTGCTTTTTCTATATTTCATTTAAAATTTTAAATTTATTCATATATATTGGATATATCCATAAAAAACCTTTCTTTTTATCCATTTATTCCCACTTAGATCCCATTTAATTTTGATAAAAGTTTAACCTACAAAAAATCATACCAAAATTTCATAATTTGTTTTCACTGTAACATGAAATTTAATTAAATTCATCACATTTACTTTTCAAATTGGTAAAAAAAGGTTGTCTTTGAATTAAATCTTAACAAATTTATGAATTTGGAGTGGGATATTTTTTTTTTGAAATAATTAAAAATAATAATTTAAGTTGAGTAACTTAAGAATATGTAATGAAGAATAGGATATGCAATTTTCTCTTACAATATATATATATATACATATATATAAAAGATGAATAAAATTCTCTAACTAAATCCATGAAATAACGTTAAAAATTAGGATTTAAAGGGAAAAAGAAGACGAGAGAGAAAGCAAACAAGAGGTAATCCAAATATAAGTGCGGTGCAATGGTGAATGAGGAATTTTGAGTAGGATATTTTTTGCAATTATTAAAAATAATAATTTAAGTTGAGTAATTTAGGAATATGAAATGAATAATACGATATGAGATTTTATCTTACAGTATATATATATATATATTTATAAAAGATGAAATAATTCTCAGCTATAACATACCATTTATTATTTCTTCATGTTTATAAAGCGTTATATACAAAAAGTATCATCCCGCACATCGTGCGGGTACTTTTTCTAGTTAACTTTTAATAAATTTAAACCTTCTACTTTTAACTCTATAAAAAAAATCTCTAAACTATGTTTTTTAAGCCAAAAAAATCATGGAAAATCTTTATTTTTTTTTGCTTAAAAAGAATAGTTTAGGAATTTTTTTATAGAGTTAAAAATAAAAGTTTTAATTTTATTAAAAACTATTTTCAGGGTTTTTTGGGTTTATCTCAAAATTAATATATTACAAATTTTGAACATATTAAAATCTTTGGTACAAACCTTTAAGTGATAGTTAAACTTATAGATGTCAATGGATTGAGTTGTGCTCAATCCATTAAAATTAAATGGGTTATATAGTATAATTGGGTTGGGTTCAACCCGACCCATTTAATAATGGGTTATATAGGTCGGGTTAAATGGGTTAAACGGGCTTAACGGGTTTATTCTTATAATTAACATTTTGTATATATATTTTTATCATTTATCATTTATGATATATACTTATATACAATAGATATTATAATTAATGTTTCAATATTTAAAACAATAATTTATGAAACCGATTTCACCCCATTTTAGTTCGATTTCATCTAATTTCACCGAATTTTAACCTGAGTTCATCCCAATTTTAACTCGATTTCACCCAATTTTAACAATTTTAACCTGATTTCACCGAATTTCAACCCAATTTCATCCAATTTTGACTCGATTTCACCCAATTTTACCCCAATTTCACCAAATTCTAACTCGATTTCACCCAATATAACCCGATTTCACATAATTTGAACTCGATTTCACTCAATGTCATCGAATTTCAGCCCAATTTCACCCAATGTCATCGAATTTCAACTCAATAAAATGGGATGAAATCGAGTTAAAATTAGGTGAAATTGAGTCAAAATTAGATGAAATCAGGTTGAAATTCGGTAATATGTGATGAAATCAAGTTAAAATCAGGTTAAAATTGGGTGAAAAAATTTGAAATCCAGTGAAATTAGATGAAATCGAGTTAAAATTGGGTGAAATTGAGTCAAAAGTGGATGAAATCAGGTTAAAATTCGGTGAAATGTGATGAAATCGAGTTAAAATCAGGTTAAAATTGGGTGAAATTGAGTTAAAATTGAGTTAAAATTGGGTGAAAATTGACTCAAAATTGGATGAAATCTGGTTGAAATTCGGTGAAATGTGATAAAATCGAGTTAAAATTAGGTGAAATAAATTTGAAATCCAATAAAATTGGATGAAATCGAGTTAATTTGAGTGAAATTGAATTAAAATTGGATGATATCGGGTTGAAATTCGGTGAAATGTGATAAAATCGAGTTAAAATCGGGTTAAATTGGGTGAAATAAATTTGAAATCCGGTGAAATTGGATGAAAGCGAGTTAAAATTTGGTGAGAATCAAAATTGGATGAAATTTGAAAGAAATTGGATGAAAGCGAGTTAAAATTTGGTGAGAATCAAAATTGGATGAAATCAGGTTGAATTCGGTGAAATGTAATGAAATTGAGTTAAATCGAGCTAAAATTGAGTGAAATCATGTTAAAATTGGGTTATGATTCGGTGAAATTGAGTTAAAATGAGGTGAAATAGGGTTAAAATTGGATGAAATCGAGTTAAAATTGGGTTAAATGGTTGAAAGTAGGTGAAATCGGGGAAAATTGAGTGTAATCGAGTTTAAATTGGGTGAAATCGGGTTAAAATTGAGTGATAATTTGAAATTCGATGAAACTAGATGAAATCGGGTTAAAAATCAGATACATATCGGGTAACTCATAAATGAGCTAATGGGTTAAATAGGCATAACCCATTAAAATGTATATAAACGGGTTTAAAACCCATTAAGCCCATATAATTTTAAACTCATTTATTCAAAATCCATTTTCATTTATTCAAACTCATTTATTAACCCACTAAACCCAACTCATTTTGACATTTATAGTTAAACTTATATAAAATAAATAAATTTTAAATCCATATACATTGTCCACCGTTTATAGATTAAATATACATTTTTTTAGGTCAAATGCACATATTTAATCGTGCAACAATTAAAAATTTAAAAATAATAAATATTATATATTAATACTAATAATTAAAATAAAATTGAAGTTATGTATTAATGTTAATAGTTAATAAACATGTTATTGGTTAATAATATTATAGTGAATATTTTATATATTCAAAAAAATATTCTTCTATATTTTCATGAATTTAAGAACAAATATATTTCAATTTTCAAAATTTTTAATGTTTATGTAAAAAGAGAAAAAATATATTTTTATGTACAGATTTTTGTAAGGTTTATGATTTGAAAAACAATATATTTAATTTTAAATTATATATAGATAATTTTTAAATTTCCTTTTATATATATAGAGATATTTTTTGAGACATATCCAAAAAAAATCCTGAAAATAGATTTTAATAAAATTAAACATTCTACTTTTAACTCTATAAAAAAAAACCCCCCTAAACTATGATTTTTAAGGAAAAAAAATCATGAAGATTTGCCATGGTTATTCCTAATTATTTTCATCAACGTATATCTATATCTATATCTAAATATATATATATATATTAGTATTTTAGTTTATATATTTAATTTCTAACTAATTTTAATTTTTTTCATTTTAACTAGTTTACATATTCAAATTTCATATAATAAATTATAGATAATTTATATACTTTATATAGGCCTGACAATTTCGGGTTTCGGTTGGGATATAATGGGTATATATTACTCGGGTTTTAAAAACAATAAGCAAACAATAACTGAATTTAAATCGGTTCGGTTTGGTTGTACAACGGTTCAGTTTAGTTATATCATTAAAATATTGTAACTAAAATAAAATCTGAACTCTAATTTTTTCGGTTTTTATTCGATTTTTTCGATTTTACCAAATATTTTATCATATAAAATTACAAATAAATATTATTATTCGGAATATTTCAAATAATTCATATATCTAAAAAAATATAATATAATATATTATTATTTAAATATGATATTTAATTTTAATTATTAATTATTTTGTACCGCATATATTGCCAGAAATACTTGTACAATAGTCATCTTGGCGACTGGTGCAAATGTTTCTGTGTAATCTCGATCTTCAATTTGTAGATTTCCCATGACCATCAATCGAGTTTTATAACGCTCTATTGAACCATCCGAACGAAATTTGATATTGTATATCCATTTGCAATCAATGACTCTTTTGTCGGATGAAGGCGTTTCAACACCCACATTCCATTTATGTCCAAAGCATCAATCTTGGATTTCATCGCTGAACACCAATTGGGATTACGAATTAAAAAAAAGATGGCTCTTCATGGGTTTAATTGTAACCGTTGCTAGAAAAGTACATTGTGCCAAGGAAATTTTTTCATATGAAACTGAACGAGAGATAGAAAACAAAGTACGTGAAGATGTGATGGAGGCAGGTGAGGCATAAAGCTCGTGTGGCAGGCTCAAAACTTGAACAATGTGAATAATATAATCACGGAGTCGAGTGGATGGTTGCTTTGCTCGCAATACACGATCCAATTAGAAGTATCCGAAGACGTAATCTGCATACCATGAGTGGGAAGAGCAGGTACAGACTCACTCATACATGGTTAGGATACAACATGAAGATCGGGTGTATCATCCGATGTCACAAGTATGGTTGAATTCCCCCTACTACCGAGGGCAACAACACATGAGGAGTTTCCTCCTCATCATTTGTAGCAGGAAAAGAATCAGTCGATGGAGTAGAGTGAGGCACGACACTAGAAGTTTCCGGTGAAACCTCAAGATATGGAAATTCCATTTCCGAGAAGACATCTTGTAATATAAAAAATTTGCATCTTTCGATATCATACACCCTCCAACCTATTTGGGAATGAGAATAACCCACGAATATACATTTCTACTACGAGATGCAAATTTATCTCCAAGATACCTTTAATCATGAACGTAATATAGTGAATAAAAAATGTGAAGATGATCCATGAGAGACTTTACCCCATACAAGATTTCAAAGGGTGTTTTTCCGTCGAAAACTATTGAAAACACTCTAATACCATGTCAAATAGTCTAAACAAGTGTAATTCATATTTCGTTTCTTTTAAGTTACAAGATGCATATATATATATATATATATATGTAAATATATTGCATTCTCTATATCAAATTAATTAATATATTATTGAAATCGATGTTTTTAAAAATAATCCTAAATCCATATCCCCATTTGGCGGAATATCAGAAATATCCTTATAGGGCTAAACCACTCCAAAAATAATATATTCAAAATTACAAATATGCCATCCCTAAACCCTAAATTTTTTTTATGCCTAACCTAGCGCCTCCTCCCTGTTGCTCTCCTCTCTCTACCGTGCTGCTCTCTCTCTCTCAGCCTTCCTCTCATCGTCGTGCTCTCTCACCGGTTCTCTCTCACCGGCTCTCTCACCGGTTCTCTCTCACCGGCTCTCTATCACCGGCTCTCTCTCATCTTCATCACCATTAACAAGGTTAGTTCCTTCCCACTTTTGTGTTTTTTTTCAAAGCCTCATCAAAGTATAATAGATCTATTCTCCATAAAACATCTCTCTCTCTCTTTCTCCGGCGAGGTTCCGACTGAGAGAGAGATGTGTCCCCAAGCTGCACGAACATGCGAAATCTGCGAGAAAACGCAGTCCAGATACAAGTGCCCTTCTTGTCTCGCTCCTTAGTAGGTCAGATTGGGATGGAAATTTCTTATTCGTTTGTTGCCATTTGAATCAAATGAAGCTTTTGGTGCAGAATCCCATATTGATGATAACTTGAATGGCTTAAGAGCTGAAAACAAGAACCGAACAGAGGCCTTTGGCGGGATGAGACTCGCCGGAAATCACTGTTCCCCTCTCTCGATTTCGCCGGTACCGTACATCACTACCTCTCCGTGTGGCTTATGGAACCTCAATTTTGATCTGATGGAAAATCCTTCTTCTGTGTTCCACAGTTTTCTCTCTGCTCCAAAGGGTCCTTTGTTTTCTCATGTCAGAGCATTCACATCAGTCGCTCACGCCCTGTCTGTCCTTCATCTCATGGCTTCTTCTCCGTAATCCGCCATCATCCACCACTTGTCCGTGTTACATATCTCAGTCGCAATGTGAGTTTTCTCTTTCCCCTTGTTTTCTCTGGTGATGGCTTCATGGGGGTAAATTTTAGGCTTTTAGCAAGTCAGATAATGCTCAGCGAGACCCTTTCAGTGAAAAAGGTATGAATTTTGTGGTAGAACTTTTGTTCTCCTTGTAATCAATTTCTTCAGATTGTTTGTGGAGAGACCATTTGGGTGACAATTCTTGACTAATCCAGGCAAGGAAAAGGTTGATTCAAGGTCAGTTCTTATTAGGGTTCTTGATATCCGAAATTGGAGATTGAAAACCGTCGTCCAGAATTTTCTTTGGTGGTTCCTTCACATTGTATCATTGTTACTCTGTTACATCATTGGATTGTTGTTCCTTTACGTTTTCGCATTGTGGTTCCTTTTTATTTCTCCGGAAGCGTTGCCTTCCACTTGTTCATCACACTTCACTTGTTGTAAACTTCATTTTAAATTGGTTTTAAGGTTTTCTTAACATTTAGTTTAATTTAAAATTAAATTAAGATTCGGGTTCGGTATCCTCGGATACCCGGTACATTAGACGGGTACCCGAACCTCGGGTACCCGAGTCTCTCGGGTTCGGGTTCGGATAGGAAAATGCCTACCCGTCCGGGTTCGGATTCGGGTACCCTCAAAATCCGGATACCCGACCCGTGCCCAGCCCTATATAGTGGACAAATATAATTGTCGAAAACGTTTCTAGACTACTCTTATTCTATTAATATTCGACTAAATTGGAACAAATCAATATTATTAAATTTTTATATATGGAATATAAAATATTTAGCTCCAAATATTTAAAACATTGTCTATTTCCAATAAAAAAATCAGAATTATATACTACTCTTTTTGTGGAATTTTTTAATGACAATTATTATTTCAAATTTTTACATTCTTAACAGTTATTTCTCACTTATCCTAAATTTAGGTGAGGTACTCAAGCTAGGGGTCAACTTGGTGACGTTGACCAAACATATTTCACAATAGTAGTGTGTAGAAGTTTTTCTCCACGTGACCAATATACAGTGGAGGAACGCGAAAGCTATTCTTACCGACTGTGACGGTAGCCAGCACGGTGACAGCAGAGCAGACAAGCGTGGAACCAGGATGCATCTCCCGTGGCACACGTGACACTCATGCAGTGACTCACTGTGGGTTACGTGACTTGGAAGCTTACTAACCGCTCAATCTTAACCGTTCGTTAAGATCCAACGGCTGTAAATGTCAGTAGTTGTCTTGGGCTAGTTCTTACATTTAAAAATATTGTGGTGAAAATGAAATATTGATAGAATAATGGGGTGAAAAAGTAATTCGGTGTGCCGTGGCATGGGTTTCCAGAATGGGCAAAAAAGTCACTGAAACTGGAGACGTGGCGACCCATTATCTTTTCCATAAATAGTACTGTCTTTTTTCTCGTTCGTCTGCAATTTTGCTCATCAGTATGAATAATCGATTCTTCTTTAGTCAGTAGAATTCGAGGTACCGGCGGAAGGGAGATTATGGCGGCGTTTGCTGACGGCGGAGGAAATGGGTTGCCGACGGTAGACGAAGCGGAAGCTGCCGTCGTCATCGTCAAGCAAGAGAAGACGGCGGCGGCGGCGATTGTCGGTTTGTCTGATTCATCTGCGTCGGTTGTTGAAATGATAAAGTTGGAGGAGGAGGAGGAGGAGGAGGATATTAACGCCGTTAACATTAACAGTGGGGAGTCGCCGACGACATCTTCGTCGGAGACGGATCGTCAAGCAGACGGCGGCGGCGGCGATTGTCGGTTTGTCTGATTCATCTGCGTCGGTTGTTGAAATGATAAAGTTGGAGGAGGAGGAGGAGGAGGAGGATATTAACGCCGTTAACATTAACAGTGGGGAGTCGCCGACGACATCTTCGTCGGAGACGGGGTTGCCGAAGCCAATGGAGGGTTTGCATGAGAGTGGTCCGCCACCATTCCTGAAGAAGACGTTCGAGATGGTGGATGACCCGGAAACCGACCCGATTGTGTCGTGGAGCCCGACCCGGAACAGCTTCATCGTCTGGGATTATTACAAATTCTCAGTGAATCTTCTCCCAAAATACTTCAAGCACAGGAATTTCTCTAGTTTCATTCGTCAACTCAATACTTACGTAAGCAAAATACGATCTTTAAAGATTTAAAAAAATGGGTCGGCCATATGTGTTTGCTTAAATGTCATATAGTCGAATATATTGTTATATATATATACTCTATTATTGTCTCTGAATTTAACGATAAAAAACCAATCTTTAATCATAATAAAGATTT
This sequence comes from Gynandropsis gynandra, assembly GCA_036759665.1. NCBI lineage: Eukaryota > Viridiplantae > Streptophyta > Magnoliopsida > Brassicales > Cleomaceae > Gynandropsis > Gynandropsis gynandra. The sequence goes on from CM071868.1 coordinate 928,299, forward strand.
ATAATCTGATTATTGTTAATGGGTTTTACAGGGATTTAAGAAAGTTGATTCAGACCGTTGGGAATTTGCGAATGAAGGGTTCAAAGGAGGGAAGAAACATTTGCTGAAGAACATTAAGAGAAGGAGCAGAAACAATGGCGAAAAACAAAGACAAAACAAAGACAAAATCTGTCTTGAAACCCAAATTGATTCACTGAAGAAGGATCAAAGCTCATTAAGATCAGAAATTATGAACTTAAAGTTGAAACAAGAAGAATCTGATCATAAAATGGTGATAGTTCAAGAAAGGATCCAAGGAGCAGAATCAAAGCAAAAACACATACTTAGTTTCTTTGCGAAGATGGCAAAAGACGAAAGATTTGTACAGAGACTGATGAAAAAGAGAAAAGAAAGACAAGAACTGGAAGCAAACGGTGAGTTCATGAAGAAACTAAAGCTGTCCAAGAATCAAGGAACTGAAGAGATGTGTAATAAAGATCCGATTCAGACTGAACTGAACTCTGACAATCAAGAACTGACTGTAAGGTATTTAACAGCAGATGAGTTTATAGAAGAAAGTTTGGTCATTGGGAATGATAAAACCGGAGATATAACATTAAGTGATTCGAAAATCTATATGGAGTTAGAGGATTTGATCGGAAAAACACAAGGATGGGGTGGGTGTATGAATGGAATGGTGGAAGCACGTGGTTATATGGGTGCAACGTCTAGGGTTTGATAATATTATCAGTCAAAGAGTATCATCCATTAGGGTTGGAGAAATCTGGATTCAACCCAAAGGTTTGATTCATTTGATTGAATTTTATAGGAATGATGATCAGTTTTACTTTTATTTTATCATGTGAATATAGTCATAGGGTTTTCTTTATATATATATATATATAGTTTTTGTATGCTGCTGGTGGTGTTGTGTATATATATATGCTTACTTTCCTCTTAGTTCCTTGTTCTTTGGAACTACAGAATCTTGAATCTATAATGTTGTTATGTATAATCAACAGTGTTCTGTTTTACCCTTTTTGTCGTGTACCATTCCGTATGCATCATTTGTCTGAAATTCATGAATATATAAAAAATGGACATGAGCCACTTGAGTGACAAATGGATACAACTAATTCGAGTTATAGTTTTGGTTTTTTTTATTTCGATTCCGACTTTATGAACTTTTATTCGAATAACTAGGAAATATCTCGTGCGAATTTATTATATTGTATATAATTAATAATTATTAAAAATAGAATTAAAATTTATGGATAATATATAATCAATCGATTTGATCATTTATTTATATTCTTGAAATCATTATACGTATAAAAAAAAGATTCATTTATTCTTTATTCTTCTGTCGACCCGAAAAAAAGAAAAGCAAAGATTAAAAAGGATTTTATTTCTATCTAAACAAAGTGATTCCTGAAAAAAAAAAGAGATAATAACTCAAATTCAAATTTTGATTGAAGACAAGACATACTTTAAAGCAAGAGGATGACCAAAGACACAGTATTTGATATTCAGATTACGACAATTTCTCTTTTTTTCCAAACACAAAAAATTCTAAACAAAGGTGGTAAATATATGAAGACGTCATTGCGAATTAATTGTTGAAAAACAACAAAAATGTTTATGAAATAGTAGAGGTTAACACCACATATGATATCTTAAATTAAAAACAAGAAGTGAAACAAAGAGAAACAAAAAGAAAGATATCAAAAGCCCCATTTGCCTAATCACTTAAGTCGCCATCATCATCATACTTGTCTTCATGATCTTTCACCACTCGTTCTATGAACTGTCTTCGAACTCCAGCCATTACAGCTTCTCTTGATGATTCTTTATCTCCCTGTTTCCCATCATTAAGCACTGGCTCTGATTGACATAAAACTAATGCTATACCTGAAAATGTTTTTTTTTTCATTTGTGAGACTATAACATAACATTCACTTGGAGACAAATTCAACATTTTTGACATTTTCTTACTCTCAGGGGTGCATCTATGACCAAAGCTCTTCAAGCCCACATGGGTAGCTTTAACAGCACCATGGTGGTACTGAATACAAGCAAACATCCGCAGAAGGAACCATTGAATATCTAATAAAAACCCTCCAACTCCAGATATTCTCAGCTTGTTGCACTTACCTGGATGCGTTCTGGTTCTGTTTCTTTGCTTCCACATTCATCTATCTCCTTGCCAAGTTCAAGTCTTCCGGATATCATGGTCGCGTCTTGCGTCACGTATGATCCACTCTTCCACTTGAACCTTCCTCCACAGCCGCCATTGAACCCTATGAATGGGTATTCCGGGCAAGCTGGATTCTTTTTTGGGATGGAGAATCAGAGAGAGGCAAACGCAGGAGTGCTTTACACGGATGGGGCTGGTACACAGTGTGATAGTGGGATCCTGGAGTTCACTAAGGATATCAGTAATTGTATGGGCAAAGGACGAGGTCACCTGAATAAGCACCTGCATCAATTTCTGAGCGGTCACCACCATATTCTTGCCTATCTCCATTCACATGCACATCTGATACAACTTCATAAAGATCCACATAAGGCACATCATGTTCTTCCTATCACTCTTGTGCATCCTCATTCTGATCCTCATCTAAATCCCTAGAATCATCGGCAGCAGGATCATCAAACGCATCCTCATCGAGACTGCGAAAAAGAGCAGAGTATTACATCATCGCAAAACAACAACCCAATACTGAAAACGGAAACGACATAATGGAAAAATTCATGAAGAAGATAAACATAAGGGATCTACAGCGCTAGGAGAAGAGATATAGTTTCAAAATGGTCAATGCTGCTACCTGTCAAACATGCCTATAGGGTGGCATTTCTTAAGCAACTCCTGAACATCTCTCTGATGCAGAGTCCCAGTCACAATCAGCATAACATTGGCAATCATGTGACCATATCTGCATTGAGGTTTCATAGAAAAGGAATTCAGTATCTTAAAGGCAAATATCTTGTAATAGCAGATCATATACTAAACTGAATTCAAGAGATAAGCAAGCAATTACATAGCCTTTTATGCAGCCTACAAAATCATCACCAAATCTCGGTGAATAGCTAAATTCATTGCGTGAATTCTAGGGTGGAACTTCAGAAAGCTTAAATTTTGTGTTGTTCTGGCCTACACTGACACATACCTAGGGCAATACCTCCCTGAACATTGTTCCTCGACCCTGAAAAAACAACACCAAAAAATCCAGACGGAATCAAATGCCCTATCCCTAACACGCAATGAATTCATTGTTCAGGGAGTATCCATCAAACATGAACCATTGTTCAGGGAGTATCCATCAAACACGAATCCATCAGACTTTCCAACCTCAACACCCATTGTTCAAGTCACAAATTAGCTCCACGGAATACAAAATCCTGACAACAAACATGAACCATTACAAAACAAATAAACAACACATAACAAAGCATTTGCAATCCAGATCCTACAACTAAATTGGCCAAAAAAACTTGAAGATGAGAATTGCGTACTCATGGGGCAAGAAATACTTGTGGATGAAGTGATCGTTATCTACAAATGGCTGCAAAGATCTACAAATGGCTACAAAGATTACACAGTTAGCATCATACAATACCTGCAAAAAATATTATGGCAGCTCTTCCTCTCCTCCACCCTCTCGTAGATCTGACCGAGCCTCTCTAGGGAGTTCGCCAATTCCTTGTAACCTTCCTTCCTCTCTCCTTCCCTCCCGCGCTTCCTGTTACCTTCGCTCGATATGGACCGTGACCCCTCTGAATCATCCTCCAACGTCGTTCACGCTGCCGCCGTAGCTCATCGGCGATGGCTTCAGGATTTACAGATGTGGTAGTAGTCACGGGGATGACTCGTCGGCCCATCTGTAATCCAATGATGTTATCACTATGAAATTCACACAGAGAAATCCAAGGATGTTATCACTCAAGTCAAATTTTGATTATCTCAGAAAGCAGATAGGATAAAGTAACGGAGAAGGCTAACGGTTTTGGCAATAACAGCACCCCAGCCTTCATCAAAGGTGATATTCATGGCGGTGTAGTTGGTACCAGGAGGACCAGACCCGGTGACGAACAGATTCGGCATTTCGAGGCCATTAACGGTGCCACAAACCTCCATCGCCGCTCCGAAGCAGACGAACACTGGGGCAGCAGCAGAAGGCGAGGCGATCGAAGCCAAATACGCTCTGCGGGAACTGGGTGGCTCCTACGAAGGTGATTTGCCCTTAACACGGCAGCAGTGGCTGTGTTAAGGGCAACCTCATCCTCGTGATCGACCAACCTCCTCTCCGACCACCGTCCTGGTTCGCCGTCGGCGATCCTTCCTTGTCCATCTTCGCTATCACCTTCTTCGTATTTGAACAATCTCTCCAATCTCTGCACACGCGTCCTCATTGTATCCATGTCCAACCGAAGCACTTCATTCTCTCTCCTCCTCCTCCCTCCTTCTTCCTCTGTTATTGCTTCCCCTATCGTTAAATGCTCATTTACATCCGCATTACTGAGGGATGAGGGAGAGAAGAGAGCTCTTGGAATTCCAGCTGTTTAGGGTTTCGTATGCGTGGGAGAGGGAAAAGGAGATCGTGGAGTGAAGGTAATCTGAATCCATTGTAGTTCATTTTTTTTAATAAATATATATAGGTGACGTGGAGCGCTGAAAATTGAGAATGGCTGAGAAACCAGCAAAAACTTGCCCTTTTAATATATAGATTTGGATAATTATGATTATTTGATTCAGTTATTTATGATTATTTGATTCAGTTATTTAGATAATAAACACATTAGAAAATGTTTCCGCGCGTTGCAAAAATTATGATCTTGTATTGAATAATTTAGAATTATAGATTTAAAAAAAATAGATGGTGCAGTGTAATATTTTAATTTTTTATAAAGGTTAATACGTAAGATTTTTTTAAGTGTAGATTTATATTATTTAATATATAAGGTACGACGAGTAAACAATAGAAAAAAAATTGCAGTAAAAATAAAGGATAATAAATAAATGAAAATTGTTTATGTATAATTCAAAGTAATAAAAGAAATATGTTGTATTGTTTTGTGATTATCTAAATTATAGTGATATCTATTAAAAGCATCCAGATGTATAATATTGTTTCAATCTTTAAATATTATATTGACAAAGTTCAGTGAATTGTAAGTTTTTTGTTTTTTCACGGAAAAACCAAACTTTTTTGAACCAGATTACATTCGGTATGAGAAAATGAATGTGAAATTTGTGTAAGATAAATATTACAACGAAATATTATCTATTTTATTCCATAATAAATATATTTTGAAATTTAAAAAAGTTTCATGTATATCCAATTTGTATGTCAATATTATATAATATTAACAAATATTCTCACATTCAATCTAAAATAAAAGAGATAAGATATCACAATATCATATGAGTCATGACATTAAATTTTATGTTCACATAGATTCGGATCCATATGTTTAATATCCATTAACTTTAAAAATTTTTAAAATTTAATAATAAAATACAATTCAAAATTTGTTCATAAACCATTAGAGCTTGGATTCGGATCCAATTTTGATTTTTTAAGCAAAAGTGATTCGATCAAGAAAATCAACCATTCATATCATCTTTGTATTCTCAATATGATGTTTCAAATGTTTTCATTAGGATGATCTCTTCTACGTTTTTTTCTTCTATATAAATGACCCCACGTATCTTTTTGAGTTACATTATTTTTATTTTATTATTTTCTCTCTATCTTTATACATGTTAGATTTCTATTGTTTGTTTTATTTGTGTCTTGTCCAAACCGCCATTAAAATCCTTTTAAGTATGTTTAATCGAGTAAAAAACTTTAAATTTCTCTGAGAATTATAGAATATATAAACTAATTGATCATCTTGATTGATAATCCACCAATTTTACCACTTATCATTTAGAATAATCTCAAGGAAATATGAAAACGCACACCCTCTATTTAGAGAAAGATTAGACATGCGGTATCTAGAGAGATTCAATTTTCTAAAACTGAAATTTATTAGTTTATTATTAAATTTTTGGATTAATGGACATTCATATATAAATGAGATATTAAAAGGAACAATAAAAAATTAAATCATTTAATTTTATCTAATATAAAAAATTTAAACTAAAGTAAAACTTGCAAACCATTCAAATCAAATAAATTATAGACGGTTTTAGTAAAAGAAATATGTTAAAAGATTTCAGTTTATGGTAGGTAAAATTTTTAATAACTAAAAATTATTTTTTAAAACATTTAATAATGGGTTAAACTTTTAATAATTATTTTTTCAAATATTTAAAAAATCATTTAATTTTTTCTTTATTAAAATCTTATAAAAATTTTAAAATAAATAAGATAAAATTCTCTTTGTATCTTAAAAGGAAAAACCATAATCACATTATTTTAACATGGGGAAAACTTAAAAAAAAACCTTCAGAAATATGTTTTAATAAAAAAAAACCCTACACTTTTAACTTATAAAAAAACCGTAAACTACAATTTTTAAACAAAAAACCCATTTAACATATATATTATTAAAAGCAACAAATAGACGTTTAACATAGATTAAAAGAACAAAACAACCTGAGTTTACCCTAATTCTATGAGAGCAAAAAAATGAGGTAATTTTCTAAACTAATTCTTATTTTAGTATGAATTTTGTTTTTCATCTCTGAATTCCTGAAAAATGGTTCCCCGTCGTCGATGTTACTCGTCGTTTCTGGTCCTGAAAAACAGTCGTCCATGGTTCCCCGTCGTCGATGTTACCCGTCGTTACTGGTCCTGAAAAACCGGCGTCCATGGTTCCCCATCGTCCTTGGTGCTAGTTTCCGTCGTCCTTGGTCTGGTTCCCGTCGTCTGTGGTCTGGTTCCCGTCGTCTGTGGTCTGGTTTCCGTCGTCCCTGGTTGATTACTGTCGTCCCTGGTCTGGTTCTGTGGTCACTAGTCTGGTTCTGTCGTCACTGGTTTGGTTCTGTCGTCCGTGGTGCTGGTTTCCCTCGTCCCTGGTCTAGTTCCCGTCGTCCGTGGTCTGGTTCCCGTCGTCCGTGGTTGATTACCGTCGTCTGTGGTCTGCCATGTTCTTTGCTGAAAATTGTCTGTTTCTGCCATGTTCTTTGCTGACAGCACACAATTTAGTGATCTTATGTAGAGATTGAACATGTGGAAAGATATTGATAGAATAAGATAGATTGAACATGATCGAATGTAGAGATTTAAATTTAGTGATCCGCTATGTTTAATTTAGGATTTGGTTGTATTGATGATTGATTTTTATTCTTTTTTATTAAGTGATGGATTAAATAATGAAAAGTTTGTTCTATATCGTAGGACACTAGAGTTTGATGATGACAATGGCGATGGCGATGAGATATATATTGAGCAGATTTTTGGTAACAATAATACTAGTTCCGTAGTGGTTTGTGAACGGGAAACTAGTAATGTTTTGGTTCTAAGTTAGGATGATAGGGATGGTAATATTGATAATGGTGCTAGTGGTTTAGAGAATAGTGAAGATAGAGATTCTGAGGATGACATAGATTGTGACTATATTGATTACTCAAGTGATGACTCCAATGATGGAAAAAGCAAGCCTTTTCAAGTGGGACAACAATTTCTAAGCAAAGATCATTTTAAAAAAGCTGTGGATGATTATGCTATACATGAGAAATGCAACTTACGATATAGTAAGTCAGAAAGTGATAGAGTTGAAGCAAAATGTGATATGAAAGGATGTAAATGGAGGATTTACGCTTCTCTCAACAAGGAGACTGGAAAATATGTTGTCAAAACATTGAAAAACATTAATACATGTTCTTGGAACTACAAAATCAGGTTGTTGACTGCAAGAAAAATTGCTCATCTGATCCTCGAAGACCTTAGAGCTGATCCAGATTTTAAAGCTCGTCATATTAATATTAAGAAGTTATTAAAGCACAAAGTCTTGGTCCGAAAATCTAAGTGTCAGAAAGCACGTGAGATAGGGCTAAAGATTATAGAACAAGAACATGCTGAACAATTCGCACGGATGTATGATTACATGATTGAGCTTCGTCAATCAAATCCTGGGTCAACTGTTATTTTAGGGACTCAAGGAAATATATTTGAGAAGTTCTACATTTATTTTAGTGCTTTGAAAGATGGATGGAATACGGCTTGTAGGCCTATCTTGCATCTTGATGGCACATTTCTCAGAGGATGTATAAAAGGCGAATTATTAACGGCTGTTGGAAGAGATGCGAATGATCAGATGTATCCTGTAGCTTGGGCAATTATTGATGTTGAGAATAAAGTAAATTGGAAGTGGTTCTTGACACTTTTGGTGGATGATCTGAACTTAGGAGCCGGACAGGGCTTTACTTTGGTTTCAGATCAACAAAAAGGACTCATTCAAGCCATAAAGAATGTTGTACCATATGTCAAGCACAAAATGTGTGCTAAACACATTTATGATAACTGGAAGAAAAAACACAATGGCTCCGAGCATAAACTACTATTTTGGAAGGCAGTGAATGCATATAATGAAGTTGTTTTTAATAGATGTCTTGAAAAATTAAAGATTTTATCTCCAGCTGCGCATGAAGATCTGATGCGTTATTAGAGTTGTTACTGGTCTAGGTAAATTTATGTTCTTTAATTGTTATATTTTTTTATAACTTCTTTATGTTGCTTTAATTTTTCATTATTTGTGCAGATATTCTTTCACAGAATTCGCAAAGTGTGATATGGGAGAGGCCTTCAACTCGTCAATTACAGATGCACGTGAAAAGCCTATTGTGGAAATGTTGGAAACCATCAGGAGACAAGTTATCACTAGTAACTTGACTAAGATGGAAGCGAGCCAAAATTGGCTTGAGAGAATAACACCAAAAGCCAAGGGTTTGGTCAACAAGCAAAAACAAGCTACAAAGTGCATGTCTTGTGGTGTTGGAGGAGGGCGTTATGAAGTTAGTCATAAACAAAACAGTTTTCGAGTTAATATTAGAGGAGATGTATCATGCAGTTGTCGAGAATATGAGATTAGTGGAATTTCATGTTGCCACATCATTTCTGCATTATGGGATGATACTATGGGCAATGGACAACCCAAGGATTTTGTTTCAAATTGGTTTACCACCGACCACTGGAAAAGATGTTATCAGAGCTTGGTACAATCGATTAATGGTATGAATTTGTGGTCATGTACAAAGATACGAGTGGAAGCACCTATAAATAGAAGAATGTCTGGGAGACCTAAAAAGATCAAAAGAAAACGTGATCCATATGAAAATTTAGAAGGCTCCTTATCACATCATGGGAGAGTCATGGTAAGATATCTATGCTCTAATAACTTTACATTTAAATTTGTATTTAACATATCAGAATTTTCATTTTCCAGAGATGCAGTCGTTGTCAACAACGTGGACATAACAAAAGGACTTGTCAGATTACTAATGCTAGTTTAATTCAACAACATGAAAAGAGGCCAGTGGGACATTCACACGAAAATCAACATCAACAGACAACGTTACTAAGCTTGCCACTTCAGTCTTATGAGAGTGAGAATGAAACGATAGTTCCAAACATAGTATTGGTAATATGAACTATAACTCCTATTTTTTGTAGATCAAACATAGTGAGAATGAAACAATTGTTTATTTGTATTAAGAGTAACAAGTAACATTTGTGTTAAACTAATGCAGGAACGATATGATGTTGCTCATAGTGAGGATAATAGAGATGATTTGGGTCGACACATGATTGGCATGAGCAACAATACTATTTTCCCATCAAACCGCAGCAAATTGAAAGTCACACGAGCTTCGGGAAAATAGAGCTTGTAGTTATGATATTAGACATTTTAATTTTTTGTTTTTTTTATAATTTGGCGAAAGTGTTCATTCAGTTGAAAAATGTTGTTTCTAGTGAACTTTAACAACATGGATGTTGCTCATTTGAGAAATGGATGAGAAGTTGATAAGATGAACATGAGAAGAAAATTTTCTGAATAATTCTCTCTTACTTCATTATCCTACAAAACATTACATACATACCTATTGACATAAAAAAACTACGGTAAACAACACACTCTTATCTCCAAAAAAGAATACATTTCCTATTAACTATCAGACCAAACCTTAAACTGATAGGATTCAGAGAAGAGCAATAGGAATCTGATCAACCTCGTATTCATCTCTCTTTGACAACCTGCTCTTTAAGATCCATAATGCGACTCTGCAAATCATAGGCATCAGATAGTTCTTGAAATCACAAAGTACTTCCCCGGCAAAGACCACATGTGGAGAACCAATGTTACAAACGTTGGGAAGCGGGCAAAAGCAGGTTGGTTCAGCCGTGAATGGTCATGTTGCTTCAGCCCATAACCCGTACAGACTAGTGCATGGATGAAGTAATGGATCTGCACATGCAGTAACAAAGAAATGATTCTTCAATATGAATCAGACTGTCTTTACTATGTCTGTAAAAGGTAAGCTAAAAGCTTGGAGTGACACATAATTTATGTGTAAGTTCTATGATTGGAATCTGATTGAAGCCCATTTGCCATTCTTAGTTCCCTTCTATTTCTAGATTCTCATACGGAATAGGTAAGATCTCAGGTCAACCTCGTCTTCGTTCGAGGACAATACGAAGAACAAGCCCGCCGATAAAACCAGTTTGAATCCAAATTCTACTTACAAATTCAGAAAAAAAAATTGTTCCACAACCCCGCCGATAAAAACCAGTCACGACCGAGGACACTAACCGCGTGGACGAGGACGACATCTAGGCTCCATGAATCCAGAAACTACGGCTCCATTTATTGAGGAGGAATGGGAAGATGATGCTTGGACTCGTACATTCGGCATGATTCTCACCTGTGATATGACCGAGGGATTGGGAGTCGATGATGATGTTTATATCGACATGGATGACATTGATCAGAAACTACGACTCCATGAATCCAGAAGAGAACGTCCGAAGGAGAGACGAAGAAGAAACACCGAAAGGAGATGCCCAAAGGAGAGACGAAGAAGAGAACACCCAAAAACCCAGATTAGGTTAACGGTGTTAGATTTTATGTGTTAAATGTTTATTTTGTTTAAAACATATTGTTAAGGGGTTAAAATGAAAAACTGAAAGTACAAGGTTTTTTTTATTAAAATAGATTTGTGAGGGTTTTTTTTTTGTTTACCCCTTTTAACATTTAAGAATTCATTTATTTTTTACTTAAATTTAATGAAATTTATTTGGAGTTTTTGGTGAAGAGATTTTTTTTGTGATTGTTTAAACTTTTTAATAATTAAATATTATTTTTAAAATATTTAAAAATCATTTAATTTTTTTATTAAAATTTAATAAAATTTAAATGGATTAGATGAAATGTTTTTTTAAAAGAATTATTTTCTGTAATAGATAAAATTTTTAATAACTAAAAATTAATTTTTAAAACAATTAATAATATTATTGAGGTGGTTTCACCAAAACCAAGATTACAAAACTTATTATATATATAATTTATAAATTTTTGAAAGACATCAAGTTAATCCAACTCTACATTCTAAATTGCCACTAAAGACATTAATACTTGAACTGAAACGTATTTGACCATTAGTGAACAAATTATAGATAATTCACTCTTTAATTTGATTTTACCCATTGTATTTTACCTTGCTTTGAATCTAGGAAGATTATCTCATGAAATGTTCATCTTCTTATTTTGATCCATAATCCATATCTTGTTTCTTTCAAATTAATTCGTAGCCTCTTTCATTGACATTCTCCAATCTTTTCCCTATTTGCACCTCATTGCTTCAAAAAATGTTATTGGTTTCTCTATTTCTAATCTATGAGCAATTTCTAAAAGAAAAAACTACTGTTTCACCTTTTCACTACTAAAAAATTTTAAAATTAGATATAGAATATTCAAACGAATTTCTTGACGAATTTTTTATTTGTAATTTCAATTTGATTCTAAATGAGTATTAATTATCGATGATCAAATCCACATTTTGACTGAATGGTGGAAAGTTGTGTTTATGGGCCACTGCTATTAGAAACGAATGACAAAAAGTTGGTGCGATTGCGTTTTGAACAATACCAAAATAGACAATTATTAATAAAAAAATTTATTTAAATTTTGTTGTTTAGTATATCTTTTTAATTATAACTTTCAAATATTTGAAAATAAATTTTAAAATTTTTAAAATTATTAAAATATTTAAATATACAATATATTTATTTATATATATTTACGATATAAAGTATAACAAATAATTGAAACAAAATTTGAAATACATATAAAATATAAAACATAATATCTTAAAAAGAAAGAATGATAATTTTGGTAATTTTATTAAAAATACACCGAAATGCAAACGTAATACAACATTATTCCGGATTTTTAATTCTGCATTTGTTGATGATTGTAACTCGACCAACCGTGTTAAAATCGTTCGCAGTCGCCAGAAAACAATGTTCGCCTTTGTGGAACTCCACCAAAACCATAATATATGTACATAAAAATAATAATCCAATGTTAATAATTTTATATAATATTTTTTAATTGTTCTAAAATATATTAATATTTTAAATTTAGTAAAAAGAAGTGTTGGAAAATCTTTGACATAGTTACCAGTTGATCCTGTCTAATTCGATATTAAAATATATTGACTTTTTTCCGATTTATATTATATTTAAATAGACAAAAAATTAGAAACTCTTTAAAATAAATTTTCACGTACAAGCTTTTAATTTATATAAAAGATATTTACAATTAAATAACAAAAAAAAAATTAAAAATCTTAAATTTTTCTTTTATAATATCATCTTTTAATTTTTAAATTTGATGATAATTCATAAAATAAAATTGATTTTCAGTATTTAATTAATAAAATATCAAAATTTATATTTATTTACTATTGATTGTTAATTTATATATTATTTAATCATTTGAAAAATTGATGGATTGGATACTATTAAAAAGATAAATTTAAAAAATACTATTATTTTACATATTTAAATTTTAGAAATTATATGATATATACACATAAAAATAATAATCTATTGTTAATAATTTTATATGATATTTTTTAAAATTGTTCTTAAGGAATATAGTAATATTTTAAATTAAATAAAAAATCTTAAAATAGTCTTCTACATATAATCTCAAGTTTTAAATGTGATGATAATAAATTGAATAAAACTCATTCTCAATATTTAATAAGTAAGATATCAAAATTTAATAACTTGTATTTTATTTAACATTATTTGATCATTTTCAAAAAAAGGAAGAGTTCTATTATATTAAAAAATAAACTTTTTAAAATTCGGTGGACTTTTTAAATAAAAGAAAATTGTGGGAGAGAAAACAAAGAGAAAAAAAAAAGACCACAGGCAAAGCGACACGCACACCCTTTCTTGTTCGTCTCGTCTTCTGCAAGTTTGTCTCTCCATTTCTGAAACCAAACCCCACCGAATCTCTCTATCTTCTCTTCACCCAATCTCTCCTTCTTTGATTCCCTTCATCCAAGTTCTTCTCTTTGCTTCTCGATTCTTGTCGATTGATAATGTCTTGTTTTAGTTTCCGGCGCCGAGAAATGGGGATTTTCCCCGGTTGAATTCGGCTCTGGGACTGCAACTGGGAGTTAGGGTTTCGTGATTTTACGACTCTGTAGTGTTGATGATGGAGCCTCGTATCGGGGACAAGTTTAGGCTCGGCCGGAAGATCGGTAGTGGCTCCTTCGGGGAGATTTACTTGGGTTCGTTTTCGTATTCGAATTTTATCATCAATCCTCTTCGATTTTCTCTCCTGTTGATGTGATCATGTTTATGACTGTTTTGATTGCAGGTACTGATGTTCAGACAAATGAAGAGGTTGCCATTAAGCTTGTGAGTGTTCCTATAGTCAGTTCATGTTTTGATCCTTGTGAATATGTTTAGGTTAAAATCAAATTTCTGTGGGCAGATTTGGATTGTTGAGTTAAATTACTCTGTAAATTGTGTACGGACACCAGATATTGCTTTGTGAATTGAATATAACATCTATAAATCTTCCTTTTTGAAGAGTATATGAATGAATTTTGATGTTTTTTGGGTCATTGACAGCTGAATTTCTTTGTGATTGCAGGAAAGTGTGAAGACTAGGCATCCACAATTGTCATATGAGGCTAAGATATACAGAGTCCTTCAGGGTGGAAGTAATGAGATTTATGATATTAGCTCGATTTTCTTAGCTTTCATGAATCTGATTTCTTGTTAATCATTTGCTGGTTATGTTTTTTTTTTCTTCTGATTTTGCAGCTGGAATTCCAAATATCAAATGGTTTGGGGTTGAAGGGAACTACAATGTGTTAGTAATGGATTTACTCGGGCCAAGCCTTGAAGATTTGTTCAATTTTTGTGACCGGAAATTTTCGTTGAAAACGGTTCTCATGCTTGCTGATCAAATGGTAATCATTTCGGGTTAATGAACATACTAATTTATCAATCTATTTCTTGATTGTTGTGATTCATGAACCCTTTTGCATTCGTGTTAGATAAATCGAATAGAGTTCATTCATTCGAAGTCGTTTCTTCATCGAGATATCAAACCAGACAATTTTCTCATGGGTTTGGGAAGGCGGGCAAATCAGGTTTCTTGTGTTATACTTATGGATTTTCCATGATTCTCAAATTTGAAGAGTTAAGAGGCTACAATGTTATGTCTTTTGTCTGATTTCTTTAGGTCTACATTATAGACTTTGGATTGGCTAAGAAGTATAGAGATAGCTCAACGCACCGACATATTCCTTACAGGTTTGTGTATTACCAAATAGGCATTTTTAATCGAAATTCAAAGGAAGAAATCATCTAGAAGCAGGGGTGGGCAAATAGCGAATATCCGTAAATATTTATTCGTATTCGTATTCGTCAAATATTCGATTTTACTATTCGTATTCGTATTCGTCAAATATTCGATTTTACTATTCGTATTCGTATTCGTAAATACGGATATTCGTAAATTCGAATATCCGCAAATATTCGGATATTCGTCGGATATCCGTATCCGTAATAAAATCAATTATTTTAAAAAAAATTCTAAATAATTTACATTTTAGTCCTTAAATTAGGGTTTTATAATTTACATTTTAGTCCTTAAATTTTAAATATAATAACTAATTCTTTATATATTTTATATTTAATCTGAAAATCAATTATAATAAATTTTTTATTTATAATTTGATCCTTAAAATTAATTTATTATATATATATATATATTAAATAAATGATCTATTTAGTACTTGCGGATACAAATACTTACGGATATTTGCTTTTTCGGATTGAATACGGTTCGAATACGAATCGAATACGAATACGAATACTTCGGATATTTTGCCCATTCCTATCTAGAAGTATAATTTTAACATATGAATAATCCAGGGAGAATAAAAGCCTTACTGGGACTGCAAGGTATGCTAGCATGAACACTCACCTTGGAATTGGTATGCTTAATCACTTGTTCCATAACACTTTCCTTTCAATTGTTTCCACTTTAAGATCCCAATATTTGATTCTCTTGTGTATTTTGTAATAGAGCAAAGTCGAAGGGATGATATAGAATCACTTGGTTATGTCCTTTTGTACTTCCTAAGGGGAAGGTGATAATCATATCTCGAATACCCGGATTTTCTTTTTTCGTTTTTAATTCTCGTTGCTTCTCGATCCGTCTCTTATCGTACTTTTGAAATTTCTCTTCAGTCTCCCGTGGCAAGGACTGAAAGCAGGGACCAAGAAACAAAAGTATGATAAGATTAGTGAAAAGAAGGTTTCGACGTCCATTGAAGTAAGTTTATAATGGCATTCCATTCAAGGAAGTATATCAAGAAGTTGATCGTAGATAGTCTTTAACTTTGCATCGATTCGATTTCAGGTTTTATGTCGGGGTTACCCAACAGAATTTGCATCGTATTTTCATTATTGTCGCTCGCTTATGTTTGAAGATAAGCCCGATTATGCGTATCTAAAGAGATTATTCCGCAATCTCTTTATTCGCGAAGGTTTAACATTTCGTTTTCTCTCTGTTTTTACCAACTTATCGCTTGCGTTCTATTTTAACTCGATCTAAGTACTTCTTGTTTGTTTTTTGCCTCAGGCTTTCAGTTTGATTTTGTGTTTGATTGGACAATATACAAATATCAACAATCTCAACATTCAAATCCTCAACCGCGTCCTGCCCCTGTATGTATATTTTCGCTTTTGATGCTATAGTTGTCTCGAATCTTCATACATACATAACAAGTTTGACTAGTGGAAACGCTGCGTTTGCGTTTACGTATGATGGCGTTTCTGTCAGCGGTTGGTAGCGTTTTGTTTCATTTTGTCTGAATGGGGAAATGATGCGTTTGCGGGCGACTGTGACTATGGTAAAAAACTATTGTAATTGCGTTTTGAACAAAATTACCAAAATAGACAAATTTTAAGAAAATAATTTATTTTAATTTTTTTGTTTAGTGTTTACTTTTTAATTATAATTTTTAAATATTTGAAATAAATTTAAAAATTAAAGAATTATAAAAATATTTAAATATACAATATATATACATATATGTATATATATGCATATATATATATATATTTACGATTAATATAAATTATATTGGAAAGAAAGAGGAGATAAGGGAAAGACACAAGGTTATTTTGGTAATTTTATTCAAAACGCACCAAAATGTAAATGTAATGCAACATAATTTCCTATTTTTAAAATCTACGTTTCTGTGCGTTTTCGAGCGACTGTGACTCCACCTGTCGGTTTTAATGTCGTCGCGTTTGCGTTTGGCTGTGACTCCACCAGTAGGACCCAAAGACATATATGCTTATATATGTATTTGCATATTTACAGAGTAGTCGTGTAGCTTATTCTGTTATCTTTCTTCAGGATGACGGTGTTGGGACTAGCTCGGCAGCGAAGCCTCCTGTTGGAAACATTGAAAGCCATCCGGGTATTAAAGCTAATCTCTTTATATCAATATATACAAGATATTCACTCTTAGTTCTTGCACTGCATTCGAATATCGAATTTCTCTTCTCTATGTTTTGAAACAACCTTAGTGTTTCTGTTTTCTGTTCTATCAAGTAGGGGTGGCCAATCCGGGTTTGGGTTCGGGATTCTCTGATTTCGGGTTGGGTTCGGGTTTTTCGGGTTTTGAAATTTTGGACCCGAATTGAACCTGAATGTTTTTGGTCCGGGTTCGGTTCGGGTTGTTCGGGTTCAATGCTTTTGAATGTTTACGGTCCGGGTTCGGTTCGGGTTGTTCGGGTTCAAAAGCATTGAACCCGAGATAATCTGAATAACATTTGGATATTTGAGTTTTTCGGGTAGTTCGGGTTACTCGGTTTGTTTGGTTTATTCGGGTTCGGGTTTTTCGAATATTACACATAATTTGGGTTATTCGGTTTTAGATTTCCTTGGATAATTATTTTTTTAATATAAAACAAAAATAGAAATATTAAATATAACATAAATATATATACATAAGAAAATACACTGGTATTTTTTTAGTGTTTATATATTTTTTAAAAAATTAAATTAAATTTTTTATTTTTAAAATTGGTTTGTTCAGGTTTTTCGGGTTTTACCCGGACTGACCCGAGCCCGAACGGGTTTTGAAATTTGAACCCATATGGATTCTTAGAATATCCATATTCCAAACGATTCGAGTTATTCGGGTCGGTCCGGGTAATCGGATTGGCCACCCCTACTAGTAAGGTTCGTTCATTGTACATGATGCTTACGTTGGCTATATGTATAACCGTATTGTGTCGTTGAAGGTGAGCACGAGGAACAAGTGGTTCGTTTATCAGCCAAGGATGTCTCAAATCAGAAAACGGCGGGAAACATTGCGAACACAGAAGCACTCTTGCAGCAGAAGAATGCTAAGACAAATGAATTTGCAATGGTAAAGCTCTCGAGATAAAATCGTAATTCGTCCCAACCCTGACCCGAGTCTTTCGTTCTGTATTGTTGCTTACGTGGGTTCGTGTATAGACACAGTTGCCTGGTTCCGTTCATCTGGGTCGATCAGGAGAGTCATCGTCAAGACGAGTAGCTGACTCGGGTAGTCGTGAACCGTTCAATGGGAGTGACAGTGCAAATAACTATGAAACTGCAGTGAAAGGAATTGATGGCCTGCAAATCAATGGAGATGACAAATTAGTCTCCTCCAAGTGAGATTAATATCAATATGTTATGATATCTTTGTTGAATTGATGATAAATAAATGAATTCACATTAAAAGGAAACTTGAATCGGTATGCTCTGTTATTCAATTTTACATAATATTTTCTTTTGTATTTAAGGGTTTCTTTTAAGATTTAGATCTAGTTTATCAAAACCCTAACCTTAATTTTTCTTAGTTTCTATATTATCTTGGTCGTCAAGTCTTCAGAATCGTTGACTGATGCCTCTGTTCGGCTGTCGTTTTACGCTCCTTGACACCTCTACTCGTGTCTTGGTTCGCCTCCCAATCTTGGATCGTCTTCCCGATCTGAGTCGATATGTTGCCTCTCATCTTTCGGCCGTCGGAGATCATTTCTTATCGTTGCTCAGTCGTCTAACCGCATCTCGAATTCTCAGTTTGCCTCTTTCAGTCTGCCGCATTTCGACTTTTCTCTGTTTGTCATTCTTCGCACGATTAGTCGTTCAATTTTCCAACCATTTGTTGATCTAACGGTCGACCACCCTCCACCCTTGATACGTCGTTCAACAGATCTACAAGCCTTCGACAACATCCTGACCAACATCGAACAAGGTTTGAACAAGGCTTGTATTCAATACGAATGACTCGTAACGTTCATTGCTTATTGTCAACATGAGCATAACAAAACCCATTTCCATAAATCATCACACGTGGAATATCTAGATTTCTACCATCCTTGAAGAGCATGGCCTCGATTATTTTCATCATGAAAAATCTGTTGTCTGTTGTCCTATTGGCCTCTATTACAACCAACGACATCCCAAACTCCGAATACAGCCTTCGCACCATTCCGACTTCAAGATCGGCTGCTATTATTAGCTATATTTGGTGCTTTCGCACCATCATTATAACCTTTAATTACACATAGCACATTTGTTCACAAAGCGTTGAAGCTCCTTGTCAACACTTATGAGAAGACTTTCGTGAACATGTAAGACAACTTAGACATGTGAGACAACTTAATGAATCAATTAAAATGTGTATTAAAGGTACATAAACAATTGACGAGTATATGTGTTTCATCAGAACAAAATGACGGGTGTATGTGCTTCATCAGAACAAAATTTGATGAGTTGACCCTACTTGATAAACTCATTGATACACATGATCTCAAGGAATCCGATTTCACCTAGTAGTATTCACCACCACGATCAGAACGAACGGCCTTAACGCGTTTATTAAGTTGAAGTTCAACTTCAGCCTTAAACGCTTTGAAAACATCCAAAATCTCTGACTTCTCATGGATAAGATAAAGATAACCATATCGACTGTAATCATCTATGAACGATAAAAAGTAATGTTGACCATTCCAAGAAGCAATAGGAAATGGTCCGCATACATCCGTATGTATCAATTGCAAAGTCTCTGAAGTTCGATATGTACCTTTACGTACTTTTTTTGTCTGCTTCCCCTTGATACAATTGACACAATCGTCAAAATTTGAAAAAAATCAAGAGTTTCAATAATTCCGTCTAGTATAAAACGTTCCATTCTTGGTTTCAAGATATGGCCTAATCGTTTGTACCATAAACAACGGAATTTTCATCAATCAATTTACGCTTCACGTCTCCTGAACCAACCTACAGGATTTCATTATATGAAGGGATGATATCGAGCATATAAAGATTATCCAAAATA
>CM071868.1:948257-994344 GCA_036759665.1 Gynandropsis gynandra
CTTATTTGTCCAAAACAGAAACCAAAAGTAAGTTTCGGCATAAAAGAGTTACTATGAAAACACCCTCCAAATCCCAAAATTGGTCAGTTTTCATCAAAAGTCTAAATTGCTCGATAACTTTCACTTCCACCCTTTTACCATCACCTACATAGATGTATCTTTCAACATCAAGCGGTTTTCGGTAATAGACGCAACGTCGCATAGATTTACTTACGTGAGTTGTAGCACCTGAATCAACCCACCAAGTATTACTAGGCACTGAAACTAAATTGACCTCAGAACAAACTAAGTGAGAGTCAAATCCTTATTTGCACGGCAAGTATGATACTTCGTACAACGTTTCCTTATGTGACCAGTCTTGTAACAAAAGAAACATTTTTTTAACCTAATTATGTTTCTTTTGCACATGAATTGATCTCGAATCAGCGGTTTCATAACCTTTCTTTCTTTTCTAGATCATGCCCCTTAAAATCAGAGAAATGAAATGCTTAATGATCATCAAACACATGCAATTTGAGGTTTTCCAGCGTTTGAGTTTGTTACAATTCTCAACATAACTCGAATCCCTAATCGATTGACGAACCTCCCTAATCGCTGGGTCGTGACCCATCAAAGCAAGCACGATCAATAAGTGCTCCTTCTATTCAGCAAATTTAAATCCATTCAACATATGGATCGAACTAATGTTGGCATAGATACTAGATGCCGATATCACAAATATAAACAAAAGATAGCTCGTGTGTTAGACTTCCATTCAATAAAACCTTAATTGAATGATACTACGATCCAATCCCATCACAAGGCATCTGCGCAACATCAAAATAATGACCTTTGGGTTTATCAAAGTTCGCATGAATTATATTATGTAACCTTCTCAATGTAATTGAAATAATTATTTTTCTCAAGAATTGCCTACTTGGTAGGATGTTGAGAAATTTAATTAAATCGAATACATTGATCAAAGGATATAATAATCATCATAATAATTCAGTGAATAACTTTTATAAAAAAAATCTATGATATAACCTTATAATTACACTATCTATATGTGTAATTAATCATAGTAAACTAAATTCACCGCAATTATCATATGATATATATAAATAATTTTCGTGCCAATTTTAATCCAAATGAATTGCAAAAATTAATCGAAATATATAAACCTATCCTTATGCGTATTAATCAGCAGATTCGACTCAAAATTTACCAAAATATTTTTGCAGTTAATTAAACGTAACGCCCCATGAAATCCTGATAGAACTGTTGGCACAATTGGCAAAGATTTATCCTTATAATGCATAGGTCTAGGGTTTGAATCTTAGAAGATTCTGCCGAAAACCATTTTTTTTAAATGGACCTTTTTTTGTTTTTAAATGGGCCGTTTTTTTTAATATCAATTAAACATGCCTTACGAATTTTATTTTTTGAAAAAAAATCTTTAAAAGCCCAAACGAACCCAAATTCCTTTTCTTCTTTAATAAATCTGCCCAGAATTATTTCTATTTTTTTTCTTTTTTTTTTACATTTAACCGTTCAGAAAACGGTTCTCATATTTTTAGGAGCATTTAATTTTCCTTTTTTTTAATAACAAAAAAAACGTTCATAATGGTTTAATAACAAAACCGTTCAAAACGGTTCTCATATTTATTATTTTTTTTAAAAAAAAATAAATAATAATGATAATGGTTTTACTCTTCTTCTTTCCCGAGAGTTCTCCAACTCTCTAATTCAATTTTTTTAAGAAAAATCTCCATCATCTTCTTCCCATCAAGAACAATATCTTGAATCTTAATGTAAACTAAATTTTACATCAAAATTGTTTAATTCATTCCAAAATTGTTTTGTTCATCAATAATTAAATCCAAATCTGATATAGATAGAATAGATCGGCTCTGATACCACTTGAAGGAATCTGATTTCACCTAATTCGGATTTCAAAACCCCCGAAACTCTATTGTGAATTATATCAAGATTTGAGAAAACTCGAAAATAGAAGATCGAGATAAATACCTGGATTTATGGTATACGACATGCAGCGGAATAGATCTTCTGATTCTACGTCCAATAACCTTAATTCTCGATACTGATGGGATGTATCGAGATGAGAGACTCTCTCAAAGTTTCTGTAAACTTTTGTGATAAAAATGAATCCACCTCTTCAGAAACCAAACGAATCTCATTTATATAAGCACGTGAACCAGGGACCATAAACCGACAGATAACCGATTAATTTCGGTTCTCAATTGTATCGTTTAATTTCGTCCATCATGAAATATAAACGATACTACCAAAGGTCTCTATGCATATAATCCTACTCATTCAATTCAATACCGAAGTCCAATCAATTAAACCTAAATCCGGTCACATTTAATTTGGACTAAACCGAATGACAACACTTATTCCAAAATTATTCACATATATAGGTCCACAAATATAAGATTAAACCAAAAATTCTTACATGATCTACTTGAATACATCCTTGATGGATTTCCTAATGATTACAGGACCATAGTTGATATTGTGAATACAAAGGATTCGATGATCCCAATCGAGAAACTTCATGAAAAATTTCTAAACCATGAAGAAAAGCTTCCAACAACAAATCTTCCAAGGTCTCTGCTTTCAGTTACAACGTTCAACACCAACTCACGTTAGTGTCATCATGTTCACGTCGTCGTGGATGGCAAAGTTGAAACAAAAACACTCAACAATGTGGATATCAAGGAAAGTGTCAAATTTGTGGAGTATTTGGTCATAACCCAAGGAGATGTCCTCAATTGCAAACACATGTCGCGCTTGTCTGCATTTACCATATCGTCTCAACATTCCACCATGACCTCACATTGATCTCACGATTCACGAAAATCACCACCACAAGCTCACAACAACATGGTTGTTTCGTTCATTGTAGATAAATGGTTAATTGATAGTGGTGTATTACGTCGCAACATTCTGATTTACAACACCTATCAATGCATAATATGTACCTTGATAGAGAGACATGGATCATTAGAGACGACGCAACTCTCTTCATCACATATATCAATTCATTTTATTATTCTTTACTCACATGGGAAATTATTTGTACTGATGTTCTATGAATGCCTCATATTAAGAAGAACATTGTCTCCATACTCAAACTTCGTGCCATTAATAATGTCTTCGTTGAATTTTGTGATGATGGATTTTATTGAAAAATCGCCGCACGAGGGCACAACTCACAACAGGGTTGTTGATGATAGTGCTATGAGTGGTCAGTCCAACCCGTAACCAATCCAATTCTTGCAACGCTTTTTCAGTGTCTAAACCCACTTTTTCTAATTAGCATTCCAGTTTAGATCATCCCTTTATTTTCATTCTAAAAAAAATTACGAAATTTATTTTACCTCATTCGCAATGTCTTCCATCTTTACCTTGTAATGCTTACTTTAGTAATAAAAGTCATAAACTTTCGGTTCATGTCTCCATAACATCGTCTAGTCTATTAGAAATTATATTTTCGGATGTTTGGACGTCTCCTCTATTATCACTAGATGGTTTCAAATTCTATATCATATTCACTTGTTATACTTGGCTTTATCCACCCAAACACAAATTTAATAGTCTACCTACATTTACACGCTTCAAACCTCTAGTAGAAAATCAATTCTAAACCGATATTGGGACTCTCTATAGTGATAACGGAGGATAATATATTATCTTAACCTCATTTCTATCTCCCTACACCATCCACACCCCGAACACAATTGTCTATTCTAACATCGTTATCGTCACATAGTCAAAACTAGTTTTTCCCTTTCATTCTATGCAAACCTCGACACTTTTGGTATTTCGCCTTCACCACGACATGTATTCAAATTATATATATTGTAAATATAAATAAATTTACTATAAATCATCCTAAATATATATAATTTTATTAAAAAAATAAATATAAACATATAAATACAAACTACAAAATAGTTTATAAATTGGTATCTAAATTAAATAATTTTTTTATAAAATTATATATTTAGAACATTCATATTATAAGATTATACGTTGACACTTAAAACTAATCATTGTATGATTAGCTAAAAATAAGAAGAAGGCTTAGCATCTTCATATTTAACATAAAATTTCGACTATATATTATATAACACAAAATCTTCATAAAATATTAAACACAAAAGCACCTACTCTCTCATTTTAAGCATCCACAATTCCAAATCCATTAAATTTATTTAAATTATATGAAATCATAAAGCATGAGCCAATTTAGAGCACCTGTCTTTGATCCACTTGAAGCTCTTCCTTAGTGACCCTTTAAGCTTACCTTCAACACTGTAAGCTCTGTAACTCACCACTCTCTTCTTCCTCTGCAAATCCGGGTCACCCAATCCCCAACCCGAACCCGACCCGGATTTGTTTCTTGATCTTTCTCTCTTAGGAGGTGTCGGGTCGTCGTCCACCATCCGGGTCGGGTAATCTGTGTAGGAAGTGCTGTAGGACCGGAGATCCTGCATATTGTTGACGCCGAACCAATTCTGACCGTCCGATCTGTGTTGTTGAATGTCTGAGGATCTTCCCTGACCGTAGGATTTGGATCTGAAATCTTCCATGTATCTTAGTGTTGTTGAAGAACTTAGTGAGGAACAAGAAGAGGAGGTGTGGTTTTTGTAATAAAGTCGAAAGCTTTTGTTTCTTTTACTAGAAGGAAAGGATCTTCCTTTTATTTTTTTCTTTTTATTTTATTTTTCTTTAGTATTATTGGTGATTTACATTATATTATATAGTCGAAAAATCTCTTGATCATCTCTCTAAATCAATTAAATCTTATTGTAAAATATCACAATTGTATAATGATTTTTTCAAACCTTCTCTATCAATTTTATGATATGATACGAAAAATTTGGAAAATATTAATATAAATTCAAAGGTGTTAAAATAATTTTATTATTTATTTTTTTTGTGAATTTGATTAAATTTCTATAAAAAAATTGGAAATTGAAAGATGATTTAGAAATCTACCTGAGATTTAATCATTTATTTACTCTCTCTACTTATCTTTTATTTCCCATATTTTTAGATGCTTTTTTCAAGAAAAAAATTATATAATTAAAATTATTGGGATTTAATGAAATTATTAGTTGGGGTTTATAATAAACATTAAACACAGAGTCGGTGCACTCAGAATTTCGGAGTTGCAATTTGCAAAAATAAATTATCACATAATATGATTTCACAAGTTTGAATTGTTTGACCAATCACTCGCCCATTGTCCCACGTGATTCCCACGTGCTTTCATTCACCATCATTTGCTTTCTTTTTAGAAAAAATAACAAATACTTAAATTAAAAGAGTATAAAATACATTGGTTCCATGTTAAAAAAAACAAACTATTCACATTCTAAAAAAATATATAAATTAAAAATTTATAATCCATTACATAATGCTATGTATTTTTGTATTTCTAGGAAGTGATACAAAAAAGCTTATAATAACATTTAAATCTATTTGATAATAACCTTTGATATTTATATTATTTTAAAAATTTAATAATAATAAAAGAATCAATTTTAATATTTTATATCTTTTTCCTTTTATTTCAAAAAATGGAACAAACCAATAGTGACCAGATTAAAATGAAAACATAACATCAAATGGGGAAAAGAGTTAGTAAAAATACCTTCCCTAATAATTATTTTAAAATAGTTATGAAATCATAGTGGTGGCTCCTCATTTATTTGATTGAATACATATAATTTACTAAGAAATCTTATGAAATTATTATCTTTACACTGAAGATGAAATAGACTTGTTCCTTTTAGAGATTCCTTAAATTTAATGCTAGAAAATTTCCATTTCTATGTATATATAGGCATATGTATATGTATATATAATTAAATATATATTAGAAGAGTTCGTAGGACAAGTACATTAAATGAGCAATCATGAAACGGTCCACTTGATTTTCGTCCTCACTATTTAAACAGTTAAAAACGAATAAGATTCTTTCTTCCTATTAAAAAAAAGAAAATAAAATAAAATAAATTCAACCAATTGGGCAAATCCCCATTTCTCTGATTAATATAATAACCAAAAGCTTTGGACATTTTCCCAAAACAGTTGTTAAAGTAATCATTTTTTCAATAAGAGAAAAGTGACAAAATTCCTAAAATTACATTTATTTCTCGAAAACCCAATGTAATTTAAAACAATAAAAGTTATAATGTTTATTCCTTTTATTCAATATCACATCAGTAAAACAAGTAAAACCAAATGTTATAAAAATCTTTCTAAATGTCCATCTAGGTGTTGGATATTTTTTTGCCACCAATTAATCTCTATGCGGTACACATATCTATATATTTATCTTTTATCGATTTTATCATCATCATTTCATTTATTTTTTTTTATTTATTGTATCGTTTATTGTCGTTATCTGAATCTTTTATCCTTGCATTCTCATCCTCGTCTATTCTTATATTCAATTGTCTCTCATATAATTTCATCATCTTCATTTATCATCTATATTTTTGGTTCATCTTTACCTTTGATTTCATCTCTCTCATATAATTTCATCATCTTCATTTATCATCTATATTTTTGGTTCATCTTTACCTTTGATTTCATCTCTCGCATTCACTCTCGTTCGAAGCCATTTTTTATATTTTATTTGTTTTATATTATTTATCGTTGTAACTTTGATATTGTGAATTTAAATACTTACAACAACATTAAATTTAACTATGATAATAAAAATAAACATGGTAATAAACTTCCAAAACTTCTAATCTTTTTTCTATTAATCTTGTGTGATTATAATAAATTATTTTTTTCCTACAAAATGCTTTAATTACATATTGAAAAGAAAAAAGATGATGTTGAACTCGAATTTGTCTCTTCAAGACTACCAAAATTGGGTCTATACATCAATTTTTTTCCTCTTTTTTGTGGCAACATAAACTTTGAATTTTAAAAAAAAAAAAGAGATGGTAAAATGGTAAAAAAAAGAAGAGAACTAAGAGGACAATCCTTTGCGATTCATAAGGTCGTGGTAATAGAGAAGAACACACATTGGTTGTCCAAATATGCAAAAGATGAACCAGAAGACCATATTCCCCACCTGAGATGATCACACCATTTCCATTAGCATAATTCCATCGAATTCATTCGATAAAATCCGAATCTTTACACAAAGAGATCTTACCATCGATCCGAATCTTTCTTCCAAATAGTTCGTCGTAAAAACTAATGGTACCTACTCAACGAATCAATCAATCAATCGATTCCATCAGTTCAACGAATGAATCCTTCTCGACGATGCTTACAAATATCACTACGAGTTTATGATTCTTTCTTTACCTGAAACATAATTCCGATGAAAGCCCACAACTTGAACACGCGGCAAGGAACCGCAATGCATAGCTGTTCAGCCAAATCCCGTAAATTTACGTATGTATATATGTATGTATGTATGTATGTCAGTTCGTAGTTGTATGTGTTCATACCTCATGAAATACGGCAGATACTAAGAATGCGATGACAACAGCGGCCGCCTATAAGAAAGAATGAATTGTAAAGCAATCAAATTCAGAATCTTTAAAGAAAAAAGCCATCAAATTTGGAATCTCTAAATAAAAAGCATTCAAATTTGGAATCTCTAAAGAAAAAAGCAATCAAATTTGGAATCTCTAAAGAAAAAAGCCATCAAATTCGGAATCTTTAAAGAAAAAGCCAACAAATTCAGAATCTCTAAATAAAAACCATTCAAATTTGGAATCTCTAAAGAAAAAAGCAATCAAATTTGGAATCTCTAAAGAAAAAAGCCATCAAATTCGGAATCTTTAAAGAAATCAAATTCAGAATCTACAACGAAAAAACCCATCAAATTCAGAATCTCTAATGAAAAAAGCAATCAAATTCAGAATCTACAAAGAAAAAAGCCATCAAATTCAGAATCTACAAATAAAAAAGCAATCACCTTTGGTATACTTCGACGCAGGCACACAAAGTAAATATGGCGAACAATCCATTTATGAACAGGCTGTAGAGAAAGAAAAACAGATCTCTATTAGCTACATTTTCAATTAATGCAGCAAAAACGACCCGTAAAATTGAAATGTACCATTAAAAATGTAGAAAGAATAATACCATATTCCACATTCTCCAATACTGTTGATGGAAGAACAATATAATTCCACAAAAAAAATGAAAGAGATTAATGAGTTTTGATCAGTTCAAGTAGAAAAACAGAATCATAAGAAAATCGGATAGGCAAAACTCACCTCTCCAACGCTCTTTGCGTTCCACCAGTCTTTGTAAAATTCACGATCGCCAAATCGAAGAAGTTCGGCCAATATGTTTAACCTATAAATATCAAAACGTTACATCGGATTTCATCGGATTTCACGGATGAAAACAATTAATGGATTGATGCTTCTTTTGCCGACCTACCAAAGGTGGAAGAAGCAGTAGAACATGCAAAGCCATACATATAAGTTTGGAACCGAAAGCTTCAATACCCTTTCTATGGCATATAAGAGATCCCCTTTCAACGGATGTTTTGAATTCCGAACGATAGGGTTTATATACTGCCATCAAAAGTAAAAGATTAATCATTTATTCAATATTATAAATCCAAGAGGTTTAATTAGAGATTTTGACCCACTTGTTCTATTATAAATCCCATGAATCCAGTGAATATGATCAATTTCGCAAATTGTCGAGCCACCCAACCTTTTCGAATACATGGAGATCGAGGATACGTTGGCTGAAAATATATAAACAAAAAGTTTTTTTTTTTAGATGAAGACAATAAGCTTTTTCAATACAAATGAAAAAGGTGGATTTTTTGGTACCTGATAACACAATGTAGGCGCAACCATGAAGTAAGCCAAGCTCTTCAGGTTAACATCGTACGAGATTTCAGAATTCGTCTACGGTTTATAATCACATCGTGTCAAATACTAACATCAAAACCATGATTTATGTTCAACATTTTATTAATACGATGTAATTAAGCATACCTTATCACCTGACTTAGCTAGGGTTCTCATGTCATAGTTAGTATGGGCATACGAAACCAACTTTAGCCACACGATCGAAGTGAATAGCATCAATGTGACGGCTGATACGAACGCAGAATCACACCTGTTCAGGAAAAAAAACCCTAGCTTTATCATACAGCATTGCAATCTGACCAGAAAAAACCCTAGCTTTATCATACAACATTGCAATCTGACCAGAGAAACCCTAGCTTAACCATACAGCATTGTAATCTGACCAGAAAAAACCCTAGCTTTATCATACAGCATTACAATCTGACCAGAAAAACTGTAGCTTGATCATACGGCATTGCAATCTGACCAGAAAAACCCTAGCTTTATCATACGGCATTGCAATCTGACCAGAAAACCCCTAGCTTTATCATACAGCATTACAATCTGACCAGAAAAAACCCTAGCTTTATCATACAACATTGCAATCTGACCAGAAAAAACCCCTAGCTTAATCCTCACCTTAGTGTCACGAGAACGGGATATAAGACCTCTGTTGTGGTGATGATAATATGAAGAATGATGACAACCTTCAGAATAACACAAATCATAAAACTCTTTTTAAGTAACAAAATTCAACAAAAGTAAAATCCAACAAGGGCTTTACGGTAGAATACTCACAGGTTCAGATATCCATTTCCGCTGTACTAACTTCTCGACTACAAAGGCAGCCAGAGGGAATATCGGAAGCGAAAGACTGTAATTCAATGAATATACTAAGCGAAAGACTATCGGATTAAGCAAAAGAATGCAATTCAATGAATATTCTAAGCGAAAGACTATCGGATCAAGCGAAAGACTGCAATTCAATTCAATGAATAGGACTAGCAAATAAGGAAAAGTCATTACCAACACATGAGAAGTGGCCAATCTCGTAGTGATCTTGAACTAAACCAGAAACCAGTTCTCATCAACAAACCGTACTGCAAGATTCAAAAAGAATCCAAATTGTAATTACCCTTTAACTAATTTCCCCTTAAAATCTTGAGAATTAATGGAAAGAACTAACCTTCATTAAGTTTTCAATGATAAGCCTACTGTTCACAGCAATTAGCACAACTATACAGAGGTTGAACAGTCCGGCATGGCTCTACAATCAAACACAACTAATCGTTAAATTCATCAAAATCGATTGAAAAAACACTTTCTTTGATTCATTATAAGACAAACCCACCACAAGAAATTCAAAAAGATGAACTCTTGCTGACAGATTTACAGACCCATTGAAGATTTCTACTGTATCCATAAGAATTTAAAGAACCCAAATTACCTGTTTGAATATTGCGTCTGAGCTGAGTGGACTTTCCCTTACACTCCGGTGAGCCGGAACCGACGGCCGATATGTGAACCGTATGTCACCTTCACCACTGCCTCGGCCATCCTCAGCTTCCCTATTCCCGGCGTTACCTCTGGCCAAATTCGCCGGCTCTGTTCCGGCGTCAACGGAATCAATCCGATCCCTCATTTCATCCTCCGGAATACCGGAGATAACTCTGTTGGCCGCCGATTCTGACTTCCTATGACGGAGCCGGTTGAGATCCCCAAACTGTTCAGCACCACCGTCCATCGTCATAGCTGCATCAACGCCGCCTTTAGAATCTAAAACCACCATTGAAGTGCTCAAAGAAACAGCCAAGACTCTTAAACGTTAAAGAAGAAAAAAAGTAGACGACCACAGGACCATGCAAGAGAGGATGAGAATCACCAAGAATCTAGCGGAAAAAAAAGGAGATTTTTTTTGAAGATCAGAGAGAATAATGGAAAAAAAATCCAGAAGATGTTTGGACGCTAAGAAAACTATTGATTGTTTAGCATTCCCACAAAAAAGCAAATTCCGAGAACGAAAGATGAACTCTTCCTCTTTACATCACACGAGAAAGAGAGAGAGAAGATGATGACGGAGAGGTAAAGCGGTGGAAATATATATATATATATATTTTATATTTAAAATTATTATGACTCCGTGTTTCTTTTTGGAATAAAAAAATACAAAATATTTCGGATTCATTCGTTTCCATGTTAAATTCTTGGGATATTTTTAAAATATTCCATTTTTCTCAATATTATCTTGAAAATAAACAATTAATATATATGTAATATTTATAGAATATTCGATTTTAATAATATGTGTATATATATATATATATGAGATATTTCAATAATTGGATCTTGGAGATATCTTTGTATTGGTTGGTTAAATAAAAATATATATTATGGAATTTTTTATATATATTTTCCGTTGGAATTTTTTAGATGATTTCTAATTAATAAGAATTATACAAGTGAAAAATATATAATAAAACGAATTTAATCGTTAAATTTCATATGGAACAACTCTAAAATTAAAAAAAAACAATACCGTAATAATTAAATGCATTGTAAAATTTTGACTGATAAAAAAAATTTGTTTCAAGATTCTAACCTTTGTTTGTTAGTAAAGTTTAAGTTCGTATAATTCTTTTTTGGAAAAGAATTTAGTGTAAAATATGCAACAAATATCTTTCTAAATAAAAAGTTAGAAACTATATGGAAAACAATAATAAGAGTCCACTTTTATTATAAGGTTTAGTCCGTATAGTTAAGTTTGGATATTATGGTTAAAATTCTTTAAAAAATCCAAATTTATGGTATTTCAAAATATAGAAACTTAATGGAAAAACAAAAGCTTTTATTTGTATTATATCCGAGTCTCATGAATTTGGCTCCATTAAATTTCCACCGACTTGTTGTACGCAATTTTTTTTTATCTTACTCATGATGATCAACCTAATATATTCCATCAATTCTTGTAATTTAATATACTAAAATGTACTTCCTAAAATGTAAGAAACTTCAAAATCTCTACCTAAATAACTAGAAAAAATTAAAACGACATTCCTTTGAATTTTATATAAGTAAATTAATTAGTTAGGCATTATTTTGGTGTTTACATTTATTTTTCTTTGCTAATATAGATGTGCATTTAAATTATTATTTATATATCCAAGATTTTTGTATTTTATCATTAAAAAATCTGAATGCAGTTAATTAAAAAGGTGAAAAAACAGAAAGTGGAACTTTAAATACACTTTTGATAGTCTCATATTATATATATTTGTTTTAAAATTTTGGATCATCTTAAACTAATTATATGTTGTAATTTTTCTATAAAATAAAAAAGGTCACCCCTTAATTTTATATTATTAAGAATGGTCGTACTTGGGAGCATAGACAAAGAAACATTGATGTTATGACGTGAGGATCTCTAATTGTATTTAAATAATGCTTTCAAGTAATGCTAATCTAAACGTCTATTTTAATAATTCTACAAAAAATAAATAAATAAAATTTTCCCATATGAAAAAAAGAAAGATTATCAGATGAGAATATTCTGTTTTCTTAATGAGATTTACTACGTTTAATACGTAATTTAGTTTCCCAATTTAACATGTTAATAATACGAGATTCGACAAGCTAATCCCAATAACCGGACTTAAACCGGCCTGAACCCAATATGATAACCGGACCAAATTAACCCGAATAATTTGAACCGAACTGAACCGAACCGAACCGAACCAAACCAAACCAAACCAAACCAAATCAATTGGTTATCACTCATACTATGGATCTAAGACACATAAAATAGAATTTCGGACAGTGATTAGAAGCAGAATTCATGTAATTGGATCGGAACCTCGGATCCGAATGGAGCGGCGGCTCGAGCAGCTTTTGGAATTGAATGAACGTCACAATCCGTTGCTACGAAACGTGCATAAATGGCTTCCGAATTGAGAGATAACATCCACCATTCCTCCATACCCTCCAACTGCGACTACCTGAACAAGCAAACCGGTCTTTACATGTAAAACCTTACCGGGTCATCAAACATTGGGCAATTCGGGTAATCCAAACCGACCCGAAAAACCCAATCTAAAAGTCATTTGGATTACCCACAAAAACCATATATGTTCAAAATCTAGAATCCGTTCGGGTTCGGATCGATTGGATTCGGGTTCTCCGAACTCGAATAACCGAACAACCCAAAACTTAAAAAAGTAAAATAAAAAAGTACATTTTTGTTTTCTTATTACTTGAATTATCCAAAAAACAATGCCAAAGAACCCAAAAACCCGTGGAATCCGGATCAAAACTGAACTACTCGTAACTAAACAACCCAAATTAGTCAAAGAACCCGAAAAAACCCGATTATCCACAACCCAAATTATCCGAAGAATTCGCATTACCCGGAATATCCAAATACCTAATTCGGGTTATTTTGGATTCAATATTTCAAAACCCGAATAACCCGAACCCGAATCGAAACTCGAAGAACCTAGACCGGAAACATATTGTTCCAATTCGGTTCATTTTTTTCATAAACCGAAAAACCCGAACTCGGACCAAACCCATGGAACATGGACCGGAAAACATACGGTTCCAATTCGGGTTCATTTTTTCATAACCCGAACAAACCTGAACTCAGACCGAACCCGTGGAACCGCATTGCTCACCACTAAGTTCACATTGATGACAAAAAATGTAAAGGACAAATCCCATTATAATATCCAAATTTGTTTCAAACGAAAAAATACATTTATTACTTTTTTAACAAATTTATTATTAAATTGGCAATTACTTCACAATAGTACTTTCAGAAGAATATATGAACTTTTAAAATTACTTCAACTATATGTGTGCTCCTTAATCAAATTAGAAGTAGTTTCAAAAATTCATATATCATTCAGAAAGCAAGAGATATTAGACGTAATACTTCGAATACCAAATCATTGACACGTGAAGATTGCGAAAATATTGCGAAAAAAAGAGGGAAGGAACGGTAACATACACCCGATGCGTGCAAAGAGACGGAAAATGCTGATTGCGGCGCACATTCAATTTGCGAAAGTGAAGCTCCATTTAGGTCGAAACGCCTCAGCAGACGTCCTGCTCCTACAGCCAAAATCTGATGGGTGTGATTTTGTTAGGAGTGAACACAAAATGATTAGGTAAAAGGCGAAAAACCAAAGCTTCATCAATTTCCTTAAAGAGATTATTCAAAATGATTTATACACATATGCCCACGAAGAAACTTAATAGAATATTCATCGTACTTTATTGATTGATTCGGCAAAGAATAAGAGGTGGACATTACGGTTCGATTATATAAAACCTAACCAAACCGAACCGAACTGTGGTCATTAGCTTCGGTTCGGGTATAGATAAAATAATCGATCGGGTATGAACGGTAAAAACCCGAATGGATTCGGTTCAGTTCGGTTATTAACCGAATAACCGTGGATAACCGATTGGTTACATAAAAATATAAAAAATATATAGATAAATGATATTTATCAAATGAATATTTATCTAATATAATTAATAATTAAAAATTAAATATCAAATTTAAATAATAATATATTATATTATATTTTTAAACATATGAATTATTTGAAATATTCCAAATAATATCATTTATTTGTAATTTTATATGATAAAATAATTGGTAAAATCGAAATAATAGAATAATAACCGAAAAATTAGAGTTCGGTTTTTACTTTGTTTACAATATTTTATTGATATAACCGAACCTAACCGTTGTACAACCGAACTGATTTAAATTGAGTTATTTTTTTTTTTAAAATCCAAATAATCCGTACCCATTATATCCGAACCGAAATCCGAACTGAAACCCGAAATGGTCAGCCCTAAACTATAGACTCTCATGCTTAAGTCCGAAATTTTATATCACTTACTTGCTTGTCATCGAAAACTACATCTTGAACATTTGCAGGGATGGATATTGTCGAGATACATTCCGAGGCAGGTAGATTCCATACAAATATATTTCTACCCTGTCCACAAAGCTACAAACAAAGAAAGATCGATCATAACAAGAATCTTGATTGCCCATTCTTTATATTTCTCAGTAATTCAAGAAGAAATGCATAATGTGCTTAAGGTTATTGAAAGCATCAATCTTTAAAGGCAGAAGATAGGCGTGGAGATATAATATGAACTCAATTGGTTAAATCCTTACCAACCAGCTTTCACTTTCGTCGAGAGCCACAGAACTCATACGAAATCTGAATCCTTTCTCTTGAGGACCAATCACTTTAACACATTTTCCAGATTTGCAATCTAATTAACGAAAAGGAAGAAAAAATTCGCCACAAATCAGAAGCCACACAAGAAAAAAAAAAGCCCTTTAGTTTTCTTCATAATTTTTACAGCCTTACCCCAAATTCTTGCAGTCCCATCCTCTGAACCCGTCACTATCTGAAACGAGAGATTGAAAAGAGCAAATAATCGATTAATATACGAAACTCAATGATAGTTGTGAAAGAAGCCTTTTGAATAGATAAATATATGAAGGTAAAATCACCATTACCTGACTTGCAGAATTACGAGAAACTATACAATGAAGGTAATCTGAATGGCCCTTGAACAACATTTTGATTTTACCACTCTCCTGATAGACGATGATGCAAACAAAGAATCATGTGTTATAATCTCAATATTACATTATAAGAAAAACTAACACGGTAAAAAGTATTCACCTTGATCAAATACATACCACGTCCCAGCAATACGCGTGAGAGTCACCAGCAGCAGTAAAAATGCTTCCTGACTATCACAGAATGGAGGGGAAAACAATTACACCGATAAATAACGGGAATTATTACGATTAGTAGAGAGGTAAATGAACTACCGACCTGCGGATCAACAGCAATGGCATTGATTTCTGGCATTGGCGAAAGAGCACCCCATGGACCTCTTTGGAAGAAGAAAAATAACATTAACCCTAAGTATTCACAAATCAATTGAATAGAATCTCACCACAATGTTTCATGGTAAGTATATTCACATAAGAAAAGGCTCACTTGTGTTGAGGATTAGTCAATTCAAGCAATGGCTTGACAGTGTTCCCTGCAGAAAATGACATAGCTCTAAGCTTTTGAGCTTTAAATTTCTTTAAGATCCTTCAAATCATAATCCCCAGATGAATCCAAAGATCAATTTAGCTTAACAATCATGATTTGATTGAATTATAATTACCTTGTGAATGAAGAGGAACTTCTGAATCAGTAAATTGCTTCCAATTCCATCCTCGAATTCGACCATCATCTCCGCAGCTACAAGATATTAGACCAAAGACCTTTGAACACGATCCAAGCTTCAACACCAAAATCCCAAAGGACATTAACTTAGGAATTACATTACATTTCAATTACCTCAGGAGCAGAGAATCTTCGTCGTCGCCATAGAACTTGATATCATAAGCAGGTCCGTCATGTGCCCTAATCAATCCCTCGGGTTCAGCCACCACCGCATCGTCGCCGTTTGAGTAGCCGACACTCGTCGATCCAGAAATAAGCGAGGACAGAGAATAGAAACCTAGGGTTCCATCACTGGAAGCGAGGAAAAAGGCGTCAGGATTATGGCTTTTTCTCGGAGGAGCCCAAGCGGTCCTGAAAACGGTACGAGTCTGGAGCTCTCGCTCCTTCAGTATAGCTTCTCTGTACGCATCTTCGTCCCAGTTTGTAGCGTTTCCGTACATATTATTCTTGCTCCTCTTCGATCCCTTGGTGTTGATTCTCGCGTGGTACAACAATGGCGGCTGTGAAACCAGAGTTGAGACCGTCCAGCAAAACGCCGGCGACAGAAGTGTCAAGATGGAATGTAAAGAAGGATATGAACGACGCCGTTTTACAGCTTGTCAGCGTACGCCCTATATTTTCAATGTTTTCCATTTTGACCCCGTATGTTTTCTACGACGAAAAATAATAAATTCATACGTACAACGTGAAAAAAATATAAACAGATCACGTAAAAAAACTACTAACAAAAACATATAATTAAAAAAAACAAAAAATTACTTGGAATGATAATTAAAGTATTTTAAAATATCATAATTATGTATTAACTATATATTTCACATTTATATACAAACTATAATATTGTTTTAAAATAATATATATTTTAATTATAATCAATTTAATCAATAAACATAATACGCATATCATATATATTCATTTTCATGAATAATTTTAAATTAATTTTTGTAATTTATATATTATTTTAAAATAATATAATAATTTAATAAAATAGAAAAATATTTCATTTATATACAATTTCCATATATTTTAAAATAAAAAATGTGTTCTTTTAGTTTTCTAAAAAATACCAAATAAAAAATATATTAAAATTTAGAAAAGACATAAAAGTCATCTATTAAATAATTCATGAAACTGTGTTCCATATCAGAATATTTATGATATGGGTGAATTAAATTAAATATGAATTTATTTCTACTTTAAATCTATATATTAAAAGTACATGTTTTCTCTGACTTCTCAACCATTTTTGCATTTCAGGCATCCACGTCAACCATATACATTTATTAAAAACACTAAATTGGATTCAGATTTTCACTCCCACGATCTCTCCTCTCTCCATGCTTAAGAAACCGTAAACATCTGGAATTCCAAGAGCTCCCTTCTCTCTCACACCCATCATCAGTAAATATACGAAGGATGACCCAAGGCATTGAAATGGGTGATCGGCGTGCGGTGGTTAGTGACAACGAGCGGTGCGCCGGTGAAGGCATCTCCTTGAATCGCATATGTGAAACCCTACGATGGGGATTTCATCTGTCGGCCCTCTCTCAACGTTGACCCGCGACGGTTGGCCTCTTGGCGTGGGTGTTCGCTTCCATGTTGACGAAGATTTCTGCTCTTGCTTCTGGTGAAAGGCGAGAGGATACGATTTGGCTTCAGCGAAATAGAAGAAGCCATCTCCGGTGAGATTGCATACGAATTCCAAGGTGCGGACGAAGGGGTAATTGCGAATTAGAAAAATAGAATATGGGGGTTTGGTACTCATGATTCCCGTATTTGTGCGTACGGGACGAGCTAAGAAGTGGTCTTCATGGACATAGAAGTTGGTAAATCGAGCTGTTTATACACTCCTTCACTGTCTCCGCCAGTTCCAGCATGGTGAATTCGCCTACGAAACCAATAGATCATATAAGGTGCGTTAAGAGTTTGATTCCATGTTTATATTTGATAAAGGGGATTGCCTGGGATGTCTGAAATCCTACCATGGGTTACCGATGTTGATGGGTCCGTTGTCCTCCTCTTCCATGAGACGGATAAGACCATCAACCTTCAGGTTTGTCAGAATACGAGCTTTAGTGTATCTCCAACAAAAGGGCTTTAGTTTTTATAAAGGATGATAAGCAACGAGAATGAGGTCCCAAGTGAGAAACGTAGCAGAAGCCGCGAGTCTGTGACCCGGGCTTCTGGCTGGACAGTCAAAGGCTCACCCCTAAATTCACTCGCAAAAACATGTCAGATGAATTAAAACAACGGGTGTTTAACAAGACAACGCCAACTGTAGGTAAATTGATTGAATGACTCACCTGAGTGCTTGAGCAATGAAGTTGCTGATAACATGCCCATCATCAAAGTTCATACGAGGGCCATCTGTGTTGAAGATTCTGGCAAATGCGGATTTCTACAGCAAAGTAAAAGAACAGGAAGATGAGAATATTGATAATATTAGGGAGTAAAGAGACAATGGAACATCAGAAATGTGACCGACCAATTCCATGCTGCCTGTGATAGTCAAACATCAAGGTCTCAGCCACACGCTTCCCTTCGTCATAGCAGCTTCGAACACCTATGACATGAAATTACCATTCGTATATTAAGATAAACACAGATAGGCAAAACCACAATGCTGTCGAATGGAAAAAATGGTGCCCCAGTAAACAAAGATTCAAGAAACGTATGCGTATGAACCTACCAATTGGGTTAACATTTCCCAGTAGCTCTCAGGCTGTGGGTGGATGAGAGGATCTCCGCACACCTCTGAGGTTGAGGTAAGCAAAATACTATTTAGAGAACAAAACTTGCTCACTGAGCCAAGCAAGAAGGCAACAAAACATGATCAGGGAACAAAGAGTTAACAGAGTCCCAAACCTTGCTCCGACACGCTTGGCAAGCCCTAGCATGTTCAGTGTGTCGATCACATTTGTCTTAATTTTCAAACTGTCTGACCATTCCTTCAATACTTCTGGCTCTCGGGAGTCTCTTTGTAGGATACTTGGCCAAAGTGTGACCCGTTAGCCCATAAGTAAGTACTGTGACGAAGCGGCTGTTGCTCACCCGACACGATCGTACGAGGTCACAATTCACCCAACACGATCATCCGGGCAAAATGTGGCTTTAGTGGTAAGGCTGTTAAAATCCTCAAACAAGAAAAGGTTGAGTTTGGGAGTTTTGATATACTTTTGGATGATGAATTTTGACAAGGACTTAAGGTATATTCAAACTGGTTAAGTTACCCTAAGCTCTATATCAAGAGTGAGCTAATCAGTGGATCAAGACATTATGTTGGAGATGCAAAAGAGCGGTGAGCTTCAAAGGGTTTAGGCCGAGAAAGGGATTATCACAAAACAGAGCCTGAAAGATAGACTTAAGACATTGATTAACTCTAAAAAAGTGATGCTTTTCATGAAGGGCACACCAAATTCGCCTAAATGTGGATTCAACTCGGGTTTAATTTCCCTATCTCATACGAGAAGTTATTGGAAACTCTTGTAAGTTATTGGAACATGAGGGGGATGCTCGGCTATGAATATCGACCCAACTTGCTTACCAAGTGAAAGGAATTTGACTAAGAGCTGGGAAGCTGAAAGACAAAGAGTCTTCTTGTAAGATGAGATGACATAACATTATTTCTGTAACTGACTTTAATCAAAATAAAAAACATCTGGAATCGGCATCGCATTCACCTCTGTCTATCTATCCAGATATCTCTCATTGCAATGTTAGAAGAGTACAACAAGCTGAGGAAGGAAAAAAGAAGCAGAGAAACAAATGCATTGGGTTTGTAATCATCGACTTGAAATGATGTCCTATAAGGTTCTATACTAAAAACTTGTAGAATGAATTACTAATGTTGGAAGGACATTTTACTATTGAATCTGCTTAACTTATAAAATGGTTATACCACACAGGAAATGAAGAAGATACTTCCACAAGCTATAGAGCAAGAGAACTTTTACGTGCCAAGACCGAGCAGCAGCAACTGCCGTATACTAACTCGAAGCTTAAATGGGAATTTCAGTGTTGCAAGTTCTTTAAACAGAAAGGTTTCATTGGGCATCCAATAGTATGGATCCAACAACATCAATTCAATAGCTCTAGGTACATCTATCAGAAAAGAAGGCAGAAGGATTCGAGCATAAAAAATACCTGCCCAATCAGCCTTTCTTCTCATCTTCGCGATGAAGCTGCTTTTGTTGTCTCAGTGTTTTCGGGTCCATTGTCTCCTTGAACTCATTATGATTCACATGAAGCAGTTATATTATATCCAGTAACATACCGTTACCACTTTCTCAAGCAAATTAAAGCATGTTTTCAACCCATCTATATAGATCTGCAGTCTCAGTTCTTCTGGAAGAGTCTCAGTGCTTGACTAGAAAACACTTGATTCTACCTTACTTTACATGAAGACGTAACATCAAGTACTAGAAAGAGAACAATAAAAAGGATTTCATTTTATTCTTCAAATCCGTCTTTTACATGTGCAGATGAAGATTTTATACACTCACAAGGCTACATACAAATCTGTGCAGATGGATGTTGAATTCTCTAACTTAAGCCATTGGCTTTGGATCATTAGGTAGTCATTGGTTTTGGAGCACTAGGTGACGTGTTTTTTTTGTTTACAGTTACCTTGCACTGACAGCAACATCTGGAGTTATGGGAATCCTTTCTAGCGTGCTTTCTGAGATGGTCTCAACAATGTTGAAGTGATGGGAAAGGAGAGCTTTGTTGTGGTGAAGTTGCGTTGTTGGTGCATTGCAGTCAGTTGCAGAGAAAAGAGAAGAAAAAATATTGTGTATCTAAAACAGGGGAAGAAGAATATTGCTTATTAGGTATGTATGATTAAACATGAGAAAAAAAAGATTGTGTACCTTCAAACTTGTGTTTGGTTCAAACCAAGACCGAATTTGCAGCGAATTGTAGAATTGTTCTTTTGAGTCTTTGTAAATATATAATTTAAAGTTCGGGAAGGATATGTTTAGTGATAACAGAGTCAAAAGAACTTTTTTCTGTGTAAAATGATAATCTAATTCGGTGTGTTTAGATTTTTATGAACCCCTTGATTTGTTAATAAACAGACGACAGATAAATTGTTACATTGTAGAATAGTAGGTTGTGGTTGAAGAATTCCAAGATCTCAAAGAAGGAAAGGAAGTCATGTGATTTCAGCAGCAAGAGATATGGCTCTGTATTCCATTTTCGTAGAGGATCTAGACATAGTGGGTTGGCGTTTTTTCGACCAAGAAACTAATCCCGAGAAAAATACAAAATCCAGTTATAGAACGACGAATATTTTGACATCCCTAGACACTATCACTAAATGCATTTATGTTCAAGGCAGTGTGTGAGTGTAGATGAAGGCCTCACTCTAGATGCCAAACTTGTGTTTGGTTCACTATAGATCGTACGATCAGATGCGATCTTACCATGTCATCATAGATAACCATCCATAGACCACCATTTACAATAATGCGCTATTTTTAAAATATCGTTTATATAACATTTCTCCTAATAGCATGATTTACGGATAAGACTCATCATATTCACTCATTTATATTGTGATGCATTTTATTCTATATTTTATCATATACGACCACTTCTTCATTGAACTAATACATTAAATTTATATACATTCTAAAAATTATAATGTTATATCTTCCCGTGCATCGCGCGGATATATATCTAGTTAGAATTAAAATATCTTATATTCCTCAAATCTGTATAAGGACCATTACGAATTTAAAAATATATCGTGCATTTATATCTAAAGTCAACGCCAATAATATAGATTAATTTATGAGTATTGAGTTTTTACCTCCAAAAAACCTAATAATAAATTATAATATCGCAGAATCAAAGCCAAGATTATATTTTGAACTTTATTCTTGATTGATTATGGGTGTTGTTGCACAAACAGTTAATTCAGGCGTGTTTTGGAATATATGCGATAATATGTGAATCCCATGGCAAAATGGTAATTTCAGCTGGGAGAGAGAGAGAGAGAGGAAACACGAGAGCGGATTCCCCGAGGCGTGTGAATATAACGAGCCATCGAACTTTGGTTATCTCAGAACCCTAATTTTCCAAATCACTTTTTTATTTGCCTCAGGCATACGCAATTCTTGAAATTGAATGGTTTGAAAGATCAATCAACCATCAATTTAGGTAAATTGGAGTTGGATCTGCCGTTTAGCCATCTCCGGAGCTCCACCGAGTAATTGAAGGTCAGTTGCTTCTTTATTCCCTTATCCTTTTTCTGATTCTCTGTTCGTCGAATGCAAGATAAATCTTACCTTGTTGAGATTTGGTTCGTAATGGATGTCTTAGAAATTGGCATATGCATGCTTCTTTTGTTTGAATGTGAGAAACCACGGGATTTTGCTGTTTCTAAATAACTGCGTTTAATTTGAATTATTGGTATTCAATCGCAAAGGAGGAAGCTCAATTTCATCTGTTAAGAAATTCATATAGTTCTGAGTTTCATTGATTTTTTCTGTCTGATTTCCTAGATCGTGAAATGGATGATAACAACTTGAAATCTGGATCACCAAACGAAAATCATGAAGTGAATCACGAGGAAAACGCCATCTCCAAGGATGATGGCTCACTTGAAACCATAGTCCGGAGATTTCAAGAAGCTTTTACTGCGGGGAAACACAAGTTTTGGGAGACTCAACCTGTTAGGCAGTTTAAGGATATCGGTGATTCTAGTTTGCCCGAAGGCCCCATTGAGCCTCCGACTCCGGTGTCTGAGGTCAAACAGGAGCCGTATAACTTACCAGCTCAATACGAATGGACCACGTGTGATATGAATGATAATGCGACTTGCAATGAGGTTTATAATCTCTTGAAGAACAACTATGTTGAGGATGATGAGAACATGTTTAGGTTTAACTATTCCAAGGAATTCCTTGGATGGGCTCTGACACCTCCAGGTTATTACAAAAGCTGGCATATTGGTGTCCGCGTCAAAGATTCAAAAAAGCTGGTTGCTTTCATCACTGGTGTGCCTGCTAGGATCCGGGTTCGAGATGAAGTTGTGAAAATGGCTGAGATCAATTTCTTGTGCGTTCACAAAAAGCTTAGATCAAAAAGGCTTGCACCCGTTATGATTAAAGAGGTAACTAGGAGGGTTCACTTAGAGAACATTTGGCAAGCTGCGTATACCGCAGGAGTCGTCCTTCCTACCCCAATCACCACTTGTCAATATTGGCATCGATCTCTCAATCCTAAAAAGCTCATTGATGTCGGGTTTTCAAGACTTGGGCCAAGGATGACGATGAGCAGAACCATTAAGCTGTACAAGCTACCAAGTTCACCGACCACTCCTGGATTCAGAAAAATGGAGCTGCGAGATGTCTCTGCCGTGACCCGATTACTCAGAAATTACCTTAGCCAATTCGTTGTTGCTCCTGATTTTGATGAGAATGATGTGGAGCATTGGCTTTTGCCGCAAGAAGATGTAGTGGACAGTTATCTGGTTGAAAGCCCTGAAACTCATGAGATCACTGATTTCTGCAGCTTTTACACTCTGCCTTCATCTATCCTCGGAAACCCTAATTACTCAACACTTAAAGCTGCTTATTCATACTACAATGTGGTCACCAGAACCCCGNTATCGTTGCAAAGGACTTTGATGTCTTCAATGCCTTAGACGTAATGCACAATGAATCATTCCTGAAAGAACTAAAATTTGGACCTGGAGATGGACAACTCCATTACTATCTGTACAATTACAGGGTCAGGAGTGGTGTTAAAGCATCAGAATTAGGG
This sequence comes from Gynandropsis gynandra, assembly GCA_036759665.1. Classification (NCBI taxonomy): domain Eukaryota; kingdom Viridiplantae; phylum Streptophyta; class Magnoliopsida; order Brassicales; family Cleomaceae; genus Gynandropsis; species Gynandropsis gynandra. The sequence goes on from CM071868.1 coordinate 972,166, forward strand.
CTTGTGCTCTTGTAGTTTCTTCTCGTATGTTCGGCTTTTTGTTCTACCAGGTACATGTTCCTTTGTTTTCTCTTCTTTGCCAAGGCATCGGCGAAATCTGTCATGCAACTATGTGTTTGTGCGTTTGATCCTTACAATGTTTTTGAGGTTTGATATGTTCTTGGCAAATGTAGAAGTGTTATAAGTGTTATTTACATCTAAGCTGTGTTTAAACATCGTTTTAAAAATCGTCCTAGGCATCTTTGTTGTCTAGGCCTTAGGCGGCCATTACGCGGCCGTCGATTGTCGTTAGGTGGCCATTACACGGCCGTCGATTGTCGTTAGGTGGCCATTACACGGCCGTCGATTGTCGTTAGGCGGTTAGGCAGTTGTTTAGATAGATTAATTGTTTGTTTATGCGGTTTAGACGAATTTTCAGGCATCTAAACATTTCTAAGTCAACATCTATACCGAATATTTTTTTTAATAAATAAGATAAATTTGTAAAAAAAAATGTTTTAGATGTCAATTATAAGTTTTTTTATTTTTTATTAATTATAATGAAATATTATTATTTATTTTAAATTACATATAAAATAATTATAATAATCTAAAGAATAATTATATTTATTAATATACTTATCAATTTAAACTTTTTTTTATATATATGGTTTAATAGCGATTTCCGGTGATTTCGTACGATTTCCGGCGATTTTGGATTGCATTGGATCACAAGTCGCATGTCGTAGGGGTATTTTAGAAATATTATTATTATAAGGATATTTTTGAAGCTATTTTTTAGAGAAGGGTAGATTTGAAATTAAAATAGCACTTTAAGGGTATTTTTAAAGTTAGTCCGATCTAACCAGTGAAGAATAAATGCAACTATATATAATAATAAAATTAAAATTTAAATATATATTTTATTAATATAATATAAATCCAATTCGATTTTTATTTATAGGTTCGAGTGTGATCACTTTTTTCGGTACAAAATTAAAACAATAAAAGCTGATTTTAATTGGTCGGTTTACAATTGGATGCAAACCGATCCAAATATCAAAGAACAGTGGTGGAAGGTTTTTATGATACTTTTCAAATCATTTAAGCAAAAGTTTTATTGGATTCTCATAATTATTGAATTAGAAAAATTCAAATTTTGTGGGATTAAAACTTAAATTTCTCGTCAACGAGATCAAACATAATCGAGAAAAGAAGTGTGGATGGTTTTCGCCTTGTGGAAGTCATTTGTACTATTTGGACAGTCCTGGAGTCAACAAAAGCAAGACAACAAACCAATCTTGTTGATCTGATATGGACAGTTTCATTATAAACATTCATATCGCTGAATCTCGTTCGTTCGCTGCGGTGTGGTGTGATTTGACTATTTTGAAAAATATAGAAACGTATTACCTTAACTATATCTTTTTAACTAAAAAAAAGGACACGTCACGAATGTATTTTGAATTATTCAAGCAAATGCATAAGACGTTGGATGTTTTTTAGTGGATGCTAGAGCGAAACAAGTTTACAATGATATTTAAAAAATGATATTTGAACGAGTGTTTTAAATTCTATCGAGAGATGATGGTTTCTAAGTCGTAAAGAATTCAATGGTCTAGAGGTAAACCAATAAAGGTTTTAATATAATTTAAAAATGTATGATATAATATTATGATTTTAATTTATTTTGTAACACATCACGTTTAGGGTATTTTTCAGTCTGGCCCGGTTCATTCGGGCTCGGGCTCGACCCGACCCAATTTAAATGGACCGATAATTTGCGGCCCTCGGCCAGGTCCGACGAGCTTCGGGCAACCCACAGAGACTGGATAAAGCAAACAGAGACCAAATCGAAGTAGATGAGAGGCTTGATAGCGGCCCCTTGCCATGGCACTGGAGAAGGCGGAGATTTGAGCGAGGGAGGGATGAAATTTAGGGGAATTGAGGGAGGGAGGGTCGAAACTTAGGGTTTTTTTAATTGGTTTTGGCCCGAAGCCTGGCGGATCGGGCTGTAACATATCGGGCTTTTTTAATGGCCCGAGCCCAAAGGCCTGGTTTCATTCAGACCCTAGATTTATAGGTGTGAGCCCGTTGATTTTGGGGCGGGTTTCGGATGGACCTACGGGTCGGACTCGTTTTTTATACCCTTAATCACGTTGTACAAAGACTATTAGATCTTAGAGAAATGGTATCACAATGCAAAGGTTCAGGTAAAAGTAAAGCAAAAGGAACATATGAAGAGACATTAGAAGCTATTTGAAGGAATTGGAGATCATTCTAATTGAATTGTGAAATGATTTGAAACGAAACAATGCTAAAACTAAACGGTTAATGTGTATGTTCAAGTCAAAAATATCTGCTATTGATTGAGGTGAAGACAACGAAAATGGGGATGATTCACATCATCGATTTCATAATAGAACTTGATTTATAAAATTTAATGCATATTAACTTTTAAAACAATTTAATATATGTAATAATTTTAATTTATCTATTTATTTGAAAAAAAATATTTTGTATGGGTTCGTTGTACAGATTTTTTTATCCAACAAAAAAATAAGTGACGAACGTGATCGTTCGGAAATTACGGACGGTACATCGCGTTCCGGAAAAAGGATTGAAGGACTTTTCGACGGCCTTTCCATCCGAAAATTGATCAATATTTCCGACGAAATGTAGAAAATTTTATTTATTTGTATTTACGAACAATTTACAAACTAATATTTCCGTTTGAAAATGCAAAAGAATTTCAGACAACAATCCATTATGGAGGCTCGTTTCCGGACGAATCTAAATCGTTCAGAATCCGTCTGAAAACATCTTTGCATACAGATTTAGCCGTTGCTTTGTTTGTGATTTATAGTTACTTTTTAAAACAAATATATAAATACATGTATTATTATTACCAATTTAAAAACACTTTGCACGTGTACAATTCTTTTTTTTAAATAGTCAGTTACAACAATTATAAAAATTTTATTTGTCAATATTCTATCAATTTCTTTATCTAAATTATTTAAAACGTAAAAAAAATTAAAAAGTTAAGTAGTACAAAATAATAGAAATCAGAGATTAATTCTCATTGTTTTGAGAATTGTTGTTTTTATTCTATGTATCAATTTATATATACTTTTGTCTATTACTAATAAAATATTACAACACACAAGGGGTGGAAAGGATTGGGTATCTGAATATTTTTTATATTTGAATTCAAACTCGTGACATGCGGATACCCAATCTTTGGATACTCGAAAATTTGATCAGGTACCCACAAGTACTCGAATCCGGTTCTTTTTAATATTAAAGCATATATTGGTTCAGAGTCGGGTCGAGTTCGAATTCGAGTTCGAATTCTGGTATACGATTCATACCAAACCTAACATAATGAATTTTCATAATTATCATAAAAATTAACGGTTTTTTGAAATTAATATATATACTCGGTTACCGTTGATACTTGTTTGTGAGAGTGAAAATCTGAACTTAAATCTGCGGGTTTAATAATTTTATTACCCGAATCCAAATCTAAACCCACAGATTCGAGTATGTTTTTTTTCTTGGAATCAAGATGAATTTTTCGAATATTTTATCCACTCCTAAAACACTCACCACTGCTACCAAACTTCGCCACACACTCTTCTACCTATTTTTCTTTCTTAAAATGTATCATTTGCATTTTTTTTCAATGCTTGGTTATATTGGTTGGTTGAGTTTCCAAAAAACTATCTGCACGCAAAAATAATCCGCAAATGTTAAGGATAACCGCGATCCGTCTGTAAGTTTCCGACGACTCTTATCACTACAAAAAACACAGGCATTTTCCAACGGATATATCCGTTGGAAAATGCCTAAAATCTGTTGGAAATCGCTTTCCAACGGATGCCAATGGATCCCGTCCGTTGCGAATAGTTCGTTGGAAATGCAGATCCGTTGCAATTCGCAACGGTAATCCAACAGATTATATCCGTTGCACTCCTTCAACGGACTGTGCAACGGATTTCTCCGTTGGAAACATTGTAATGGATGTTCGTTGGAAAAATTTGTAACGGATCGCCGTTGCAACAGTGCAACGGTCGTCCGTTGCCAATTACGCGGGGAAAAATTCATCTTTCCAACGGGCATCCGTTGCCATTTGGCGGGAAATAGTAACGGACGTCCATTGCAATGTGGCGGGAAAGGACGACCGTTAACATTTGGTGGGAAATAGGTTCCAACGGATGCCCGTTAGAGTTTCCAACAGATGCCCGTTGGAAATCTTGAAAAAAAATAAAAAAATTTAAAATTTAAAAAATTAAAAATACTTTTTAAAATAAATAAAAAGTTTTTAATTAAAATATTAAATTGTTCACAAAAAACTAAAACTAAAACTAAAACAATCTACCCCTATTACATTTCGTTTAAATTGGCGGGTTTGATATCGTCTCTGTGATCGCCATCACGTCTAGATGGCATTGCATCTGAATCGAGACTCGGTTCTTGCTGCGACGTTGATCCCCTCCCTTGCCCCGACATCAACTCGATGATGCTCTCCAGGTGCTGCACTTTGTCCCGAGTTTCTCGAAGTTGTGATTCAAGATCTTCGATCCGCCATTGTTGCGAAAAACTTTCTTGCACCGCGGGAGGTACCGTCGTGACGTCCTCGACGATATCCTTTTGAAGTGCTCCGAGACCGTATAAACGTCCCTTATGTGGTCTCACCGACTACAAGACTAACAAAAGTAACGTTAGATTTTCACAAATTATTTGATTAATAATTGAAAAATAAAATAATAACCTTTTACCTCTAAATAAATTTTGTCCTTTTGTAAAGGACTGAGGTCGTCGGGGCTTGAACCGCAAGCCTGAGATTGCTGTGTGATCTTCTCCGTCACAACTCTCACGGTTCGCTCCGCTCGAGGATCGACGAGTTCGGGTTCGTCGGCCTCTTCCCCGACAACCGACTTCTTCTTTGCATAGGTTTCTAATACCACTTCAAGAAGAGTAGGTTCTCTTCCCATCCGTTGCATCTACAATATAAAATAAATGTTGTTAGATAAATATTTAAATAAACAAAAAATCTAAATAATTAAAATTTTACCAATTCTTTTTTTCTTTTCGTAAGGATTTTGATCCCGAAGTATGGCGATGCGGATCATCTCCGAGAACCTTCTCACCGTAGCGATATTGTTTGGCCTTCTCGCTCTTGGCCTTGAATTCCGCGGACTCCCAATGCTCAATCATTTTGCTGAAGAACGCTTCGGTTGCCCATTTCGGTTTGCTATTGTTGGCGTAGTAGTTGCAAACAAAGTTATAAAATTTTTAGTTTTCTAATATATATAATGAAAAGTTGAAATATAATTAAAAAAAACTTACAATAAAAGTGCGTCACCATCGCTGGCGCACAACTTTTGACGTAACTTGCCAAGAATAGTAGAGTTCGTCCTGTAAAGACCCCTGGATTATGGTGTTGTTGGTGTGTTTTAATACATCATCCTCATCAAACCTCATATAAAAAATAAAAAGTTAGATAATATTTATGAAATATAATAATACAAATCAAAATAGTTAGATAATATTTACCAAAACGTTCCAGGAGCACGTTCTGGATCGATGATCGGAAAGGTTGGACACTCATCGAAATCATCGATCAACGCATCGATATCTATCATATTGTCCTCTTCAACAAATATTGACGGTGCCGATACTGGAGATGGAGGACGATATGGTGGTGGTGGCGGCGGGGGAGGCGCTGCCGCGGAACCAGCAAGTAAACCACCCGATCCTATGAAACGTCTCGGTTTCATTGTTTCTATGTATTCGAATTGTTTGTGTGTGAAATGTGAATTTTAGAGAAGTGTTTTGTGTTGGATTTGTGTTGAAATAAGAACAGTTCGTCGGTTTATATATATCGAAATTTCCAACGGATGCCCGTTGGTAATGCGTGTTCCCGAGGCAACGGACGACTAAATAGCGGCTCATTTGCCTTTGCAACAGTCATCCGTTAAAATTTCCAACGGATGACCGTTGGAAAGTCTGCAAAAACGGTTGGGAAAGCTGCATTTTTTGCAGACATTATTACCCTTTCCAACGATCATCCGTTGGAGACCGTTGCAAAGGCACAACGTCGCGTCAATTTACAGCGTGATTTCCAACGGGAATCCGTTGGAAATTTCCAACGGATGACCGTTAGAAATATGGAAAACTTACATTTTTCTAAGTATCGGGGGCGAGTTCGTGTTTCAACGGGCAACCGGTAATATTTTCAACGTTGATATTAGATTATTTTAATTTGTTATACATCAAACATCGTTTATATAACATGTTCGATTGTATTAACATTTCGATTGTTCGATTACACATCATACATCAAACATCAAACGTCGTTCATGGACGTTATACGTCATTTACATTACACATCATCTACATTTATTACACATAGTAAATATTATTGTATTTACATTTTTTCTTCAGTAGATTCATCGATGGGCGAGTTGTCCTTCGCTTGTTCATTGAATTCATCGTCGTTTTCATCTTCAGCATCTTCCGGTTCAACGTCTTCTTAATCACGTACGAGTTCTCCGTCTGTCATTTCTCGCAAGAATCTCCTCACGATCTGTATCAATTAAACGAATCGGTTGCGGATGATCGGGTTGCAACGGATCTTCTTTATCATCAGAGGTTATGATCCCTCGTGGCTTGATCTTTACTACGGCCCACCACTCCTCTCATCGATGTTTCAATGTTGTTGGATATTGCACGTAACATACTTGATCTGTTTGATCTATTGTGATGAATGGATCATATTTACCATATTGTCATGCCGGGTTGACGTCAATTCCTTCCCAACAGTTTTTTCGTATTCCACGTCCTACGGTTGGGTCAAACCACTGGCATTTAAAAAGCATAACTTTCAACCCAATGAGACCGGAATATTCCAGTTGTATGATTTGGTGCAAAATACCGTAGAAGTTATCACCCTCTATATCACTATTATTAACGCAAACCCCATAGTTGTATGTGCTTCTATGTTTTCCGTGTTCGTACGTGTGGAACGTGTAGCCGCGAGTAAACAAGATTGGCCAACACATGACATTTCGTGCGGGACCATTATAGCCAAATCTTTTATCCACGTAGGAAGTCTTTCATCAGAACATTTCACTTGTATGTATAAAAAAACAAATTAATACTCTTATATGCAATTAATTTACATAGATGTGTATATGAGTACTTACGTAGTCTCTAAACCACAATCCATAATGTTGAACTTTCATATCTGTGAGTTCATTTGCATTTAGATGAGGATATGTACCAAGCACTTCTTCGTCAAATATCCTGAACAATGAAAATACGTTACATTTTAATATATATATATAAAGATTGAAATTATAATATGTATCATGTATGTACCTCTCGATGCAAAACTCATGAATTGCTCCAATCCGTGTAAGAATTCTTGCGTAATCTCTTCGGTTACAGGATCTTTTCTTCTATACATCCACTCTCTTGATCTATATATATTTCAATTTGAAAACGACGACATTTTTTCGAAAATGTTTTTGTTATTGATGGTTTGATGCACTCTTTGGTATGATCTAAATAGTGAACGTTCCAACGGGCATCCGTTGGAAATTGCAACGGATGCCCGTTGGAGGTTCACGTGAATTTATTTAAACCGGTGGCCTCGAAATTCACAACATCAACGGGCATCCGTTGCGATTTCTACCGGGCATCCGTTAGAAGTTGCAACGGACGACCGTTGGAATGAATTTGTCCGGTTTCTAACGGATCTTCCAACGGACATTGCCAACGGATGGTCTCCGTTGCCATCCGTTAAAATTTGCGACGGATTTCCAACGGAGGTTTTCCATTACAAATCCGTTGCAAATTGTAACGGATTGCAACGAATTTCTGCCCGTTGCAATTTTCACCAAATCCGTTGCAATCCGTTGTTACACTGTTCCAACGGACGGATCCGTTGTCCCGTTCGTTGGAAACTACGTGTTTTTTTGTAGTGTATGTCCGCATATTGGTTGCATTTCCCATTGATTTGTGGGCGGCCATGTGATCTGGAGTTACGGGCGGTCGACGAACTGAATTTTTCGTCCGCATTTGCAGACGGTATTGATTTGGCGACGTTCGTTCGCAGACTACCGTTTTTCGTCCCTAAAAGTGTTAAGGGACGGATTCTTTCGTCCCTAAATCTTTATTTTCTAGTAATGAACATTTTCAAAATTTATGATATCTGACTACATTTGTCGATATCTTTATCTCCAAATTTGATCAAAATTTCGAGCTTCCAAAATATTTAATATTTAAAAATTAATAAAGTTTTTAAGTATAAAACAACTAAAATCATTGTAAATTGGAAACAACCAATTCAAAAACATGTTTATAGTTCTTACATGCACTTATTTTGTGTGGGTTAACCTCCATTTCACATTTTATATATACTAATTCAACTGTTATAAGAGAAACAATTTAAAAAATGAAATCATTTACTAATTTCCATATCAGAATTTTTATTTTTGTTTATGTATAAATTTCTTAAAATTTCACTTTAAGAATTTTAAAGTTATCATAAATTATTTGTGATTATCCAAAATAATTTTCAGATAGAAAAATATTAAAATAAGTTATATATTTATTTGATTATATATATATATATATTGAAAACTAAGTTAAATTTAATTAGTAATAAAAGGATACAAAAAAATTTAATACTAAATTCATGTAAATATATATTACATGAAGATTTGTATTCTTATTGTTAAATGTTATATACATATAAGTATAATAATGTAAATGTGATTAAGAAGAATCTATAATCAATATGCATTAGATTAATATTATAAAATAAAAAGAAAAAAGAAAAAGAAGAAGAGGGGACCGTTTGTTAGGGTTTAGGCATACAACACCTCAACCAGGGAAAATGCAAAGGGAATAATACCTATGGCTATAAAACAATTACAAGCTTAATTGCCTTAAGTATATTTGATTACTTAATTATCTCTAACTTTATTCTCTTTTTTCATCACCTTTTCTAACATTTTTAATATCGTTTTTTCGAGCCAACGTTTCAAATTTGCATTCGTCGACACAAAAGATATATGTATTCCTCTAATCTTGATTGGAGAATGTATGTCCATTTGAGATTAAGTTTGGGAATATCTAGACATTATTTACATTTAATTAATAAAACCAAAAGAAACTATGAATCTTAAGTGATTTAAATAAATTTTAATTCAAAAGGAATTTTCGGATATGAGATGGTATAATAATGCCATCAAGTTGTTCTATAAGAATTATATAATACGATTATTATTCATCGATTTTATAATTCTATCACTGCTAGAAATTAATTATTTAGGAACGGACATCAGTGGTTCGCAAACGTGCATCGCCAAAATAAAAATGGTCGCAATTCGTCCGTAAATACGGACGGAAGACTCAGTCCGTAAACCGTCAGTAATTACGGACTGTATGGTCATCCGCAACTCGACAGGAAAGACGACTAGTTTACGTAAGGGATCACCGACGGGAAACCGTGGCCAATTTGCGGACGTTTACTGTTTCCGTCTGCAATTTGCGAACGACCGTAGAAACCGTCTCTAATCTGCAACGTCCTTCGAATCCTTCTCTAATCCGTCTGCAAATAAGGACGACCCCGAGATTTTTTTTCAATCCAGAAATTTGAGAACGGATTTAATTTTCCGTCCCTAATCCGTTTGAAATTTTTCGAACGGAAATGTCCGTCCGCAAATTCCGTTCGAAAATTTTAACTTTCTAGTAGTGTATCTCTGCAAATTAGATTTGTTTTAAAAACTTTGGTTTTTTTTTTAAATGAACTAAATAACTAAAATACCTAATTTAATATACTCTTTTTTTTACCTAATCTGTAAAAAAAATTGCTGTAAAACATTTGCATTTATAACTCTAATTCTTTCTCTCTTTTTTTTTTTTCATTTTATAGTGTTGGAAAAGATAGTGTCACGCTTAACAACTAAATAAACTTTTATTGACTTAGGTACGAATAAGCATTTATAAGAGAATATTTAAAGGAACATTATAACGTAATGGATGATGACGTGAATACATGAAGCACATATATATAAACCCTAGAACCCACCTCATGTTTTATCACACAACAAGAATCAATACAAAACGGATAATTTTCATGAAGATCGATGAAGAGACAGGTCATCATTATCATCATCATGATTGATGATGAGATTATATCATCTATGATTATATATATATATACACGAAGTAATTAAGAAGACGACAGAAGAGAGTGAGCACACATGGTGATTTTCTTGCATGGTCATGCTGGAAGCTCTGTGTGCTCACTCTCTATCTGTCATCTACCCCTCGTCTCTCTCTCTATATATACACACACGTATACATGTATATATATATATACACATATATATTGAATGAACTTGATTTCATGATAATAATGTTTCTGGATATAGTCTTCATGGATTTTTTTTTATTTTCTTGTCTATATTTTTTTTTATTTTCTTGTCTATATGTTAATATTTGGCTTCAGTTTCCATGGATGTTGGCATGAAAATGACAGGAGAAGCAAGTTTACCTTTTTAAAATCATCTTTGTTTTCTACTTTTGTTATATATATATATATATATGTATATCTTCTTTCTAATATATTTATTTACGTCTTTAGGACTTCACCGGTGGAAATGCAGCGTTTACGTTTGCGTTTGACGGTATTTTTGTCAGCGATTGGAGGCGTTTTGTTTCATTTTGTTTTATTTTGTCTCAATGGTTAAATCGTTGTGTTTGCGGTCAACTGCGACTAGAAGCGAATGTAAAAAACTGTTGCGATTGCGTTTTGAACAAAATTACCAAAATAGATAATTATTAAGAAAATAATTTATTTAATTTTTTTTGTTTAGTATATACTTTTTAATTATAATTTTCAAATATTTGAAATAAATTTAAAAATTAAAAAATATGAAAGTATTTAAATATACAATACATATACATATACACATATATATATATATGCATATATATATATACAATTAGTATAAATTAGGGAAAAAACCAATTCTCCCTCAACTATCATGCTTTACGCCAATTCCCCCTGAACTATCTGACGCAGCCAATTCCTCCCTCATCTTACAAAATCCATCCGATTCCCTCCCTCAACTATATCAATTAAGCCGATTCCCCCATCCGTTATATAAACAGTATAGTGGTGTTAACCGATCCGGTTTAACCGATTTTGACCCGATTTTGACTCAAATAAAATACCAAATTTTGACATGTATTATAACCGATTTTTAACCCGATTTCGACAATTTTTAACCCAATTTCACTCAATTTTAACCCGATTTTACCTAATTTTAACCCAATTTCACCCAAATTAACCCGATTTCATCAAATTTAATCCAATTTCCACCCAAATTTAACCCGATTTATCATATTTTAACCCAATTTCACCCAAATTAACCCGATTATCGCCCAAATTTAACCTAATTTCATCCAATTTAACCGATTTACTCACTTTTAACCCGATTTACTCTTTTTAATCGATTTAACTCAATTTTCGATTTACCTCAATTTCATCCAAAGTAATATAATTCCAAATCGATTTCACCCAATTTAATATAATTCCAACCCAATTTCATCCAAAGTAATATAATTTCAACCCTATTTCACCCAATTTAATATACTTCCAACCTAATTTCACCCAAATTTTATTAGTTTTCACCTAATTTCAAACCGATTTAACCGATTTACTCACTTTAAACTTGATTAAACCGATTTAACCCGATTTTTGATTGACCTTAATTTCATCTAAAGTAATATAATTCCAACCCGATTTTACCTAATTTAATATAATTCAAACCTAATTTCACCCAAATTTTATTAGTTTTCACCGAATTTCAACCCGATTTAACCGATTTACTTACATTTAACCCGATTAAACCGATTTAACCCGATTTTCGATTTACCTCAATTTCATCCAAAGTAATATAATTCCAACCCGATTTCAAGTTTATTGAAATTAGATGAAATTGAGGTAAAAAAATCGGGTTAAATTGGTTTAATCAAGTTTAAAGTGAGTAAATCGGGTTAAATGTGAGTAAATCGGTTCAATCGGGTTGAAATTCGGTGAAAACTAATAAAATTTGGGTGAAATTATGTTGGAATTATATTAAATTTGGTGAAATCGGGTTGAAATTATATTACTTTGAATGAAATTGAGGTAAATAAAAAATCGGATTAAATCGGTTTAATCATGTTTAAAGTGAGTAAATCGGGTTAAAAGTGAGTAAATCGGTTAAATTGGGTTGAAATTCGGTGAAAACTAGTAAAATTTGGGAGAAATCGGGTTGGAATTATATTAAATTGGGTGAAATCGGGTTAGAATTATATTACTTTGGATGAAATTGAGGTAAATCGAAAATCGAGTTAAATCGATTAAAAAGAGTAAATCGGGTTAAAAGTGAGTAAATCGGTTAAATTGGATGAAATTAGGTTAAATTTGGGCGATAATCGGGTTAATTGGGGTGAAATTGGGTTAAAATTGGATAAATCGAGTTAAATTCGGGTGGAAATCGGATTAAATTTGATGAAATCGGGTTAATTTGGGTGAAATTGGGTTAAATTGGGCAAAATTGGGTTAAAATTAAGTGAAATTGGGTTAAAAAATTGTCGAAATCGGGTTTAAAATCGGTTATAATACGATCAAAATTGGGTATTGATTTGGGTCAAAATCGGTTAAATCGGGGTCGGTTAACACCAATATACTGTTTATATAACGGAGGAGGAATTGACTTAATTGATATAGTTGAGGGGAAATCGGATGAATTTTGTAATATGAAGGGAAAATTGGTTGTGTCAGATAGTTCAAGGGGGAATTGGTGTAAAGCATGATAATTGAGGGGGGAATTGGCTTTTTTCCCTACGATAGAGAGAGAGAATATATAAGGGAAAGACACAAGGGTATTTTGGTAATTTTACTCAAAACGCACCAAAACGAAAATGTAATGCAATATAATTTCAGATTTTTAAAATTTGCGTTTCGATGCGTTTTTGGATGACTGAGATTCCACCAGTCAATTTTAATATCGTCCGAAGTCGCCAGAAAATATAATCACCAAAAAATCTAAATTTATAAACTCAGTTCGAAAGAATAAGAAGATAAAGAAGGAGAGAATGAAAAAAAGATAAAGTGAAATAGAGAAAAAGGAATGCGAGATTAGAGAAAAATGAAAAAGAAAAAATGAATCAATTGAATTTTATTTGCTTAAGAAGTAATTAATCATGTAAAATGGTATAAATAGATTTAGATTAAATTCGATCTAAAATATTGTTTTGAAGTTAAGAATTATAAAAGAAATATTTAAATAATTAATTCAAGATTGAGGAAGTCAAAGTTGTGAAGTGGGCCGTCGATAACAATTCAGCCAAAGCCCACAATTTTATATTGGGTGACGTCATCTTCTCTATCACCTCATTGGGAGCCCTAAGTGTTACCAAGAATAAAAACCCTAAATCTACACAATTTTTTTACCCTACATTTCATGCATGCTTTTTGTACAATTTTCTTGAATTTCACCAAATAAAAGTCTTTATAATTTATATAAGTATATCCATAACTCGACCCATATAATTATACATGTATAAGATCAATAACATAATTTGCATTTATAATTAATTGTCAATAGAAATTATTATGTTGTGTTATACTACATCAGTTATTACATTAATTATAGATGTTTACATATGATATTTGAAAACTCTAAACTTTTAAATTAGTTTTTGTGATTAATTAGATACAAACTCATATTTGATATGATATTATAGTCCAGTTCATCATCGTTGTTAGACATATATTGCAATATCTAAATTTTAGAATTGAATCTGGATGTGAAAGAAGTATTATATTTTATTATTATACGTCGATTAAAACTTTAGTTATGGATTTCTATGTATAGTATTTAATAATTCTAAACTCTTAAACTAGCGCCGAAATTAATTAGATTCAAACTCATATTTTTAATAAATAATATATGGTTATTTTTTGTGATATTTGCAAAACCTCTTTACAAGGTAGTATAGTTTTGGTTTGAGGTATTCATCTTTCAAATGCGGAGACATGAGATGATGCATGACGAACATAAGTTCGATCCAAAATCTTAGTGGTTTAAGGTTTAATCCATACAAAATAAAACATGAATATTATTTTTTAAAATTATATCAGATTTTATATTGCAGTTTTTGTTCTATTGTTATTATACTATTTATTTATTGGATAATTAATGTTTTTTTAGTTATAACGCGAGTTTGGGTTTTGATATTATTTTTTACCTAACTCTTGTAATTTATGCAATCTAGACTTGGTCATCTTGGGTAGGCCTAACCATTTCGAGTTTCAGTTCGGATTTTAGTTCAGATATAATGGATACAAATTATTCGGATTTTAAAAAATAATAACTAAACAATAATTGAATTTAAATCGGTTCGGTTCGATTCAATTATATATCAATAAAATATTGTAACCAAAGTAAAATCCAAACTCTAATTTGTTCGGTTATTATTCGATTATTTCGTTTTTACCAATCATTTTACCATATAAAATTACAAACAAATGATAATATTCTGAATATTTCAAATAATTCATATATTTAACAAAATATAATATAATATAATATAATTTAATATAATATATTATTTAAATTTGATAATTAATTTTAATTATTAATTATATTAGATAAATATTCATTTGATAAATATCATTTATCTAATATTTTTTAATATTTTTATGTAACCAATCGGTTATCCACGGTATTGGTTTAATAATTGAACCGAACTGAATTCATTCGGTTTTTTAACTTTCATAACCCGATCGATTATTTTATCTATACTCGAATCGAATCGAATGACCATAACTTGGTTTGATTTGATTCAGTTTTATATAACCGAACCGAAATGCTCACCCCTAATTTTGGATTTCGATTCGATTTTTGATTCGGATATAATGGGTACGAGTTTTCGGTTTTTCTAAAATATAACCAAACAATAACCGAACTTAAATCGGTTTGGTACGAATCGGTGGTACAGTTGTTCAAGATTATATCAATAAAATATTGTAACCGAACTAAAAACAAACTCTATTTCGTTTGGTTATTGTTTGGTTATTTCGATTTTATCGATATTTTTATTATATAAATTATAAAATAAATGATAATATTCAAAAGATTTTAAATAATTAATATTTTACAAAATAAATTATAATATATCAATTAAATATGATATTTAATCCTTAATTATTAGTATATATTAGATAAATATTTATTTAATAAATATTATTATTTATTAATTTTTTTAAATATCTAATCGGTTATTCCATTAATAATTAAATCAGAACCAAATTAAATCGGTTTTTAAATTTTTATACCCATTCGATTATTTTATATATATCTGAACCGAACCAAATTACAATTATTCGACTCGATTTGGTTCAGTTTTATATAACAGAACCAAAATATTCACCCTTCCAATAAAAATTTATTGGTTAGAGTTTATAATACAATAACTACTATGAATATTCGAAATTAAAATTTTGTATTTTTCGTAGAAATAGTATTTTTGTCTTTTTAAACATAATGGAATTTTGTTTTAAATTCCTTTGTGTTAGAATTGTAGATAAGACTATGAAGTCAAATGGATAAAGATATTGTATGTCAAACAAGTCGTACTTTGTACCACCCAAATAAATTGATTTGGATTATATAAACTAAAATAAAAAGGCGATGGAATATAATCCGTTGACTATTCAACGGTCAACGCAACGGGAAAAAGGCATCATGCTTACCTCCCAATTAAAGAAGCCGCCGCGTCATTAACTGAAATATCACATTCCTTGATTTATTCTCTTTCACCTAACTAATCAAGCAAATAGAATATTCCACATATAATTTATCACCATGTCTCAAGGAGTTAAATTTAATAGATTAATAATTGAATTTTTGTTCAATATTATAATATATATGTTTATGTTTAATTGTGTATATATTTTCTTATATATATAGATATATAGTTCATGTTTAAGGAACTATTTGGTTTTATTTATTAGAGATTGTACGACAATGATTGTATATGATAAATATATGAAATTTTGAAAGGTATTCATGATTCGTTCCAATCTATCAAATATATGTGAGATTGAGTTCTTTATTAGATTTTAACATTATTAAAACGAATGACGTAATTGAATGTATTTCTATGTTTTATGTGTTCGTAAATGTGAAATGTGTATCCCGAATAAACATAATTGGTCAACACAATACATTTTTGTAGGACCGTTAACCAATTCTCTTAATAGGTAGGATGTTTACCATCGGAACTTTTGACATATATAAGATAATGAATGATTACTTATTTATAGCATAAATTATTTTATGTATATATACGAAAATACATGGACTTACGTAATCTCTTAACCACGAGACATAATATTGAATTTTCATTTTTTTTAATTCATATGCATTTAGATGAGGATATGTACCCATTACTTATTCATCCAATATCCTTTAAATGAAATTATGTTAACACATATATAAAATATATATTTGTAAATTAAAAGATCGATTGTCATTGTACGTCCAATTGGTGTAAAGATCTCAGGAATTGCGTCAAATTGATGATTATATTGATATAGATAGTTTGTGTGACCTTCTACTGAGTGTTTTTGTTTCATTGGAATATGTGACTCGAAATAAAATCATATATATAAAAGTTCTTGCAAAAGGAGGCTTGTGGTGAAGCCACCTCATCAACCAATTTTTTATTTTAATTGATTTTAGAATACAAAAAGTCATCTCATTCATCACCTTAAATCTCCATCCAAACATTCTTTACTAATTTTTTTATTATTTAAAATATCAATTTAAAATGTTTTTACGTATGAGAAGTTCAACATGTAAAAAATTAAACAGTTAAATGAGTAAAAATAAAAATTCCAATTTAAACGTTTTTATCTCTAAAAAGTTCAACGAGCAAAAAAATTAAACAATTAGACGAATAAAAAGAAAACATGTTTCGTCCCTTAGAAGTTCAACTGACTTCTTCTCATGTTCTCTTCATCTCTACAAGATGGAGCTCTCGCCGTCGTCGAATCGAACCTAATCTAAGATCAACCATAACCAATAAATTCCATTACTCTTCAAATCGAAACCTCACACTCATGTCGATCTCCTCTTCAGATTCTATCGAACGACCATACGTGGATGATCATCTCGACACCATCGTTGTTGCCTTGAATCCCGAAACCATCATTATCGGCTTGAATCCAGGCACCATCCCTGTCGGTGAACCCATGTAAGTCCAAAATGCTTGATCATCAATTGTATGAAAAAAATGCTTCAATAAACCAATATGGTTATTTTTAGTCCTTAGGGATGGAAATAATGTGTTACTTTGCTTCACATGATCTCTAAGATCTGAGGCGAGGATTGTTTCATCCTAAAGTTGGAAATGAGCCTGATAGTGAAAGGTTATTGCATCCGAAAATCAATCAGTTCGATAGATAGCCCCTTTCGGCCTTTTTGTTGTGCAACCTTACTGTAAGAGATAAATTATTATATATCTTTACAAGCTTAAAGAGATGAAAAAAGGCTTCGCCTTTATTTCCATCAATTGAATCTTATTGCTATTATGGTTTCTATGAAAATAAATGCATATAGTCATTTTCAAACATCTATGCATAACAAAATTAACGGTTAGCTATATTTTTTTTATGTCATGGTCTCAATCATTGAAACCTTTTTATTTTGGTGATATGATTTAGTGATTTTGTAAGGAAGAAAGTTTTTGGTTTGCTCTGTGTATCTTTACCTATGTTTTTATGTTTTAAAAATGAATATCCAATTCTTTTTCCTGGTGTAAACCCAACAGTTCCCTACGTTCTAATCCTCATCGTTATTCCTTCTTCATGCTTCATCTTCCTTTAAAAGTTTTTTCTTTCTTTCAGGAATTTTAACCACATCCGAGATATGGAGAAGGGAAAGACTACGACAAAGATTGACAAAATGAATTCAATGATTCGTTCGAATTCAGTTGAAGAAATGACTCGCAAGGTAAGAAGTATAACATCGAAGAATCTCCATTGTATCCTCTTTCTTTTGGCATTTTTCCTTTCTTGCAACTCTGACTTCTTCACGTTATGGTTTAGGATCGGCGAGTCGGCTAGAAAGACTTGGTTGTGCATAGATGATGGCCAATTGGTCTACAATGAGGTACATTGATGGGTTGACCAAGGTTTCGACGAGGTATTTCTTTTTTCGTCAATTTGATCTTCTTGTTACTCGAATTCAGTTACGTTATTGGTTCGTCGAGTTTGGTTTTGTTATCTAGACTCAAAGAAGATACACAAATGGGCTTGTTAAGGAATCTAGGATTAGGAAAACCCGATGCTTGATGATGAGGTGCTGAGAAAAATGATCGAGAGATTCTACTTGATGGGAATATGAAAAATTATTGGAATTCAAATGTACGTTTCATATCTATCCATCATATGAAAAAATTTTAATCCTTTAACGTAGCGGTTATCAATAAGTCATTTGGCTTTGATACCGTTGTTAAGGAAACATAAAGGGATATACTAGTATTTTATATGTGACAGGATTGTTGCTTGATTCATGAGTCTCCATTTTTGCTTGATTAAGAGTGAGGTCTATTGTTTTATCATTAGACCTTGCATCGCCAAACTGTTTCAATATTATCAATGGCTAATTTATTATCTTTATTTTAGTAATTACTTTAAGCTTTAATATTATTTATTTTAATATATTTTTTTACGTATTATACCTAATGTTTTAAATTAGTTAAACAAAAAATATCATCATCCCGCGCATCGCGCGGGGGCTTTTCCTAGTATGTTGTAATATTTGCTTTCTTCTAACAAGTATTGTTTAATAATAGGTACTTCAACTGTTGCTTTGTTTTTTGTCTTTTTCTTTAGATAAAAAAAATCTTTTGAAAGGATACATCCATCTAAATTAAACTGGGCCACCGAGTATTGCTTCATCTCGTAAATATATCGACAAATGTTATATGACATCAAAAAAAGAAGTTGAATTTTTCCGAATAACATAATACTTCAGAGATAATGTTTTTCAATAACTCAAAGTCACCCCTTTTTAAATTTCTTGAACATATATCTCTTAAAAATATGCAAAATTCGCATAGCAGATCGTGAACGTTTTGTGGTAATAGCTCAGCAAATGCAATTGAAATGAGTCAATGCATGAAAACCAGAAAATTGTGACTTTTCAAGATCAATCTCGAACTCACAATATCCACACACCAAACAATGTTTGATGCATATAAATCTAAAAATTTAACATCTTCTTTTAACCACCTCAATAATGTTATTTTCGCTGCCCCAAATAATTTTAATTGCGATAGATGCATTTACATCTCGTAACTCCAACTCAGTTCTTCGACATATTTTCGTAAAGATGGTTTCTTTGGACGAAATCTGCTTGCACCGCAAAATTTACATTCCAACAGGTTTTTATTTTTTCCCCAAAACAACATGAAACTATTTCTACAAACATCAATTTTCTCATATTGTATTCCCAAAATTTTTAAAATTTTCATTATATATCTCAGGAGCTTGATTATATTCTAGTAGATATTCACGCATGATTTTGCAAAATGAATCCATATAATTGTCAATTACATTGTAGTTTGTTTTTATACTCATAAATCTTAATGGCAATGATAAACGAGACTGATTTTTACGACAACCTTCATATATTGGTTGTTTTATGGAATCCAACAGATTAAAAAATCGACGTGCCTCATTGTTCGACATCTCTTCATGCGCTTGTTCAACAACTCCATGGTCATGAAAAGTATTTGACACCATTTCCACTAATGGATTGGTCGTCGATGTTTCACAAAAAAATATCATTTCTCTCTATTTCTTGCGCTTCTTGCATACAATCTCCAACACCACAATTTTCACCGTGAAATAATCAAGTTTTGTAATTCTCTACGAAACCCACCTTGTAAAGGTGTTTTCAAATAATTGATTGACTTCGATAATTCATGTTTTTAAAACTCTTGAAGGGAGATATCATTGTCCCGCGTTCTTTTAAAAATGATTGCATCGATGCAAAACTCATGAACTGGTCCAATCCGTGTAAATTTTTTTGAATAATTTTCTTGATTATATGACCTTTTCTTCTATACATTCACTTTATCGATCTATATATATCTATATTTGAAGAAGACGATATTGTTTGAAAATATATTTTTGTTGATAGCTTGACGGTGTTTGAGTTTGATGTATAAATAGTGATATTCTAACGGATTTCCTTTGAATGACCAATGGAATACTGTTGGCAATACCCACGACTGATCGCTAGAAAATAACGGTGGATTATTCCAATAACTATCTCAAAAGTCCTTTCGAGCGGTCATTTGTTGGATAAAAATTGTCAGTTTTCAACGGGTATTCAACATATGCATTCTACCAATGCAACATATATGATTCGTTGCTTGTCCATTGAAAATTCCATGGGATTTAACGGATTTTTGTTCATTGATAATTTCTAAAAATCTATTACAATTTATTATAAATTTTATCGACACACATATATGTTGATCTGTCGGTTGATATATATGCGTCTGTTTTTTTGTAGTATATTTGTATGTATATATACACATATATATGTATATCTCCTTTTTATTAACGCGTATATATATATATATATCTATATATGTATATCTTTATATTGTATGTATGCATGTGAATGTGTATATGTGTGTTTATGTGTGTATATATACATGTAAATATATATGTTCATATATAAACATATTTTTGTGTTTGTAAATATGTATATATATATATATGTGTGCATTTTTTACAAATATAACTATAAGAAAAAAAAAACAAAAATTCGCGAGGAATTCGTCCGAAAACATAATTCCAGACGAATTATGGACGGTTATGTTCGTCTGAAGAAGCGTCCATAAATCGAATTCATCTGCATTTATGGATGGAAAAAGTAGTTTGTAAATTGTACCTAAGTACACGATCAAAGTAGTCCATAGAACGTAGACATTTTTTCTGACGAGATTCGTCCATCTTGAAAAAAATTTAACGGAGAAAAGAAATTGTGTGTTCTCGGTAGTCCAGAAGCTTCACTACAAGCTCAGTCCGCTTTTATGTCGCTCTAAATTTTCTCGTGAGGTTTCCGACCGATTTGATGAAAGGGATGAGCATATCGAAATCAATATATATTCAATTATTTCAAACACTTGATCGACATCGATCTTGCATGTCATGGAGTTGGTTTGAACGTCGAGCATCTTAAGTCGACATCTTCCTTGGTAACGGTCGTGAGCCATCAACGCCATGGCAGAGTTGTATCTGATATCTTGAGATCTCTGACTATGGTTGTGAGGATCATTTCCTCGAGCTTGATACTGTCATGCACACGTAACTTCCAAACTTTTAATTTCTGCTATTTTTTTAACCCTTTTATAGTTGAGAAGCTAAGGAATTTCAGACGACATACGGACGAACGTCTGCATATGTCACTACAAGAAAATCAGGTTTTAGGGACTGAAAAATCCGTCCTTAATCCATCCCTAAACAGGTTTAGGGACGGATTAGGGACGACCAGCGGTAGTCCCCAATTGCGTGTCTCCAAATGCTATCTGTCCCCAATTAGGGACGGAAATTTCAGTCCCCAATCCGTCCCAAATTAAGGACGGAAAAATTAGTCCCCAAACAGTCCCGAGATTGGGGACGAATCGGTTTCCGTCTCTAAAAATTGGAGACGGAAAGCTGCAGCTGTCCCTAAATTTAGAGACGGAAATTAGCCGTCTCTAAATTTAGGGACGGCTGCAGCGGTCCGTCCCTAATTTTTTTTAAAATGAAAAAAATAAAATTTTAAAAAAGTTCGATTACATTAAAAGATAAAAATTAGTACATAACAATAAATACAAAGCATACATATAACCAACATTTTTAATCCTAAGCCGTTGGAAGTATTTCCGATTAGTCGTGATCGGAATCACTGTTCTGAACTGCATCCCAATCGATGTTAGGCATTTGCGCTTTCATCATGCGCAGAAGCTTTTCCATTCGCCTATCTGATCGTTCAGCTTGCTTTCTTGATAGTTCTGCCTCCTTTAGTGCTTGTTCAACGCGCCTGTCGGATTCTT
>CM071868.1:997716-1022953 GCA_036759665.1 Gynandropsis gynandra
CAAGTTACAAAGTATAGTTACTATGTTATTTTCGAGTCGACGAGCCACATCCATACTCAGACTTCTCGAACATAAATCTCGCAAGAATAGGCCAATACCTATAACATGAAAGTATTATTAGTGTATTTAACAAATATTCACACTACATATTAATATAAAATCAACCATATACCTCCAATTGCTTCGTGTGCATGTTTGTCCATCAATTCAAAAAAACATATCGGAAGTAGTCTTTGTATGAATACATGACAATCGTGACTTTTCATCCCTAATAACTTTCCTCCTTGAATGTCAACGCACCTTCCAATGTTAGACGCATAGCCATCGGGGAATTTCACATCTTCTTTCAACCACTTCAACAATTTATATTTCGTTTCATTTGACAATCTGAATATCGGGACTGGCGCTTTACCGTCATCACCTATATGTAACTCCCTTCGTGAGCAATATTCTTCTAGATCTTTGCGTGATTTAATATTGTCTTTTGTCTTCCCCGTGACATTCAGTACTGTATTGATGATGTTATCAAAAAAATTCTTCTCTATGTGCATCACATCAAGATTGTGGCGAAGTTTCAGATTTTTCCAATACGGCAAATCCCAAAATATGCTCTTCTTGTACCAGTTATGAGTAATTCCATAACCACCAATTCTCGGATGATTGTTCCCTCCGCAATCTATACTCCTCGGAATACCCAAAGCAAGAAGTCGTTCATATAAAATCTCTTCGCCGGTCAAAACTGGAGGAGGAGATTTCCGCACAACTACATTCCTTTTAAAATTTCTCTTGTTGCGCCGTAATGCATCATCAACAGGAAGAAAACGACGATGACAATCAAACCAACTCGTCTTTCTTCCATGTTTCAACTGAAAAGCATCTGTTTCTTCCATGCAATATGGACAAGCCAATCGACCATGCGTTGTCCATCCAGATAACATACTATAAGCTGGAAAATCACTTATTGTCCACATGAGAGCACCTCGTAACATAAAATTTTGTTTCCTCGAGACATCGTACGCTTGAACTCCATTCCATAATTCTTTTAATTCTTCAATAAGTGGTTGAAGAAATATATCCAAACTTCTTTTCGGATGATTAGGCCCGGGAATCATTATTGTTAAAAACAAAAATTCCCGTTTCATGCACATATCCGGTGGTAAGTTGTAAGGTGTCACTATAACTGGCCACAATGAATAATTCTTTCCAGACATCCCAAATGGATTAAAACCATCGGTACAAAGACCTAAATAGACATTTCGACTCTCAGCCGCAAAATCAGGGTATACCTTGTTAAAGTGTTTCCACGCCTCATCATCTGAGGGATGACACATCTCTCCTTCCTTACTTGAATGCTCAGCATGCCATCTCATGTCGCTTGCGGTCTCCACAGATTGATACAATCTTTTTAATCTGTCTGTAATTGGTAAGTACCACATACGACGATATGGAACCGATTTTCCATTCTTTGTTAAATAAAACCGATCTTTTCCACAAAATAGACAATTACTCATCTCCGATGTCTCTCTCCAAAAAATCATGCAATTGTCTTGACAAACATCAATCTTTTGATATGGCAATAAACCCAAAGATCGCATCATCTTCTTTGTCTCATAATAGGAGTCTACTGCATTATTATCTTCTGGCAAATAATCTCTTACTAATTGCAATATCGAATTCATGCAATTCTCAGACAAATTATTTTCAGTCTTCAAATTCATCAAACGTGCAGACAGAGATAACTGTGATAAACCACTCCTACAACCATCATAAAGTGGATTCCTAGCACTTTCTAGCATTTCAAAAAAACTTTTTGCTTCTTCATTCGGATCTTCTTCAATATTTTCGTTTCTTTCACGGAATACATTTTGCACCATTTCCACATAAGGGTTCATTTCTACATCTTGAGAAGACTCAAATTCATCATGATGTGTGCCCTTACTAAAGTTTTCCACAACATTACTAGGTCGTGGTGCAAAATTTTCTCCATGACATAACCACATGAAATAATTTGGGGTAAATCCTCTTAAATAAAGATGCTTCCAAACAGTTCTCTCATTAACAAATTTTTCATTCTTGCATTTGACGCATTGAAAAATCAACGTACCCGTTTCTTTGTAAACTTGTTGATTCGTCGCCATTGTTCTGTACATCCATTGTCTAGAATCGAAAATGTTCGATCTTGATGAAGATGTCATTATAATCGCAAACACTATAGAAGATATGCGGTGAAAAACATGAGAGTTGCTTATGAAAAACGGATCAATGGTTGAGGGGTTAAATAGATTATTTATACACGAATTAGGGACGGATTAGGGACTAAAAGATTTATTTTCCGAAAAATCGTCCCGAATCCGTCCCTAAAACGGTTTTTAAAGACCTAAATTTAGGGACGGTCCCAAATCCGTCTCCGAATTTGGGGACGGAAGTTTCTGTCGTCCCTAAATTTGGGGACGGATGACCTACCCGTCCCTAAATTTAGGGATGCCTTACTCATCCGTCCCTAATTGGTCCGCAATTAGGGACGGATTAGGGACGACTCTTCTGTATCCAAATTTGGAGACGGATTCGGGACGGATTTCACTTTCCGTCCCTAATCCGTGTATAATTCGTCCCTAAATTTAGGGATGAAAATGTCGGTCCCCAAATTCCGTCCCTAATCTTGAATTTTCTAGTAGTGTGTATATGCATATAACTATGTGTATACACATGTATTTTTATGAACATATGTATATATAAGTGTATATTAATATCCATGTGTGTATATATATATATGAGTTTGTATTGATTATATAGGCCATTTCAATGGTATATTTTTCATTTGGTAAATCGCCACCAAATACAATCACAATATTTTCTTTGTATTTTATATTTTTTTGCATTTAAATTTTACGGTTGATAGTATTTACATGCAATTGTGATTTCATCGGTTTTTTTTCTCGTTCGCAAAACGTGAACATCGCATTTACATATCCATTGGTCATGCCATAAATCTCACAATCGATCACGTTTACAAGCGATTTTGATACCAATCATTTTTCATCTTATCTACAACCGATCACTTCTTTGTCTTGTATGCAACTGTAGAGAAAACGAAAACATTGCATCTGTGGACAATTGTGATTCACTAGTCATCCCTAATTCATTTTTATAAATCAAATTAAAGGGAATATAGCATAAAAAATATAAAACAATTTTATTTTAGTATATAAAACATTAATTATTATCTTTAATCTAAAAACTCAAACTTATTTTTTTGCTTTAAAATCACTAATTTTAGAAATATAGTGTAGAAAATACCAAACTTTTTAATTTTTACATATAAAATACAAATTATTATTTTGAACCTAAAAATTTTGAACTTTTACATTTTTTTCTAAAAAACACAAACTTATCAAATTAATCATATCCATACACAAACAAAAACACTAAATTATATTTTAACTCTTTTAATGTTTAAATGATGTCTAAAAAACACAAATTAATCATATCCTAAAATTAATATTTTTAAAAAAATATATAAATTTAAGTTTTTTTAATTTAAAAATATTAATTTGTGTTTTATAGATCAAAATAAAATAATTAGATATTTTTATGCTATATTCTCTCAAATTAAAACATGAAATGTTGTTAAATATAAAGCTAAATTTAACGTGTACTTAGGCTTTATGATGATGTCAGCAATGATTTCATTATAATTTCATTTATACATACATGCATATATATATATATATATAATACGATTGAGCATAAGAATAAAGAAAATACGGTGGGTTGCATGTTTCGTGTCGCCGATCATGCGCACATTCACGTCTTAAATTAAACATACATTTGTATTTGATATTGTGTATATATATTTCATAAAATATTTAAATAAAAGGCAAACTATTATATTCTTTTACAAAAAGCATTAGTAAAACTAAAATCTGGTTACGTAGCCGATTCAACATATAAAAAAAATTGATGAATATTGTAGAACTAACTATGACAAAAAATTATTAATTACATTATATATGTCCATACAGACTTTTATCTGTTCAAAATTTAGATCAAGGTTTTCCATATTATTATTTTCTAATCCTAAATACTTTTACTCTCGAAAAAAAATCAAAGTACACATTTTCTGTTATATTTATATTTATATTTTCGTTAATATAAAATTACTAGATTGTGAGTCAATCATTTAAATAAATGCAACGCAAAAAAAAAGGTCCGAATAAAATAATATATTTGCGTATTTTTCTACCGTAAACTAAAAAATTAATCCACCACCAATATATGTATAAATAATGTATATCATAAAAATATAAAAATTATGCCGTTATATATATATAAACTTTGTATGAACTTGGAATGGAACACGTGCTGGGCCTTCTTCATCCATCGTTCTAACACCTTCGTCATCGCTTTCGTTCGGTATATTAAAATTACATTTTTGCCCTTTCCAAGAAACCTATGGTCTTTTTTCGGAAAGGTGTTTTATTTGATGTCATATTATTTTTTAATTTAACAAAATATACATCGGGGGAGTTGGGACTATCTGACATCATCCTTCGTACTTTTTTTTATATTTTATTACAATTCCCTATAAATGACATACTTATTATATGTTAGAATAAAACATAATAATATTAACAAACTGAAACATTTAAATGTTGAAAAAATAAAAAATTATTGGGTGTTTTGAGATATGTTAAAAAAACAAATTGAACAATGAATCTACATTATTTACGTACAAACTATGCACAACTTACATACACAATAAAAATGCATTCCAAATTATTCCAATAATACATCTCAATTGAAAAATAGGATTATCAAATTGATAAATACTTTTTCGATACAATTAATTCGTAAATTATAAATATATCTCTGGATGTTTTGGCATATTTGGATATATTATTTCTCTTTTTTTCTTTTCATATTTCTTTATTATTATTATTAGTATTATTTTTTGTAATTAGAGTGTATCTTAAAAATGAATTATAAAAATATATATTTTAAAATATATATTATAATTCAACAATGTAGAAGAAGTCTCATTTTTAAAGCAAAAGTGTTGAAAAAATAGATATAATACAGATAAGGCACATAACACCAAACCATGCCTTCGGCGGGACCCGACCGCGTAGATTTTTAACAAATAGAATTATGATTAAATTAATCATATTTGCAAATAAATTCCGATCCGACTTTACCATACAATTACAATAATACAACAAGATTTTTATAATAAAAGTGAATATAGCATAAAAAATATCCAATTATTTTATTTTATTCTATAAAATATGAATTATTATTTTCAATCTAAAAAATTTAAATTTATATTTTTTTGCCTTAAAAATATTAATTTTAGGATATGATTAATTTTATAAATTTGTGTTTTTTAGACAAACTTAAAAATTCAAAGAGTTAAAATATGATCTAATGTTTTTGTTTGTATATAGATATGATTAATTTGATAAGTTTGTATTTTTTAGACGAAATGTTAAAATTCAAAATTATTAGATTTAGAGTAATAATTTGTGTTTTATAGGCAAAAATTAAAAAATTTGGTATTTTTTACACTATATTTTTAAAGTTAGTATTTTTAAGACAAAAAAAATAAATTCAATTTTTTTTAGATTAAAAATAATAATTTATATTTTATAGACTAAAATAAAATAATTTGATATTTTTTATGTTATATTCTCTATAATAAACTATCCAGATATATTATCATAATAAATCAATGGATTTTCATTTCATGATAACCCATATTAGTAGCTTATAAAATTAGTATATTTAATTTATACAATTTTCGTATTTTTGCTTTAAGATGATTAACAAATTGTTTCCCCACATGATATTCGATGTTTTGTTTTTTTCCAATATGGTATGTTATAGATTATTAAACCTTATCAATTACATTAATTACCCTAACCTTATATATATATATTTAAAAAATGTAATAAATCATTATATTTTTTCATTTAAATTTTTTATTTTGAATCGGATGGAAGAAATAAATTAGGGGTGGACGTTTCGGGTTATCCGGATCGATTCGGACCGATCCAACCCGAAAAAATCCAATCCGTGAGATAAACGGGTTTTGTAGAAAACCCATATGGGTTCAAAATCTAAAACCCAAATGGGTTCGAATCGATCCGGGTTGAGTTCAGGAGAATCCGAAAAACCCTAAAAAACCTTAATCCTTCTAACCTAATTTTTTGTATGTTAAATCCGGAATCCGAATTACCCGTTTAAACCCGAATTACCTATTTAAAACCCGAGTTACCCGTTTAAAACCCAAATTACCCATTTAAATCCGAATTACCCGTACTTAAATAACCCAAAAGATCCGAAGAACCCGAGAGAACCCAAATACAATTTGGATTTTTTGGGTTCAATATTTCAAAATCCGAACAACCCGAATCCAACCCGAAAAACTCGTCTCGAAAACCAAATGGATTTTTATGAGTTCTATTTAGAACCCAAAACCCGAAACGTCCACCCCTAAAATAAATTGTCATATTGATTATTTGTTAAATTTCATTTTAATATATATGATATAAATAAAGAAATCACCTGATTAATAATTATTAAAAAAGGTCAGAGGAAGGCTAAGTCACCGTCAAACCCATACACACAGACCGCGTTCACACTTCCACGCGCTTCCTTTCTCCTTCCATCTCTCTCTCGTTTCAGACAAAAACCTTTTTATAAATGTCTGAACTGAAGAAACCCTACCCACAGATCCTTTTCTTCTCCACTCCCACTATTCCATTTCTCATTTTTCAAACCCTTTTCATGGAAATCTCCGTTTTTCCCTTTCTAAATTCAGACATCGACGACTGTTCCCACTTTCTCAGTCTATTTCAGGACATGGACTTCACCCCTCCTGACGACTTCGGCCACGACGACACTAACCCTAAGAAGCGTCCAAGGAAAGAAGAAGAAGAAGAAGACTGTCGTAATAAGAACAACGGAGGATTCAGTGATATACTCACTTCTCTTTTGCTCTTGGACGAAGAAGCTAAGCAACAGCAGGAGCATTGGGATTTTGATTCCCAAAGGGAAAGAACTGTTCTTGAAGCAAATCATCGCCAATTAGTAAGATCAATGGATGGTTATTACGATGGATTACAGACCCATTACTCTGTAACGGCGGAATCTGATAACTCTCGTTCGAAACGCGCGCGAAAATCCACGGTTGTTGTTGCCGCCGTGGTAGAGGAGGACGCTCCGGGTGTATCGACGGATAACCCGGGACCGTCCGGTTCGGGTTCGGGTCCGGGCTCGAGTCAGAGAAGGTTGTGGGTGAAGGAGCGTCCGACGGATTGGTGGGACCGCGTGAGTCAACCGAGTTTTCCGGAGGAGGAGTTCCGGCGAGAGTTTAGGATGAGTAAATCGACGTTTAATCTGATCTGCGATGAGTTACAAGAGGCGGTGACGAAGAAGAACACGATGCTCCGTGACGCGATTCCTGCCCCAAAACGCGTGGGCGTCTGCGTATGGCGTTTAGCGACTGGGGCGCCACTGCGACACGTGTCGGAGCGATTTGGCTTGGGAATCTCCACTTGCCACAAGCTTGTGATTGAAGTCTGCAGAGCCATCAACGACGTCCTCATGCCGAAGTATCTCCGGTGGTCATCGGAGGAAGAAATCAGATCCACGAAGGAGAAATTCGAATCGCTATACAAAATCCCAAACGTCGTCGGATCGATCTACACCACTCACGTACCCATCATCGCTCCGAAGGCACATGTGGCGGCGTATTTCAACAAGAGACAAACCGAAAGGAACCAGAAGACGTCGTACTCGATCACGGTTCAAGGAGTGGTGAACTCCGACGGGATCTTCACCGACGTTTGCATCGGAAACCCTGGATCTCTCACCGACGATCAAATCCTCGGGAAATCCTCGCTTTTCAAGCAACGCGCGGCGCGTGGTCTTCTCGGCGACGGATGGATCGTCGGGAATTCGGGTTTTCCATTGATGGATTGGCTCCTGGTGCCGTACGCGAGGTCAAATCTGACATGGACGCAACACGCGTTCAACGAGAGGATCGGAGAGATTCAGGGGGTGGCGAAGGCGGCGATGGGGAGGATGAAGGGACGGTGGTCGTGTCTGCAAAAGAGGACGGAGGTGAAGCTCCAGGATCTGCCGTACGTGCTGGGCGCGTGCTGTGTGCTTCACAACATATGCGAGATGAGGAAGGAAGAAATGTCGCCGGAGCTAGGGTTCGAGATCCTGGATGACGTCACCGTGCCGGAAAATGATGTCAGGTCGCCGTTATAGCGAGTCTGATTTTTAGTTGAGATGTAGCCAATGTGTATAAATATAATTCAGTTAAAATTAATTGTAGTATTTGACTGATTTAATGTTCATTTGTCATCATAATTGAGTTTCTTTTTTATATTTCATATTCATATTTTTGTTTGAATTGGGGTTCTTATAAATGTTGGTTTTTGTTAAAATTACAATTTCACAATACAAACTTGTTTTCTACAGTTGCTAAAATCCGTAAATTATAATAACAATATATAATTTAAGTATGGATAATAAGCATGTAAATGTAATGGAACGTGTGGTCACTTAAATTTATGATATAAGAGTATTCACCCTCACTTTGAACAGGTGTTACACGTGATATCGTTCAAACACATTTATAAAATAAAATAAATGATTTATTCAAAAATAAATGTGGTCTTTACTAAATAGCAAAATAAATACGTAAATATTATAATAACGGTAAATGAATAAAATAAATACGAAATGCAAAATAAAACTTATCGAGACCTCGTGCACGTCTCTTACATCAGTCCGTTGTGAGCTTTCATGTTGCTGCTCAATCTCATTGCTTTTTTTTCTAGTCATATCCTGTCCATCCACGACAGTTCACAAATAGGGTGAGTACGAAATACGCACTCAATGAGATCAATATGTATACGTACCCTGTGCCAAGTATTCTTCCCTCTCTAAATTGAATTACATAACTAACGATCTATCCAAAGTCTATACTAACGACATACAGACAACTCTACCCAACCCGACTGAATATCCAAAGTCTAAGATTAGCCACACTGGATCATAACACACAGTCCACACGACTCTAGCTCGGACATACGCTCGCAAGGTCCAAAGGACCCCAGCACACCGAAGATCTCGCAAGGTCCAACGTACCCCAACCATCAGTACAATACATCGTTTGTCACTCGAAAGGTTACCACAACCTCAACATGGTACGACGCTGGTAGATCCACTGATCTGACTAACTCGACGCTCCGTCATTCGAAAGGTTACCACAACCCCAACACGGTACGATGCCGGCAGATCTCGAATCTGACTAACTTGACGCTCCGTCGCTCGAAAGGTTACTACAACCCTAGCACATTACGACGCCGACCCAGATCCAAATGATGCAATACTAACGTCGTCGACTCTATATTCCTCATGTGACAACTCTTACCGGCACACTCGCACACGCCTTCTTTCGAAGGTTTGAGTGTGAAGTCACTCGATGGAGCATACAAACAAGATGTTCACTCAACATTAACACCGAACCAAATATAGACGTTCTCCGACCCTAACACTTGGTCAAACGTCAATTCTCTAGATCATCTCTAGTCACTTATACAACTCATATATTTGTAATCAATTTTCATACGACTGATCTAGGGTTTAATTCGATTTCACTTGTAACGTCTCATTTTTCTCATTATGATCTTATAAATTCTATTGTGATCATGCCTCGTTTCAAAAGTATCATATATTTCATAACTCAACCACAAATCCGAAATTAGGGTGGAGAAAATCATCACCTTAACTTCTCTGATGACTTGACGATTCTTGATAATATCGCTAACAACAACACCAATTAATTTTCCCTATTATAGATCCATTCAATTAATCAATTTTCATAATATAAATCTTCGAATTAAGGAAATAATCACAACAAATTATTTAGAGATTTACCACAATCTCGATTAGAACCCACCCACAAAGAATGTGATGAAAAAATGAAGATTCTTCTCCAATTTATTCTTCCTCCCTATTTTCTCTTCTTCTCTCTTTTTCTCTTTTTTTCTTCTTCTCTTTTTGTCGCCGCACTATTTCTGTTTCCCCCTCCGTTAAATTTTCTATTAAATAATTTTAAAACAAACTATTCCCCCTAAACTATAACACTTTAATCATATTTTCCCCTAAATTATAGCACTTTAACCCTATTTCCCCTGAATTTTTTGATCATCCGATTTCCCCATAAACCATCGTTACTAATCCTATTCCCGCTAAACTTTAAACATTCATCATTTTTCCCCCGAACTATATAACCTATAGCACATTTCCCCCGAACTATATAACTTCTAACCTATTCCCCCTGAAAACAAATTGTACATTCAACGTATTTTCAAAATTTTGGTTATTATAAACGTAACATATTTTATTTAATAGTAATGCATTTTTAAAATTTTTGTTATTATAAACGTAATATATTTTCTTTAATATTAATGTATTATTAAATTTTGGTTATTATATTTATATTTTTATGATTGATAACAAAATATTAAAGTAAAAATACTTTAAATTAAAATAAAAAACACTAAAATATCTGCAAGATTAATGAAAACATACAATTCTAACGATTATAAAACGATAAAAAATATAACATGAATGAAAATGCTTATTGAATTTCTCTAGTTTTCTACAGTTAGAAATAAAATTGGACTCGTTATAACTCGAAAAGTATGAAACATTTAGTTTGGAATATTTCTTCAAACATTTGGTTTGGAATATTGCTTTGAACAATATTCCAAACCAAATGTTTCATACCTTTCGAGTTATAACGAGTTCGATTTTATTCTAAATCAATGTTAGATTTTTTATCGTTATTTTAATCGTTCAAATTTTTTTAATTTTTATTTTAGTTTAAAGTATTTTTATTTTAATATTTTTTTAATCAATCATAAAAATATAAATATAGTAACCAAAATTTAATAATACATTAATGTTAAAGAAAATATGATACATTTATAATAACCAAAATTTAAAATTATATTATCAAAGAAAATGTGTTACGTTTATAATAACCAAAATGTAAAATTATATTACTATTAAAGAAAATATCTTACGTTCATAATAATCAAAATCTAAAAATACGTTACTATTAAAGAAAATATGTTACATTTATAATAACCAAAATTTTGAAAATACGTTGAATATATAATTTGTTTCTAGGAAGGAATAGATTAGAAGAACTAATACAGTTCGAGAGAAATAAGCTAGATGTTATATAGTTCGGGGAAAAATATGATGAATGTTTAAAGTTTAGGGGGGAATAGGATTAGTAACAATAATTTAGGGGGAATCGGATGAGAAAAAAAGTTTAAGGGGAATAGAATTAAAGTGGTATAGTTTAGGGGAATAAGATTAAAGTACTATAGTTTAGGGAAGAATAGAATGTTTTAAAAATATTTAACCTAAAAGTTAACTGAAAAGTTAACGGATGCGAAATATGATGAATTTTTAAAGTTTAGGGGGAATCGGATGAGTAATGATAATTAAGGGGAATAGGATAAGTGAGAAAATTCAGGAGGAGTAGGATTGAAGTATGATAGTTTAGGGGAATAGACATTTTTCCCTAAATTTAATAAATCTATATATAGAAAGAATGATAAAATGGTGCATTCTCCTTGCACCACCTCATCAACACATTATTTTTTTATTTTTTATTATAATTTATAACTAAATGTTGGTCTCCATTAAAAATTCTTTAGAACCACTAACCTAAATTTAATATTCATTGTAACAATTTAATTTCTTATAATCTAAATTAATTAAATAGAAATCTATATATAAAAAGAGATAGTTTTTATTTCAAATAATATAATAAAAATATGGATATAAAAAATATATTCAATATATATAAACATGTATATATATTAAATAAATATCCTCTATTGAATTTTTTAAATAATACAATTAGGACAAAGAATTAAAACATTAAAAATAAAAAAATTACGAATAACAACTACAATAAAAATAGGAATAACAACTATAATAATTGATTCAACATAATTAAATTAAATTAAATGAGTTATAGACCTAAATTACTAAAACATGAAATAATAATGGAGGAAGTAATAATTAAATTATTAATTTTATTAGNTTTTAGAAAATAAAATAATTTATAATTCTTATAATCATTTAATTTTATTTTAATTATAGATTTAAAATTGATATCATCAATTTAGTTTTTATTAATTTAAATTGATTCAATATAATTTAATTAAATTAAATGAATTGTAGATCTAAATTAATAAAACATGAAATAATAATGGAAAAATAATAATCTCATCATGTACTTTGAAAATAAAATGTGATAACTTTTAATTTAATAATTTTTTATAATTTATTAAATGGTATTTTTTTAATAATTTACAATAATAAATTGATTAATTTATATTTTTTAAAATATAATTTTAAATTTTAATAACATTTGTTATTAATATATAAGCTTTATGATAATACATTATAAAATAGTCTTATAAAATTAATATTTAATTATTATTAAAACCGAAACCTTTTTCAATCTTATTTAATTGCTATTAAAAATATATATGTGTCGGCGCAATGTCTGTTGCTATTTAATTATTATTAAAACCGAAACCTTCCATTCCAATGATTCCCCTTCTCCTGGTTTCAACGTCTATTAATCTCTCCAGCACACATCCATATTAAATAATAATTTTTTAACATAAAAATAAATATTACAAACGTTATGCTTTGGATTGCATTTATTAAAAATGCCTCTCCAAACATAACCCTAAACACAACCCTAGAAATTTTCAGCCTCCATTTCGGCTGCCATCGATTGACGGCCTCCACACAACATCAGTCAGAGGAGTTCGGCGACACGGGGTGCAGCGTGACGAGGTGAGAGGTCCTCGGTTCGCTCTGCTATGGGAGCTTCAGACCGCTACCTTGATCGAGTCTCCAATGGGGAAGAGTTGGTCATAGAAACATGAGGTGAGAGACCTTCGTTAATCGCAATCTTTTTCACCTCAGTCTGGTTTTTCCTCCTCGGTCGTCTCTTATTCCCCTTTTGCTCATGGTAATGACCAGATCATGGTATCGACGAGAAATCTGAGTATTTAACTCTAGGATTCTTGTCGTTGTGGCTTCCAGATCCTTCATTTCCTCATCCAGAACATGCTACAACCACCTGGCGATGATGGTCCCTCGGACGGTTAATAATCCTACAGAGCCACAACGAGGTATGTCCTGTTAATTTAACTGTATTTTCATCCTACCTATGTTGATTGATTTCAATACATGGGAATGAATTTAACGTCTGCTTCATTCAATTCGTTAAAGCCACATCTTGTGCATAGACCAAAAATTGTGATCCAGTTCATCACACATAACCGTTTTCCCCTCGATGTTGTTTGGATGCATTCTTCAAGGTATATGTTTCACTCTATCTTTCTGATTTGTTCAGGTTGGTGCGTACCTTGCAAGTTAGATGTACATTCTTTGATTCTCACATTCATGAGTCGTCATTATCTCTTACCGAGCCAAAGTAGCGGAACCCTGAAACCTCAAAATCGAAGCCACCCCGCCAGCATTTAGGTGTTTTCTTTGTGATAAATTTTGGTGTTTCAGCTTGATTCCAATTTGGTTTCTTTCATTTCAGTGAAGGATTTGGCGCTTAAGATTGTTTATTTTGTTGTTGAATATTGTTTCTTGCTGTATCGTTTGGATCAACCTCAGAGTTATCTAACAGGTAAATAAGTTAACTCTTTGTTGCTTTTTCTAGCTCCACTCTAAAGGCTCGCCAATTGTTCAATTTCAGTCAGAGAAAGGTGCCCAAGCTTAAGGCATTCGTGTTTTTCTTGCTCTGGGACATTGAGATTCAACTCTACAATCTAAAAGGAAACCCATAACTCTTTTTGCTCGAAAACTCGAGAATGGTACATCTATTGTACATGTATTAGCAACAATGGATGCAAAACTGTTATCATCAATATCTTTTATACATTGTAATTAGGCACATGATTTGGAATAAGAACTGCTTATTGAAGTTCTATTCTCTCTCACTCTCTGTTTCTTTTGTATTCTTGGTGATTTTTTTGTTCTACCATTAGGTTCCATGCCCTATCGACCCTTTTCAAGTGAGTGACATATATCTTTCTTCGAACGAATTTGATTTTTGTCAAGTGAAAGACTTATGTTTGTTATTGGTTGTTGGACAATGGTTTGACACGTGGTCTGATTTTGTAGCTCTATCTTGCAAGAGAATATCAAAGTGAAATGGTTTAACACATGTTAAGAGCAGCTTACTGAAATTCTATTCTGGCATGGCTAAAGAGTTCGAAGCCTCTTTCTAATACATCATTCCCTAGACTCTAATTGTTACTACTTACAATACAACCAAACTTCAAATTATGTATTCGATGTTGTTTTTGTGTTTTTTAAAATTCATAGATTGTAAGGTTTATATGTCTTTGGTTTTAATATTGAGGTTCACAGTGGGAACTTGCCTTATTCTGTTTTGTATAATGGGCATTATATCCAAAGAAAGATGATATTTTGATGTTTTTTAAGATTTAATATGGTTTTGAATATGTTAGAAAAAATGGAAATATATTTATCTCTTAGGAAAATATCCTCTCCTGTTATAATGGAAATATGTTTATGTAGTCAAAGACGCCTACTCAGGTAGCAAGCCACGCCCATAAGTACTTTTTATGGCAAAACAAACTCAATAGTCATCAGTGAAGATCTAGACTCTTTTGGTAGGCTTTGCTAGGCCTTTGATGAAATGTTTGTTGACTTTAAGGTATGGTTGAAAGTCATTGGTTTTTGTTGTTCACAATGCCACACTAAAGTGGATGTTATGGAGAGTTAAACAAAAAATCTAGACATCCCATTCTAACAAAATAGAGCATTCGAGTATCATGAGATAGATCTAAGATTCAACAAGGTATTCACCAAAAATGTAAATAATAGTTTTTGGATTTCTCTCATTATACTGATGTTCTTACCCATTTGTAATGACGTGGGAATATGCTCAACCTTTTTCTTATCTGGTAACTGAGAAAGACATTCCTCTCGACCTGCGAAAGAATTCAGAAATGAGGGAGTGAGAGGTTGTTGATGATATGGAGAAGGTAAAGGATACAACTTACGTGAGTACGATAACAAGGGATACAACAACAAAGGTGGAGGATATTCCAGCCGCAGAAGAGAACAAGTTTCCAAGAACCAAAGGTCGTGCTCGAATGAATCTCAGTGCTTATGTCTCTGTTAACAACAATACATCCAAGACCCGTTCCCACATTGGCATCAACATTCTCGGAAATTTATACAGAAAATGGATCATATACATCATCAAGGTAGAAGATACATTTGCTAAAGATCCTCATATTGCATTTCAATTAGTATACCTTTATATTTTTTCCATTTCTTTTAGTTAATCATTCAAATATCATTTATTTACGACATAATTTTATTTTGTTGTCCTAAAGTTATATATTATAGACTTTTATAATATTTTTCTAGTAAAACTACAAAAACATTATATCCCACGCAAAGTGCGGGTACCATCCTAGTAATTATATATATAAAAGTTGTTGCAGGAGGAGGCTTCTCAGCCCTCCACATCAGCAACAACTTTTAATTTTATTTTCACATTAAAACTACAAAATATTAGAAAAATAATTTAATTTCTTATTGATATCAAATTTATGGGATATCTCTTCCTCTTCCCTTTCTTTTCATCTTCCCCTGTTTAGTAACTTTCATATTCACGTTAAAAACTCCTTAAATTCTTGAAACTCTTCGCTAACCTACCCATATCGTCTCTTTAAATTGACTTAAGAATTAGACATCTGTTGTTGCGGTTGACCCATATGTATTGCTTTACATGAGGCAGATAACATTCTCAGCTCGGCAGGTAGGCCGGCGGACAACAACACGACCAGCAGCTCGGTCGGCAGGGTGGCAGCCAAAACTACGACCAGCAGCATGGTGATCTGCAGCAACACCACCAACAACTTACGTGAGTACGATAACAAGGGATACAACAACAAAGGTGGAGGATATTCCAACCGCAGAAGAGAACAAGTTTCCAAGAACCAAAGGTCGTGCTCGAATGAATCTCAGTGCTTATGTCTCTGTTAACAACAATACATCCAAGACCCGTTCCCACATTGGCATCAACATTCTCGGAAATTTATACAGAAAATGGATCATATACATCATCAAGGTAGAAGATACATTTGCTAAAGATCCTCATATTGCATTTCAATTAGTATACCTTTATATTTTTTCCATTTCTTTTAGTTAATCATTCAAATGTCATTTATTTACGACATAATTTTATTTTGTTGTCCTAAAGTTATATATTATAGACTTTTATAATATTTTTCTAGTAAAACTACAAAAACATTATATCCCGCGCAAAGCGCTGATACCATCCTAGTCTTTTTAAAACATACTTTTAAATGTATGTATTAAATTCATAATATATGTTTGAAATGTATGCATTAAGTTGATGTTTGAAATTTATGCGTTATATTTATAATTGAAATTTATGTATTTTTATTTCCCATTTAAATTAGGTGAGTCTCTTTCTAGGTTTCATTATGTTTGAAACCTATGATTTAAAGGAGTTATAATTTCATTTAATATGATATATAAATTACCACAAAAACAACCAAAAACATCGTTTCTGAATCTGAATTTCATTTCGGTTTATTTCAAATTAACAAAATTATGTTTACATGGTTGTAATATGATTTTTTTTAATTTGGATTTTTAGGATTTTATACGATTTTCTCTTTTTAATGTTTAGTTTAAAACAGATTTTTTAATGAAAAATTTGATTTCATTATTTTAAAAATATAAATCAAATTTATTTAGTAACTATACTATCCATTTCCATGTGTTAAATGAGGATAAAACAATATTTTCAAGGAATCAATGGAATTTAGATTAAAATTGATTTGGTTTTATAAACAATGAAATTTCATAATATTTGTAATCTTATACATCGTTTTATCGTTAACTTATATTAAATGATGAATTATTATTAAAAAATATATTAATACATAAAATTGTTATACATCTCGTTTTTATTTTTGTAAATGTTAGAGAAGAGTTATTTAATCTCATGAAAGAAAAAATTTTATATGGAAAACATCATAACTAGTTTATATATTTATATAAAAAATAATAAATCATATATCAATATTAAAATATAAAAATAAATTCATATTTTAATGACCAATTCGGATAATCTACACATTCAAATTAATCCGAACAATCCAATTTATATATCATTTGGTTATCCCAAAATTCCATATGAATCTAAATTTTCTAATTGTTGGGATTCAATTTGATTCGATTGGTTTAAATTTTTTACAAATAAGAGATTATAAAATTCACTCTATGTTATATTATATGAATGATTCTTTATCTCGGTGTAGTGTTGTGATGTCAATTCTCTTCTCTCGTCTTGCTCAATATTCAAAAATTCCGTTGACATCTATCATCTTCGTCATCGTTTTCATTTTTGCCATCCTCTGTCGTCTTCTTTATCATGATATTCATTATAGGTAAGTCGTGGCTTGGCGAAAATTGTTAAATTGTTTTTACTATATAAGTTCATATTAGATTAAGATAATGTTGTAGAGTAATATTAAGTATGTATTGGCTTATTGGTGATAATCTTACAACCTTAAACATAGTTTTCCTTAACCACATATATTTCCATTGGAATGCAATTCTTGTTTGTTGAGTATAGCTTCTCATTAATTGAAACATGATATATTATGATTTTCTAAAAACCGATAAATACCAATTATTTGAATCCAAATAATTTGAATTATCTGAATTAGATATCATTCAGATGATTTCAAATTTAATATTTTAAAATAAAAACAAATAGAATCTGAACTAAGATTAAAAAAAATCAAAATTTAAATTAAAACCTATAAAATTCAGACCAAAATCCAAATTAATTATCTTACATCATACTACCTATTATACTATTACTGTCGTTTAAATTAAATATTTTTAAAACTTCAAAATTTGTATATTTATAACACCCAAAACTTTCGGCCGCGCAAGATGGAATGTATAAATAAATGAATAACGTAAAATATGTTACATAGACATTGTTATTATTAAATATTTCCTTAAACAGGTTTATCTTAAAAATATATAATATTAAAAATTTACACCACATACATTCCATGTGTATCTATATTATTGACACCAATTTTTTTCCTGTTTTGGTTCTGATGGAAATCAAAGCATAATTTCAGCCGTTGATGACGTGCATTACAA
Organism: Gynandropsis gynandra; assembly: GCA_036759665.1. Lineage (NCBI taxonomy): Eukaryota > Viridiplantae > Streptophyta > Magnoliopsida > Brassicales > Cleomaceae > Gynandropsis > Gynandropsis gynandra. The sequence goes on from CM071868.1 coordinate 1,016,047, forward strand.
TTATCTAGGTCCAAAATTCATTTAATCCGGGCCGTTGATTTCTTAACCTTGTTTGTCTGTGATAATTTTATCCAATCATATTTATCCACGTGGCAAGATGGTGTATGTCTCCAAATCGGACAAATGTTTATTTTATCTGCTTCTTTCCCTTAAATAGCAAAGCGCAAAAAAAAAAAAAAGATTTTTCCTTTTCCAGGTTACTTCTGTTCCCTGAATTACAAACATGTAAATTTATCGGGAGAGAGACCTGCTTCGTTGTCCCAATCACTATATAATTCACGAACCAAAACGATCGGTAGAGGGAGAAAATGCTATAGAATCTCTGTTTTCAAAGGAAAAAAAGGAATTTTTTTTTGTGGGTTTGAGGTAAGAGAGAGAGAGAGAGGAAGAGAGATGGAGAATCATGAGAAAGATTTAGAAGGAGATGAAGAGGAGATGGTATCGAAGATGTCGCTGACGCCGGATGTGGAGGAGGACGCGGAGGAGGAGGGGACGGTGGTGGGTTCAAGCTTGACATTAGAGAAGGTCGCGGCGGCGAAACAGTTCATCGAAAGCCATTACAAAGCTCACATGAAACACTTCCGACAACGCAGAGAAAGGTAAAAAAAATGTAGGATTCATGGAATTGCACATAACCTGTTTGTATATATTCCTGATTTACGAAGTGGGTTCGCAAAAAAAATTTCTTTTTTGTCATATGTTTCTTTTATTCATAGTTTTTTTCCCTTTTCAAACCTACATGGTGTTCATTAAGAGCTGTTAAATCCTCAATTTTGGTGAAATTCTGGGATGAATTCATCACATTATAACTCTGTATTTTCTTTCTGAGAAGAATATCTAACGAAATTTTGGGTTAATCCTCATTTGGAACTTGGAATCCATATCCATTGAGATGTTCTTTGTTGTGCTTTAATGGCGTTTGGTTTTGTTTGATCCAAGGCGGTTGGTGCTTGAACAAAAGTTAGCATCTTTGGATGTATCACAAGAAGAACAACACAATCTGCTGAAAGATTTAGAGCGGAAGGAAACAGAGTATATACGGCTTAAAAGGCACAAAATTTGCGTCACTGATTTTGATCTTCTGACTATAATTGGCAGAGGAGCGTTTGGAGAGGTTAGTCATTTGTATATATATATATATTGTATATATGTGTGTTTTAACCATATATATTGTCAAATATGGGCTTGAGACTAGCTAATCTCAAAAGGTAGTTTGAGAGTTTAGGTTTGTCCCGTAAGTACCATATATATGAGTCTAAAGTCGATGTGGGACAACTTATCATAACACTCCATTCACGCCCAGGGTCGGTCCTGGAGCGTGGACATCGCAATCAGGGCCCAACATCGGTATATTCAAATCATGACGAATCTGAACTCTAATACTATGTCAAATATGGGTTTGAGTCTAAGAGTTTAGGGTTATCCCGTACCATATATACGAGTCCAAAATTCATGACCTACCCGATGTGGGACAATTTATCATGCTACTCCCCCTCACGCCTAGGGTCGATCCCGATCTGGGCTTGAGTTTAACTAATCTGGGTTTGAGTTTAATTAATACCAAAAGCTAGCTCAAGAATTTAAGCTTGTCCTGGAGTGTGGACATCTCAATTGGGGGCCTAACATCGGGACGAACCTAGGCTCTGATACCATGTCAAATATGGGCATGAGCCTAACTAATTCCAAAAGCTAGCTCAAGAGTTTAGGATTGGCCCGTACCATAAATATAAGTCCAAAGTTCATGTACTAGCCGACGTGAGACAACTTATTATAACATATATTAACATATAGTTCTTTTTGGAATGCTTCTACTGGTAGCAAGACTTAGCCTAAGTGTTGTTGCAGGTGAGACTATGTCGTGAGAAAAAGACGAGCAATATTTATGCAATGAAGAAGTTGAAGAAGTCAGAAATGCTTAGCAGGGGACAAGTGAGTTGTAGAATAATTTTAGTTTTCATTAATTTAACTATAAATTATGTCTGAAAAATTCGATATTTCGCTTAAATTTGTGGTGTAAATAGGTTGAACATGTAAGAGCTGAGAGGAATTTACTGGCAGAAGTTGCAAGTGAATGTATTGTGAAGCTTTATTATTCATTCCAAGATGCAGAATTTTTGTATCTAATCATGGAATATTTACCTGGTGGTGATGTAATGACTTTGCTTATGAGGGAAGAGACATTAACTGAAACCGTCGCTCGATTTTACATTGCTGAAAGTGTTTTGGCAATTGAATCTATACATAAACATAATTACGTTCACAGGTTCGTTTCTTTTTTACTGTCGTTTACCGTTAGGAAAACGGTAAATTCGATATTGAAAGTTTGTGTTTTTTTTTTCTTGCAGGGATATAAAACCAGACAATCTTCTGTTGGACAAGAATGGTCATTTGAAGTTGTCTGATTTTGGTCTTTGTAAGCCTCTTGATTGTAGACATTTGTTGGCTATAAATGAAGATGAACCTCTAAATGAAGATAATTTGAATGAATCAATGGATATCGACGGGAGTTTGAGCGGACGCAGTGGAAGACGTTGGAAGAGTCCGTTAGAACAGCTTCAGCATTGGCAGATAAACAGGCGAAAACTGGTATTGCATTTTTCGTTTTACCATTTAAATTTGGAGTTAGGCCATGACTGGTGGAGTCGCAGCCAAACGCAAACGTGGCGACTCTAGGCCACATTAAAACCGACTGATGGAGTCGCAGTCGTCCGAAAACGCATCGAAACGTTTAAATTTGGAGTTAGGCCCTGACTGGTGGAGTCATAGCCAAACGCAAACGCGACGACTACGTTTTCTGGCGACTCTAGGCGACATTCAAACCGCCTGGTGGAGTCGCCAGTCGCCCGAAAACGCATCGAAACGTTTAAATTTGGAGTTAGGCCCTGACTGGTGGATTCACAGCCAAACGCAAACGCGACGACTGCGTTTTCTGGCGACTCTAAGCGACATTAAAACCGACTGGTGGAGTTAGAGTCGCCCGAAAACGCATCGAAACGTAGATTTTAAAAATCTGAAATCATGTTGCGTTACGTTGCGTTTCCACCAGTCAAGCCCTTAATGTTTCATATTTTTGTGGTATTCTAATTTCTCTTATTTTTAAAAACAGGCATTTTCCACAGTTGGCACCCCGGATTATATCGCGCCGGAAGTGTTATTAAAGAAGGGATATGGCGTAGAATGTGATTGGTATGTAATTCAAAACGCTTTCGTCTCTCGATTTTTCACGGTTTCATCGTTATGGATTCATTTAGGGTTTTACATTATCGGTTTGTTTTCATCATTATGGATTCATTTAGGTGGTCGTTAGGCGCCATTATGTATGAAATGCTCGTTGGATATCCGCCATTCTACTCTGATGATCCCGTGACAACGTGTAGAAAGGTAAATAATAGTTTGATTTCGAGAGATACATTCGTAAAATAACGTTTCGTCACAATGTTTTGATACTTTGTTAGATTGTGAATTGGAGAAATCAATTGAAATTTCCCGAAGAGGCGAGGTTAACACCTGAAGCCAAAGATCTTATCTGTAGATTGATTTGTGATGCTGATAATAGACTTGGTTCGTTAGGAGCCGAGCAAATTAAGGTACGTACGTAAAATCTAATACGTATAATCTTTTACTCTGTGCGTGTGCGTGCGCGTGCGCGTGTGCGTGGCTCTAACAAAGATTATGTTAGGCTCATCCCTGGTTCAAAGACGTAGATTGGGATAGACTTTATGAAATGGAAGCCGCGTTTAAACCTGAGGTTAACGGGGAATTAGATACGCAAAACTTTATGAAATTCGACGAGGTAAGGTCGTTAGATCGAATAATTTCCTCTCTTTATAATCTAAAAGCAAAATATAATGCTATTTTTACGGATTCGGGTTCAGGTTGATTCTCCAAAACCAGGACGAACTAGATCCGGACCGTTAAGGAAGGTATTAAAATCTTCGAAAGGCGATTACGTATTACTTTCTATTCGATTTAATCTCGAGTTTTTGATTCTTTTTCTCGCAGATGCTTTTAACGCCTCAAGATCGTAGTTTCGTAGGATATACTTACAAAAACTTCGAAGCGATTCGTGGGCATCGTCATTCTTTAGGTACAATGAAAATCGTCATCTTTTTTTATCGTACGATATGTTTTCGAGCGATTTCTAACGATTTATCGAACGAATGCAGATACAAGAAGCATTTCACCTCCGCGATCATCAACTGATTCTGCTCAAAGTAAGTATTTTTACGTAATTTAAACCCGTAAATTCGCGTAAAATCGTGCATTTTACTAACTGAAAATATATTTTCAGGTGATTCTGTTGTTGATTATGCAAAACTCTCTATTGGTGCTTCACAATCATGACTTCTTATTTACCCCCTGCAATAACAACTGTTATATTCTAAGTTAGTTTAAGCCTTTCACTGTCTTAAAAATCACACCTTTACCTTTTCTTACCAATCTCTCTCTCTCTCTTTCTCTCTCCAGACAGATTCATTAAGCCTTCACTGTCTTAAATCAATGGCTGTCTCTCTCTCTCTCCCCTTTCCTTACAGACCCTTTTAGACAGATTCCCTTCACTGTCTTAAATCAATGGCTGTCTCTCTCTCTCTCCCCTTTCCTTACAGACCCTTTTCTTACCAATGGCTATCTCTCTCTCTCTCTCTCTTCCTTTCCTTACAGACCCTTTATTACCAATGGCTATCTCTCTCTTCAAACAGATTCCTTCAATCCAAATATCTCTGAAATCTGTCTGATTCTTACAATTTTGTCATTTGTAAAGCCAAAAACAGAGGAGAGGATAACTGGTTTTTTCGATTTTTGGATTATTTTTCCGGTGCATCAGCTGCCCAGATTGGCATATTTTATATCTCTGTCGCCTTCGCTCGTGGCGGTTTTCCGGCCGATTGGTTAGTCTTTAGTCGTTCATGTATATGTAAGGATATATATACATACATACATACATACAGCTGCTTCATCTTCTTCATCTTCTTCTTCTGTATTATGTTTTCTTTTTAATAATGTCTTGTTTGTTTGTTCATCTTCATGATTTTCCCATTTTAACCTTTGATTCATCCCTTGATTTATATCCACCTTTTCTTTTAATAGTACTAAGAGTTTAGGAATTTATCAATAATTTAGATATCCCAATACCAACCTTATAAAAATTATATGAATTTATTTTAACATTTTATAATTTTATATGAAGTTTACATTCTATTTTTAATAAATTATCTGATTATTTTAATATAATATACGAATTATGAGAATTGTTTTTAAATTAAAGTATAAATTTACACGCGATAATTCACATGTATAACTATTATACGTATATATTATTTTTGAAGTTATTATATATAGTTTTTTTTATCAATTTTTATGTATGAATGATCTTATTATTTTAGAATAATAATAATATACCAATTATAAATGTTATTTTCGTATTAAATCATAGATTTACACATCACATTGTGTATACGTTAAAAGAACTTAAAGAAAATGATAGCAGCTCACGGTAGACATTAGGAAGAGTGTTACAGAGGATAGAATTGATTTTTTCAGATTGAAATCCTTCATTAAACTTCAGTGTACATCTCATGACTCTTATACAATATTTTTGCAAGTAAAGACAAAATATCCAACGGCTACTTTTCCCTAAAATATTCCTGACAAATGACGTTAGAATATACTCTGACATTTTGTCAGTGTGTCAGATAACCGCTTGGAATTTGCCTGTGAATTAGTGAAGATTCTGTTGCAGATGTCCTTGCGTTCCATGAGTTGCAGCTGTGGTGTCCCGGGACGCTGCTGCTGGGATGACCCGAGACAGAGTGTCCTGGCGTCCCGAGACCTCGACGACTCGAGACCACAATGCTGTGACATCTGCACTGTTTGTGATGACGACTCGAGACCAGGGGCTTTGGCGTCTCGAGATCGCAGGGTTCCTAGGTCGTTGTGGCAAGATGTCTCGAGTCGCGTTGTCTGTAGTGACGACTCGAGACGAGTTGTAATTGTGACGGCTTGTAGTCCTGTTCTTGATGAGTCATGCTTACATCCCCCCTCAAACTTGTGCTGGGAGGATCACCAAGGCCAAGTTTGCTCCGGAGATCGAGAAAGTGAGGACGAGTCAACGTCTTAGTGAAGATGTCAGCGACCTGAAAAGAAGATGGAATATGTTTAGTCACAATTGATCCTAAGGCAACTTTTTCTCGAATAAAGTGGTAATCTAGCTCTATATGTTTAGAGCGTTTGTGAAATCCTGGATTGGTTGATAAGTAGACGGCCGATAAGTTGTCACAATGAAGGACAGTTGGATTGGGTTGAGAGATGCCAAGGTCGCGGAGGAGAAACGAGAGCCACGTGAGTTCAGCAGCTAGGGAGGCCATAGCCCGGTATTCAGCTTCGGTGGAGGAACGTGAGACGGTAGGCTGTCTTTTGGCTGACCAAGACACAATGTTGCTGCCTAAGAAGACACAGAAACCAGAGGTGGACCGTCGAGTTGCTTGACATCCTGCCCAATCACTATCACTGAAGGCATGCATAGTTAGAGTGCTTTTGGAATGAATGTACAGACCTTGATGTAAACTACCTTTCAAATAACGTAATAAATGTTTGATTAATTTGAAGTCTCCTACAGATGGTTTATGCATTTTTTGACAGAGATGATTAACTGAAAAGGATATGTCAGGCCTAGTCAAAGTGAGATATTGGAGAGCACCAAGAATGCTGCGGAAAAATGTGGGATCATGATATGCAGAATGATCAGACTCAGAGAGAGTCTGTTTCAAAGGCATAGGGGTAGGAAGAGGCTTACTTAAGAGCATATCTGTTTTGTTTAAAATGTCTAAAACGTATTGACTTTGATGCAGAAACAGACCATTCGTATGTTTGATAACCTGAATTCCTAGAAAATAATGTAAAGATCCTA
>CM071868.1:1028894-1069854 GCA_036759665.1 Gynandropsis gynandra
GGGCGACTCGAGTCGCGTCCTCTTCGTGTCTCGAAAGTCCGGCGTCTCGGATCGCAATGTACTGAAGTCTTGGGTGTGCCGAGACGCGATGTTATGAGTGTGTGGCGTCTCGGATCGCAGTGTCCATGCGACTTCCTTCTGTGGTCGCGTCCTGGTGAATTGTGACGGCTTGTAGTCCTGTTCTTGATGAGTCATGCTTACATACGTATATAATAAATTTATGAATTAATTTTAAAATAATTATATTGTATATATTATTTTCGAAGTAACATAATATTCATATCTAAAAATAAAAGATAATTTATATATAATTCTATCACTTATAACAAATTTATGTATGTTTATGAATTTGTTTCTAAAATGAAATATTCATGCCCATCAAATATGAATAAAGATTTAAAAGTTCAAATATCATTTTAATTGATTTGTAATTGGCCAAATCTCTAAAAATAGATCTATTAAAACAAATTCACCTATATTCATGGATTTTCATTAAAATCAATTATTATTGGGGATTGGATACGGAAGAAAATTGATATATTTTTTTTTAATTTATACATATTCAAAGATTACTTTGATTGTTTCATGAATGTCAAATATTACATATTAGATTTATTAAAGTATGTGATGATATCATTATTCATTAATCCTATTAATGATTTTCATTGTTTTTCATCATTGTCTAATAACTCAATTTGAATTTAAAACTTTAAAAAATCAAGATTCTAAAATCGTTCTAAAATATCGCCAAAGATTATTTCATTGATGAATGAATTTATATAATAATCAAGAAATGGCACACGTCTATAAATATATCCGCAGGAATTTGCATGTGTTAATCTATAATATGAATATGCTGATTTGACGTGAAAAATATTTCAAGTACGAAGACACGTGTATACAGCTGAAAAAATAATTTAAAGTTAATGGAAAATAAATATTGGATATAAAAATTTGTTATATTTTTTTGGTCCATGGCACCCGAAATTATAGTTAATTTGGTTATCCAATTCTTCGAACCCAAAAAATAAATAATATATATTTATATTTGTCATAGTAAATTCGTCATTCGTCACTCGTCTCCCTAAGCCATGAGCTGTTTCAAGCCGGCTTGGACAATGTTTTACCAAATTACCCCTGATATATCACCACAGGTCTTGGGATACCTGAAAGCGTATTCATGGGTAAAATTGTAATTTAGTCGGTGCCAATTCCATCGCCGATCAAAAACAGCAAGGAACGTACGTTCGGTCGTTCGCTTCGATCCCGTCCTCTCGTAGCTGCTGCCGAACTTGGCTGGATTTCGATTTCTAGTTCTACACGAACTCGTTCGAACGATCCACTCTCCAGAGACCCTAATTTTGGGGGAATAGATTTTTTCTGTCGAAGTGATTTTGATTCGAGGTAAAAAAAAGTTCCATCTTCAGAAGTTGATCCAGGTTCTAGGGTTTCGTTCTGTGGTCTTGCTGTTGTTTATCGTGCTTATTGAAGATGTTCGAGTTCGTTTTGCTGAAGTTTTATGTTTGATTTAATCCTCTCCTAGGGTTTTTGTTTGAAGATTCGATTCGTTTTTAAATTATTGGGTGTTTGGGGTAATGAAGTTAGATTTTGATGAAATTTCTGAATTTATGTGGCAAATCAGTTATAATGTTGTACGTTTACTTAGGTAAAGTTGTGCTAAGTTCAGCATTTAGTTTCATAGTTACTCGGCAATGCAAATCAGCTGTGATGAAGACATTTAAGGAATTCTATCATTCTCTGTCTATATTTTTGTATCCTTTAGAATTGATTCTGGGTTTGATGATAACTGTTTCACTGTTAGGTGATTGGCTGTCCAATCTGCCTGGTATTACACGAACTGAGGGATTGAGAAAAATTTCCACCCATTTCGTGGATCTCAGTAATCAGAAGACAGGTAAGAACAATTCTCTGTATGACGAGATACCATGCAATTTCTGTTTGTTTTTAGGAGATCTGATATTGCTCAATCACCTTCTACTTTCACTAAATGTGTAGATTAGTTGCTTAGTTTAATATGACACCTCTCTGGGCTCTTATGGTTCCCAGATCAATTTCTGCAGTATCTGGCTGAAGTTTTGAATGGATTCTGATATTTATGAAGCAATTATGTTGGTCGTAATACATTCGGACATCAAGTTATCCCAGAACCAATTTACTCTTAACAAGTTACCCTGGACTCATGAAACTTAATATATGTCAATATTTATGAACATGCTTTTATCCTGTTCCTTAACTGATTTGTTAGCGTAAATCAAATATCTCCCTTATGTGTTTTGAGTTCTAGCTGTAATAGTGTTTAATTCGTTTTTTTTTATTGCAAGTAATGCGAGATGTCTTTCCACGACAAAGAGTGAATGTACCTTGAGACCAACGTCCTTATAATTTAGTTTCTTTGCAGGTGTATCTCCAATCCAACTTTTAAGAGCTAAGGAATTAGCATTTATGTGCTGCAGCTCTACAAGCTTGTCATGCTCCACTGTATATATAGTTTGTATAACAAAGCAGTGGACTTACGAAAGCTGAGCGAATGTCAGCACCTGGAAAATTTGATTATTCTTCTACTGGGCCAGATAGGCCTTTATACAGATCCAACTTAGCTGCTCAGATGGAAAGATCGAGTAGCTTTCGTGAGACTACGGAACACCCTGTTCCATCTTCTCATCCAACTGTGTTGAGGAGCACCTCACCGATAACACAAACTGATGTAACAAACTTCTTCCAGTGTTTGCGTTTTGATCCTAAGGTGGTTGCCGCAGATCACAAATCTATTCGCCAAGGTGACTTTAAACGTCATGCCAATATTGCTCTTGGAATAGCGGGAGATGAGTCTCCAAGTGGAATGATGAAAGGAAAGTTGATTCCATCTCCTATACCAGAAGAGATCAAAAGACTCAAGGCTGGTCTGCGTGAAAATAATGTGAAGGCCAGGTAGTTTAATTAATAAGGTAATTGGTCATGGTTAAAACTTTGTTCTTGCTAATTGACTTTTCGTGGTTGCAGGGAACGTGTAAAAATATTTACTGAAGCTTCTTCTGTGTTTAACAAGTTTTTCCCGAGTGTTCCTACAAAGAAGAGGTCTCGACCAGATGGGTTTTCTAGTGACCGCTTGGTGTTAGGGCCAGGCTTAGGTAAAATGGGAACTCAGGGTCCGAATCTGGCTGGTGGTTTTGAGCTTGAGCAGCAAAAGTCCTATGAACGACCTAAAAGTGGTGCACCAAATAAGCGCACACGTACTTCCATGGTAATCTTTCAATATTGCTCAGCAATACATGCTTTTACTTGGATAGCTTTTCAAGCAAATTTCTTGCTTAATGCTTCAATAGTATAAACCATTTATTTGATATTTATCCTTTGTTACTTGCCCTTGCACCTTTTTAGTTGCATTGCCTCTGATTTCTGGTTACATCTACTGTGGTCTTTCAACAAAGCTACAAGTGTACTTTTCTGATGCTGGTATAAAAAGTCTTTCTTAAACTGCATGCGGTACTTAAGTCCCGATGGCGAATGACTTATATCATTGTAGGTCCATGTAGGCTTCTGCTTCTATGCCAATTATATATTGGTAGGAATATTGTTTGGCATTATGGTGTACCGTGTAACTGCTCTTTTGGTGTAACTGTTTCTCATCTATTATTTATTATTGGTTCTCAAGAGTATTGATTATTTCATCTTTTTTTGTCTATTCAGATGGATGTTCGAAGTAATGCTATTGTTCGACAATCAGCTGCTGTAGATAGGGATAAAGATACAATGAGACTGGCAAATCATAATGCAGTTCAGGGTGAAGACCGAACTTCATCAATTGGAATTGATGGTTGGGAAAAATCAAAAATGAAGAAAAAACGCTCTGGAATAAAAACAGATGTTTCTGCAAGCTTGGTGTCAAATAAAGCTGTTGAAAGTTACCGAGACATGAAGCAGGGAATACAGCAGAAAGTAGCTGGCGATTCCCGATCAAGATTGAATGGTGACTTGAATATGTTAAGGTATGATATGATCTCTCCTACTAAGATGATAACTAAACTCACTCTTTGGTACGATGAGTTAAACTGAAGGTCTAAAATTGTCGACTTATATCATTATTATACATTGGATGTCATGTCTCAACTTGCACGCTTCGTAAAACTCCTTTTCTTTGTTAAAAAAAAAAAGATTTCTTGGAGTGCTATGGTTGGAATTGTTTTTCCATGTATTATAAGCTTTTTTGGGTATTTTGTTTAACGTGATTTATTATTTCTTTTTAACCCATTTATCTTAGTTTCTGCGTAATTTCTCATTTTGCGCACTACTTTCCTTCTCTGCTATTTTGAGTTTATTTGGAAAATTGTTACGAGTGAAATGTCAAGATCTCAATATGGTAATCATTCATTTTTTTCTATAATCATTTTATCTGCTCTGCGAATGAGTCTTTACGCCGTAAAAAAATTCTGTATTATATGCGAGTTTGGTGTGTATTCCCAGCAACAGACAGTTTCCGTCAGTTTGTTTCTGCAATCTTTTGTTTGGTGGCCGATACCGTGACCTTGTATCATCGCTTGCTTTTATCCATCCGATTGTTTGTGGAATCGATGCTGGTTACGCTTTCAAAACCCAGAATATGTTGGGTTATTTTTCTTTAGCCTCGTCTGATTGAGCACTTTATTGTCTTCTTCACTTGTCCTTTGTTTTCCTGTTAGTGAAGGCAATTCTCACTCTCCTTTGATGGTTATTCAACAGATTATAATCACCAAGTTGTTATCTGATATAGGCAAGGAGCCGCTAATGGAGCTGCTGGATATGGAAGATCTGATAACCTCTCTCAGCAGACAGGATTTGCAGGACGTTCCTCTCTCTCCAGGGTTGATTCTGATGACAGTTCTTTGTACAATGAGAAGAGAGAACGGTCTATTGGTTCTGACAAAGAAAGAGTGAATCTGAGGGCTGTCAACAAGTAAGTTCACGCTCTTTTATCTTTTCCGTTAATAGCCTTTGCAAATGTGTGCTCCTTGTTGATCCATTTTCCCTCTTCGTTGATTTGCTCCCGGCTGGATGTCTTACAGATCAAATATTCATGATGAATTCAATTCATTAAGTCCAACATCAAATGCGAAAACAAATGCTTCAATTCGCGGGCCGAGATCAGGATCAGGGCTTCCGCCAAAACTCTCGCCTGCGGTCCATAATAATCATTCTCCGAGTGACTGGGACATTTCCAGTTGTACAAATAAGCCACCCACATTATCTGGGGTTACCAATCGCAAGCGAATGGCATCAAATCGGTCATCATCACCACCTGTCACTCAATGGGCTAGTCAAAGACCACAAAAGATATCTCGTATAGCAAGAAGAACAAATTTAGTCCCCATTGTTTCAAGTAATGACGAAGCTCCCTCCTCAGATAACATATCAGATATTGGCTGCAGTGAAACTGGGTTTGGATCCCATAAACGCTCGCCAGCAGCTTCTCCTCAGCAAGTGAAACTGAAAGGTGAAAATAGCTTCTCGACAGCAGCTTTATCAGAAAGTGAAGAATCTGGACCCCCCGAAATCAAGTCTAGAGACAAGGGTAAACAATCTGATGAGGTGGATGACAAAGCTGCACACAAAGTTCCAAAAGTGTCCATTCCTGTTTTACAATCAAGGAAAAATAACAAGCTTGTGACCGGTGAAGAGCTGGGGGATGGTGTTAGGAGGCAAGGAAGATCAGGCCGCGCCTTTGCTTCTACAAGGTCTCTGACTCCAATGGGGGTGGAGAAGCTTGGCAATGTTGGAACAGCAAAACAACTTCGCAGTGCAAGACAAAGTCTTGAGAAGAGTGAAAGGTAGGGATTCCTACGAATATTTTCTTGTTTCGTTTCTTTTTTCCTGATTTGATAACAGACACTTTTGCATTCATGGTGCTAGTCTCATGGTTATCTTCAAATATTTTGAGCAGCAAAGCTGGCCGTCCGCCTACTAGGAAACTCTCTGACCGCAAGGCCTACAAACGTCAGAAACATACAGCATCAAATGCAACACTGGATTTTCTTGGTACACTTAGTTTACTTTAATCAGGATTATTTTCTATGGCAAGATCCATGTTTTTCCTTTATTTACAAAGTGGTTGAATTTCTTAGTTGGTTCAGATGATGGTCATGAGGAGCTACTAGCTGCTGTCAATGCTGCTATAAATTCTGGTACTTGTTCTCAGTTCTCTTTTGCTGTGCTTACTCGCCAAATTTATTCATGTATTAATTTATTTAATTCATGATGCAGCTAGGAACTTGCCTTCTTTCTGGAAGCAGATGGAGCATTACTTTGGCTTTGTATCTGATGCACAAATCAATTTCTTGAAAGAGCAGGTAAGACCTTTTGTTCGACTTGATAGATAGAGACTACAGCAAGGATTATATTTACACAATTGGTGTTCATTGTTTGAGAACGTCTAATGATTAATATTCTGATTCCGATTGCCTATTATGTATTGTCATATTAGTTCCATTGGCAAATTAGTATCCACATCTGACCACTTGGAAACGGTAATCCAGTGGCTTGGGAATCAAATGTTCTGCAAGGAACTCTTGGTTTCAGTTTTCTTCCCCTTCCGCATCGGATTAGAAAAGAAGGGAATAGTTATTAAAGTACACTCAATTTGACATAAGAGGGACATTTATCAATATATTTGGTTCTCCCACTTTCTGTAACATCCTATCATATGTATATGGATGATTATAGCTAGAGTTGCAGTTAGATTTATCTTTACATCAGAAATAGCGTACTATTAATTAAGATCAGAATTCATTTTTCCTATGAGTAAGATTAGCTAGGAATCTCCAATGTCAGTCATCAGATATTCATTTCATTGGTTTGCAAGTATTTTCCGAGAGAAATATAAAACCTGAAAACAAGGGTGTCAAGCATCTGTTAAAAGTTGGAATGTTATATAATTGCAAATGTTTTTCCTTCTGTTCATATAAAAAGTTTGTTTTTAGATGAAATCTATTAAGAATCATTTGTTCTAATCCGAATTCTCTCTTTCAGGGAGAACTTTCCTCTATGGGTCCAACACTTATAGGGACATTTTCGGACTTTAATAGTCGTGAAGTGTTCCCCGACAAAGTTACAAGTACAATGGACTCTAAAGCTGCTCCTCTCTATCAGAGATTGCTATCCGCTTTAATCTCTGAGGATTCAACTAGCGAAACTGAAGATGCACAGCTTAATAGACTTGGCAGCACGAGTGATCTTGATGTTGAGTCAGAATTTAGTGGTTTGAATCATTTGGTGGAGTTCAATGGTTTTAGGACCAATGAAGGACTGGAACATGAAGAGTCAGAAGATGATATGTCTGTAGTTCTGCACAAGGGGGTTAACAACTTAACTCACCATCCCAACGGTAGATTTTCAGACCAATCATCCATCAACTTCACGGATATTCAGTATGGTAATCTGGGAATAGACGAGAAGATTTACCTGGAACTTCAGTCTATCGGAATTTCCTTGGAACCAACGGTATGTTCAATCAGAAAGACTACTTAGAACACTACTGGTATTTTTTTTTTTGTTATTTCCCATTTATTGGTGGATATAATTGCTTCCTGCTACTGTAATGAAATATTTTACTCTTATTGCCAATGTCCCTTGTGGTATGATACTTTTGTGATGTGATTGTTGCAGCCTAGCATTTCAAACGTGGAGGATGAAGGAATTGCTGATGAAATAAAAACGCTAGAAGAAGCTATCTGTGAGGAGGTAGATTTCCTCACTGGATTACATTCTTAAACAAACATAGCATCAATGTCTTTGACGATTTGTCTTACTTGTGACTTATCGTGTACTTTGAAGTATTCTGTTCATTTCATGTAACGGAATAAAAAGATTACCTTTTGGCATAGGAGTACTTCTCAAGATTCAAGATAGTTAATCTTGTGATGTTCTGTTTAATTATCAGGGTCTCAAGAAGAAAGAAATGGTGAATAGTCTGCTAAAACCGGCCCTAGAAATGAAAGAACGTCAGGAGAAGTATGATATTCCGTTTCCTCTGCTTCTACTCCATCCCTATGCAAATTTTGTACGGAAATACAAGGGTTTTTAATTTATATATCTTGTTCCTTCTTACAGGGAGTTTGATCAGCTTGGTTACGAGAAACTCATCGAAATGGCGTATGAAAAGAACAAGGTAAAATCTGATTTTTACTTTTCTGTTCTTGCTATTATTGTATTTTCAAATTTGTGTTCTCCTCTGAGTTTGTGTTGATATTTTGAAATGGCTTTTACTTTGCAGGCAAGTCGGCGTCATCACTCTGCCAGTGTAAAGAGTTCCAGTAACAAAATATCCAAGCAAGCTGCATTGGCTTTTGTTAAAAGGACACTGGAAAGGTGTCATCAATTCGAGGAGTCGGGTAAAAGCTGCTTCAATGATCCTGCTTTTAAGGATATGTTCATGGCCGGGTTGGCCCAAACCATAGATACTCCAGCAGATAAGGAATACATGCCATCAGCTTCAAGTATCATATCTAAACCCTAATCAAGAATCGAACTTCGTATCGGATCTAAGAATCACTCTGTTAATTCCTAATCTTTTTTCTTGTCCCTTGCAGCTTCCATGGGTTTACAGCCATGTTCTTCTTCGGCATTGCGCATGGGGCAGAGTGATGAGAATTATGCTAATTCTGCTGTAATGTTGCCTTCTGAAAATGCTTTACTAGAACAAACAACGGGTAAAGACGATACGATGTGGTCAAATAGGGTTAAGAAGAGAGAACTTTTGCTTGATGATGTGGGTATCGGGGCATCTCTCACAAGTAGTAGTGTCAAAGGAAAGCGAAGTGAAAGGGACAGAGACGGGAAAGGACAGGCTTTGTCTAGAGGCGGAACTAATAAGATTGGTCGGCCTGTGCTGTCCAGTGCCAAAGGAGAAAGGAAATCGAAAACAAAACCAAAACAGAAAACGACTCAGATATCCGCTTCTGTTGGAATATCGACGCAACCCAAGGCATCATTATCCAAATCAAGCGAAGCCAACAACAGCAATAACGTAAAGGAGAACAATGAGTTTAACTTGGATGCATTGGATGAGTCGGAGCCTCTTGATCTATCTCACTTGCAAATACCTGATGGCTTAGGAGGACCAGATGATTTTGACACACAAGCAGGGGATCTAAGCTCATGGTTGAACATCGACGACGATTCATTACAAGATCTCGATCTGATGGGAGGCCTTCAAATTCCAATGGATGATCTTTCAGACTTGAACATGATGGTTTGAGGTTGCTCTCTTTCTCCCTTTTACATCTGTATAGTCTCGTTCGTTTATACCATTGACGAGGAAACATAAGGAACAGAGAAAAACAAAGTTTTGATTCTCTGAAGGAATAACCAAACCAGTCACCGGAATGGTTATTTGGTTGTCGGATCGGCTCCAGCAAATTAGGTCATATATAGATTCTTTTCTTCTTCACCTTTAGGGTTTCTTTCTTCTATAATTCGATTTCCGGGTGAACGTTGATTTGCTTTTCTTTTTCGGTTTTCCCTTGATGGGGTGTTGGTTTTGGCTCAGGTGGTAAAGAGCTTTTGCGGCAGGGTGATATAGTAACATATTTGTAGTGATGTATAAGAAATGGTGGGTCTTCTTCTTTGAGCTTTTTTAGCTTTTTCATAATTTTATATGAACCATTGGCTTCCCTTTGTACATATATTTTACCTTCCTAATAAGAATTCAGTTTCTTATTTACCTTAAGAAAAGAAAGTGAATTCAGCTTCTTCCTTCCAAGTTCATGGACCATTCCAATGCTCTCGTCTTCTTTGAATATTAGCTGTCTGTTTGAGATTGAAGTTTTAAACAGGGGTGGGCGTTTCGGATTAATCGGATCGATTCGGATCGGATCAACCCAAAGAATTCAACCCATAAAACATATGGATTTATTTAAAAAATTCATATGACAGATTCAGATCAATTCAGATTCGGGATAATCTGAAAAACCAAAAAAAAAACTGATTAAATTTTCTTTTTTCCTCATCCCTTCTCTTCACAATTTTTCCTCCTACGCCTCCGCCACCTCTTTTCCTCCTCTTCTCCTGAGTCTCACCCTCACGCCTCCGTCTCCTCCTCTCCTAAATCTCATGCCTCCGCCTCCTCTCCTCTCTCCTCACACCTAAAAAACCCGTAGAACCTATTCTAAAATCCGAAATACTCGTATCTAAACAATAAAAAAAACCGAACAACCCAAAAAACCCGAAATATCTAAATAACCCAATTACAATTTGGATTTTTTTGGTTCAATGTTTCAAAACCCGAACAAACCGAACCCAATTCGAAACCCGAAAAATCAAAACCGAAAACCAAACGTGTTCGATTTTTTATAAATCAAGAAACCTGAATCTAGACTGAACCCGTGGAATCCGGATCGAAACCCAAACGTCCACCCATAGTTTTAAATATAATAACAATGTGACATCTTTTGGTTCAAGAGAAAATACGTTGACCAAATAAATAAAAGAAGAAGCACGTGAATGGCAACAACCAAAGAGAGAAGTAATGCGTGGTGGGTTGACTCATTTCCCCCCAGACAATCGTCACGCGCATAAAAGGAGCGTGTAACTCTCAAGCTCAAGATCAATGGCTATGTATATAACTACATTATATATCCATTATGTTGTGAAATGTAATTACAGAAGTCTTTTAGCTCCTACTTTACTCATAATAGGTAATATCGACGTAATTTCATAGATTCATTCGGACTGAATGCCACATAAAGATTACAAGTCAAATGATAGAATGAAAAAACCTAAGATTATAGCATAAGTTAATTCGATGTATTTTGGTTTCTATATATGCATTCGTGTGGTACTTCATTTTATTATATATATGAAAGAATTCTACAATATATATATATAAGATTCATCCGTATAGATAACATCATCCACATCCAGAAAAACGTACGCTTTGAAAGAAACTTATACAATTTGGAAAGGATTTTGATTCATAAAAAAGAAGAATCCACTTCAATCGACATGTCCTTAGGCACCACCATACATAAGATATAAATCAAACTTGGAAAGGATGGAAAATTAGCTAGAGCATGGGTAGCGAAACTGATTGCAAAATAAAAAAAAATAAACCACATTAAAATTACCTTCTAAAAAGGTCCGTTTGGTACCAAAACATTGCTTAGCAAAAACCGGACAAATGGAAAATATTGGTGTAAACTACAAAAAAAAGTTGGTAGATAAGGATCCCATAGAAACCTCTTTCAAGGAATGTGCTAAACCCGACCATTTCGTAAGAACAATAGCTAATGAACCTGATACTATCAATTGGATCTGTTATCTACATGATGCTCACGATTTCGATAGTCATATTAATGATTTGGAGAAAATTTCTTAAAGTATTTCGCGCCCATTTCGACCAACTCTCTATCATCTTTCTTTATTGAGTGACTTGTATTCTCATGATACTCGTTTTTTCCA
The DNA here is from genome assembly GCA_036759665.1 of Gynandropsis gynandra. Lineage (NCBI taxonomy): Eukaryota > Viridiplantae > Streptophyta > Magnoliopsida > Brassicales > Cleomaceae > Gynandropsis > Gynandropsis gynandra. Next base: position 1,040,343 of record CM071868.1, read on the forward strand.
ATTATGAAAACGACCCTATTCACATTGGACCTAGTGCTCGGGTGATTTGGCCAATATTGTGCCAATAAATCCTGAATGGAGATGTGGGCGGGGACGTGCGAGGAATACAAAATAACTACTGTTTTTATTTTCTTTGGATTTGGCATCTGGAATAATTAATGAATTACAATTTTATCGTACGACAATTGGTGCATCGGTATTTGAAGCCTTAATTTGCTGGTTAGTTCAATTATCACAAAGCTGCCCTAAAATTGACTAGGTTCCAAGATGTAGAATCTATGTTGAATCACCATTTAGTAGGGCTACTTTGATTTGGGTCTTTTTCTTGGACATGAAACCAAGTACATATATATTTATCTATTAACCAACTTCTACGGTCTCGCGAAATGCTATCTACAATAGAAAATTTGAATTGAAGATTGATTTGAGAGCAATTTGACTTTGACATTTGACATTAAAAGATGTATAAGTCTTTGATGCAACAGATCTATAAAAAGATAAATTAAATTGAGAGGATGAGTTGGAAAGTCTATAAAATATAGGTTATTGAGAAGGCTACTCTACTAGTCATCAAGGTTTGAATATGATCATGTATAACCAGTGAAGTAAATATCATTGATGAAAAATGCAAAGGTCGGTTGGATAGTCCATTGCATTTATTTGCTTATCTTTCGAGCGCATTGTTATGAACGAGTTTTTATCTGGTGTTGAGACATTTTATCATGCGGACTATGAGAAACAAGACATTGTTATGAATGTAGAGTTAAACATGTACAAAAACAAAGAATGTATTTTTGGAAAGATTTTGGCGTTGAAAGCATGTGAAGTGAACGATGAGAAATTTGATCTAGGTATGTTTCTTTCAATTCTAACTTTTTTGCTTCATTTTATAAATGATGGTGGTGACTTTGACAATTTTATTTTTTTAGCACATTGGTGGACAACATATGGATATCATGTTCTACATTTACACAGTATTACAATGTGAATTCTTGCCTTAACTTCAAGTTCATCCAGTTGTGAACGAAATTGGAGTAGATTTGCAAGGGTTTATGCTTCGAAACTTCAATTAATTTCATATTCGATGCCTTTAAGTAGTTATATTGATATTATAATTGGTTGTTTTGTTTGTTTTCTATAAGGGTGTCACTTGGGCCAGCTCGGTCCAACCCAAGCCCGAGCCCGTGTTGGCCTGGTGAAAACGGGCTAACGGGCATTGGAAGATGAAGACGTAGACCAAAGCAGAGAACACTCAGCAAGGGCACGAATGGGGCGAGATCGAAGTAGAGAAGATGAAGACGAAGCTCGAAGCAGAGAAGATGAAGATGAAGCTCGAAGCAGAGAAGATGAAGACGAAGACCGAAGCAGAGAACGCTCAGCAAGGGCACTGGAAGATGAAGACGAAGACCGAAGTAGAGAACGCTCAACAAGGACACGAATGGGGCGAGCTCGAGATGCTGTCCGAAGGAGGAGAGGAGATGCTGGACATACACAGAACAGAACCGAAGGAAGGAGGAGAGGAGGTACACAAAACAGAACCGAAGGATAAGGACCTTAGGGGTTTTTTAATGGTGGCAGCATGCGGCCCGGTCCAAAGTCCAGCGGGCCGGGCTGAAAAATATCGGGCTATCATATCGCCCGAAGGCCCGGTTATATTCGGGTCTTATATTTTTAGGCCCGAGCCCGCTGATTTTCGGGCGGGCTTCCGGTGGGTCCGTGGACCGGACTCGGTTTTGACAATCCTAGTTTTCTAGATACATACAAAGAAAATGAATTGACTTAATATTAGTCGACTTAACGATCTAGTCTTTGTACAATGAAAAGTTGTTCAACAAACGTAAAAAGGTAACAAATACAAAAGTTGATGTGCTCTTGGCTAGTGATTCTATCAATGTTCACTCATGGCTTTCTGAAGAACATCTCGATGATACGATAGCTGATGATGCTTCACAAGTTTCTATAAATTTGAATATTGAAGAGAATAATATTGAATTGGAAGATGATTTTTGTGATTTGTTTGAAGTTGACTACAAAACACGTGAAGAGGTGAGATATTTAATTGGAGAGTAAGTATTAGATGTTTAAATCTTATGTTTTGTTATTTTTATGTTATGATGGTTAATGAATTTGTACTTGTTTATGTTATGTTTTTGTAAGACTTTATATTTTATGTATGATGTTTTGCTCATGTTATATATATATTTTTGTTATTGTATAACTTTAAAAATCTGATTTATAAAATAATAATAAATTAAAAAAGAATTTAAACACCGACTAATTCGACTAATCGCTAGGCGCTAACAGACCCCGACTAACACACAGCGACTTTTACAACACTGTGAATAACACAAAAGCATGAGTTAAAAGTGATTTGAAAATTAGAAATAAAGCACTTACACTATATTTATAAACTATGGTGTATATATATATATAATAAATTTGATTTATGGTGAAGTTTTGTTCACGAGTCGTTTAATGAGCCCCTGTAATGCATAGAAATTTATAATTTGATAATTGGAGCCTTAGTGTGAGTTTAAAGATTTTTCCAAAAAATTCGAGTTTAAAAGCGGAAAAATTCCATAATTTTATGAATTTTTTTTATGTTCTAAAGTGTTTTGGTTGTATAATTTGGTCGAACACTTCAACCACTCTAATTCTTGATGAGAGGGAACACCAAGACCAATCCAGCATGAAATAACTCAAGGTTGAAAAGATAAGTAAGTTTTGGCCAAACATTTGGCATTCAAATTGAGATATCAAATACTCGACCACTTGTTTAATTGCGATCTTCTAAGATATGTTCAAGCCTTTTAAGGAGTTCCAAGACCACCATCGAGCGTGGATGAAATCAAGTGGCCTTCGTGGTGCATCGAGGACCAACACATGTCAAAGTTGTACCTAACAACGTATCTTCACAGACCAAGAACTACGAGATTACCCCTTTCATTCTGGGGTGACGGAGGGATAAAGAGACGTGTGCGAGCATGGTGAGGGATGTCGCGTGAGATGAATGATTGTACTAAAGGTTGAGGCTTTTGTGACCTAATGAAAGCTTCGGTTGTACAAATGGATATAGGTGTGCATAACTCTATGAGAGCCTCGGTTTGTATCTATGGCTGGGTCTATATGACCTTATAAGAACTTCAGTGTGTTGGCATCATATACACTTGTAACATACTTAGGGTTTGATTGGTGGAAATGCAGCGTTTGTGCATGCGTTTGGTAGCTTTCTGTCAGCGATTTGTGGCGTTTTGTTTCATTTTGTCTAAATGGTGGAATCGTTGTGTTTGCGGACGACTGCGACTAGAAGCGAATGGTAGAAAACTGTTGCGATTGCGTTTTGAACAAAATTACCAAAATAGACAATTATTAAAAAAAAGAGTTTATTAAAAAAAATTTAGTGTATATTTTTTAATTATAATTTTTAAAAATTTGAAATAAATTTAAAATATTTAAATATACAATACATATACATATATATTTGTATATATGTATATTTTTACGATTAATATAAATTATAATAGAAAGAGATAAAAGATAAGAGAAAGATACGAGGATATTTCGGTAATTTTATTCAAAACGCACCAAAACGCAAACGTAACACAACATAATTCTGGATTTTTAAATCCTGCGTTTCACGGCGTTTACGGGCGACTGTGGCTCCACCAATCGGTCTTAATATCGTCCGGAATCACCAGAAAACGTAGTCGTTGCGTTTGCATTTGGCTGCGACTCCACCAGTCGAGCCTTTAGCTGAGATTGGATAAAGTTATGAACGCCGTTGTAACATGTTATTATTCTGTTATCTAAAGTGAGAGTGAACGGATGTGTATTATTATTCAATGCATATATATGTATTGGTTTTACCGAGTATTTTTTTATTCACCCCTTCTTGTGAATAAAAAAAATGCGTTTATAATTTCGATTTTCTAACCACCTTTTGAAGGTAACGGAAAACCTTTCCTGTCTCAAGTCTCAAAGTTGAACATAAGTGGTGTGGTAAAATCCATTTTGTGACCAAATAATTTTCGAGTACAAATTTCGAATACATAGAATAAACAAATCATATATATATACATTTCAAAATATCCCATGATAATAGACTGTGTTTTACATTAATTAATTATATTACTTTATTTCTAATATTTGTCATCTCACAAATCTGGATTTTTTTAAGTTAAAAAATTCCGAAAAAAAAGGACAAGGATATTAAGAAAAATTATGAATTATGAATATCCTAACCGAACCCATTTCTTGAATAAGGGAAGGCGTGGTAAACATAAAAAAGCCATAAAAAGCTGTTAGTAAATTAACGCAATCTATCACTCATTTATTAAAATCTCAAGTTCTAAAAGTGGTAAAAACATGATTGATTGAAATATTGCTTCATAAATACCATATTTTGAAGGTATAAGCCATTAAAACAAGGAATTTGAGGACAGCAAACAGAACCCATACCATCTTCCTGCAGTTCATATGATGATGATGATGATGATGATATCCCAACCCTCAAAAAGCATTTTCAGATTCAGCCTAAAAGGGTATTGGGGATCTGCTCCAATGTCGCGAGAGGTGATCCTACATCTGTGAAGTAAGACGATAGATTCACCCCCGAGTCGTTGTATTTGTTCACAAAAGGATGTTCCTGAAAGTTTTAAAAATCTCGTTGTGTTATTTAGTTTCTTCATCTAATTTAATAAGTAAAGAAGATGTAAAAGCCTTGGCCAAACCATTAGTTCCTTGGCCGAGCTTCTGTCGTTCGGGTCTTTCTGTAAACTGAAAGGAAGTGAAGAACATAATGTCAAAAGTCATAATGTGATGTCAGAAAATAAAATAAAAAAATCCCGAAAGAGAGTGTAGAGAGAGGATATTACCAGGCAGAGATGAATGTACAAAGCTCAGGAGAGAATTTGTCTGAAGGAACAGTGGGTGGTGGTTGGTCAACAATGGCTTCCATCAGCTCAAACACATTGGTCCATGTCTCTTGTTGTTCTGGTGGTGAATAAGGGAACTTACCCGTGGCGCATTCAAGCACGACTAACCCCATGCTCCATATATCGCTTTTATTACCATATTTGCTTCCAACAATTCTCTCTGGCTACAAAAAACGATAGATGTATGATCATAAAAATCATCGGTTTTGAATGAGTTGAAATCCTATACACAACTAATAGATCTTATTCCCCCTCCATACATTTACGCGCAAAACTCAAAGGTTAAATAGGCGAAGCATTTCCCACTTCAGAATCATTAAACAGAACTAGTGGAACATAAAATGTTGTCTTTTAAAAGGGTACTCACAGACATATAGTTGTAAGTCCCCACGAATGTGTTTGCCAGCCCTGCGGTGTTTGACATAACTGTACTCACACCAAAGTCAGTAATCTTAACTTCTCCTCTGTGATTAATCAACAGATTTGAAGGTTTTAAGTCACGGTGGATAATGTGCTTTTCATGATGAAGATACAACAAACCCTGAAGCACCTGCAAAAACATGGAGATCAGATTGTATGCTGATTTGAAATGTCGGGCTTAATGCTGGAGCTGGTTCTCGGTTTTCTTACTTGCTTACAGATGGCAGAAAGATAGCTCTCAGGAATTGTTTTGACATTTTTGAGAAAGTCAGCCAGAGATCCACCATCCATATATTCCAATATGATTGAAATGGCTCCATTATCGTAAAATGATTCATATGAGGTGACAAGATACGGGCATTGAGAAGATTGATTAATCTTTAGCTCCTGTGCGATTGCTTTTCGTATTGCCTCATCAATATTCAGTTGAATAACCTAATCAAATATTACATTCAGAGTCATGAAATGAAGAACAGGAACAAGTGGCCAAGTGAAAAACCAGGAGGACAAATAAAAATGGAAATAAAAAGAGAAAAGATATACACACCTGAGGTAAGAGAACAAATATAAACCTCAATAAACACAAACGTTCAAATTAAACGTAACGTGAAAGGACAGAATTTGGAGTTCATTACTACTTGAAACCTAGATGAATATAGACACTGATCCCAGGGTTCAGAATTTAAGGATCCATGTATGAAAACTCAACCTCAAATGTACCAAGTTCTGATAGGTAAATTAACAGCCTAAGACGAACAAAAGCATTCTTGTCAGCCACAAAAACCGAGAAGTTTATTTCCATTTCACACCAAAGAGATTTGAAGTTCCTATACAACATAAAAGCGAACTACGCCGTACAATCTGATGATAGAACAAATTTGATAGATCGAACGAATAGTACCTTCATGGCAAAAAACTGGCCAGTCCATTTGTGTTGCACCAACTGTACAACACCACTACTTCCCTTTCCGATGACTTTAACCATGTCCATATCCGACAAGCTCAACTGGTCATCCGTTGGCTTAATAAGAGATTGCTGAAACACAGCAATAACTTACAAATTATATGCCACAATCACCAAATGCTCGCAGCAAAAGCAATCCAATAACCAAATTTCCAATCCAAACTACATCACGATCTCAATTATCCTACTTCTCATCCAATCCACAATCGCATTAACGTTCCATTTAACCTAATATCTGCCTAATCAACTAAAGTAAACAATACAAATCTAGCAGAATTCAGAATGAAAGTCAAAGGAACGAGAAAGCAAATCTCACAGCTTCAGGTTTCGATTGAGAGACGATCCGAACTCCATCTTTATTAACACGCAGATCGCCATCCTTAAACGTACCGCTCTGCGTCCTACGAACAACAAAAAACCAGAGAACATAATCCCTAATTTCAGAAACCAGAACAGAGACATTGCCAAAATCTAAGTCGGACACATAAACGCGCACATCGAGAGATCGATCCATCGCTAGAGAGAGAGAGAGTTACAAGAATTTGTTGATGGATTGTTCGCCGGCAAGCGGGATTGAGAGCTTGAGGTTACTGCTGAATCCTCCCTTCTTCATCATCCTCTTCTCCTTCTTCCCTCTCCCGAGAAAGGAATTATATATACATATGGACATGTACGTATGTACATATACGTATATGCGGATAAAGCTCCATGAGTGAATCAGTAAATAGGAAAATACCAATAATTTTCAGGAAAAGAAAAAGAAGAAGCAATGATAAATAACCAGTCAAAGAAATCAGCCCATGGACCTTTGCGTTGACCGCGACCCTTGTGACTTCCCATTTACTTATTCCTCCCTCGCGTCCGGTTTGGTTCAACCGGTTCTTGAACCGGAACTCAATCCAATTGTAATTTTTTTGAGATTTAAATGTATTTGATTTAGAAATTTAATAAATATGTTACATCGATAAATATTCTATTATTTTTCATCCCAATTTCATATAATATTTTAAATTTCGTTACAAAGGTTTTTATTATTTGGTTAATTCAATAAATATTTAATTGTATAATAATATTGTTTTTATGGATTAACATTTTAAATTTTTTGAAAAATTTAGTGATTATAAGGAATTTATGGAAAATCTTACATGTCCAATTAGACTAAAAAAATATGGTTTACCTATAATTTGCGTTTTGAAAATGGCATTTGTGTTTCGGGTTTCGATCCGAGTTCGAGTTCTTCGGTTTTACGAAAACTTGACCCGAATTAAATCTGAATGTTTTTCGGTCTGGGTTTTTTGGGTTTCGATTCGAATTTGGGTTATTCGGGTTCTGAAGAAGTGAACATAAAATAAATTCGGGTATCATGGGTTTTATGGGTTATTCTGGTTATTTGGATTATTCAGGTTTGGGTTATTCGGATTGTTTGGGGTTTGGATGGGTTTTTCAGGTACTAACAAAAAAATAACAATGTTTACATACAAAAAAGTACAAAAAATACGTATCTAACTCATAAAAATGAACTTCACAAATACCAAAATGAAATAAATTCCAAAAACGCCAAAATGAAATGAACTTCGAAATCGTCAAGTTGTTGTCGGGCAACAAAATGAAATCACATCTCATTCTCCTCTATTATTTATGTCTGATAAGCTGAAAAACAAAGATTAAATTATAAGTTTATTGTTATATAAAAAGATAAAACAAAATAAGAAGAACATGCTTTGAGAAAGTGTGTCCATAAAAGCACATCTCATTCTTCTCCATTATTTGTGTTCGATAAACTGAAAAACAAAGATTAGATTATAAATTCAAATGTTATATAAAAAGTATTCACTAGATTCTCTTAAAAAATGTTCTCACACCTTTGATCGTTGAACATACCGTTTCTTAGATTTTTGAGGTAACTCGTTGTGTTCGAAAGCTGTTGCCCTTTTGTTCTGAGATTGAACTTCATTCGTATCACATTGATCCGCAACAACCATATGCATATTCATCTATAAATAAACAAACACAACATTTTTTACTGTTTGTAACAAACCCCAATCTACAGTTTCTTCACTAATCTTCAAACGGAAGGAAACAAATCTTACCAAGATAGGAGAAGACGACAGCGAAGAGATGAGACGTCAGAACTCTCGTCGCACAATCTGTAACAGTAGTGTCTGAATAAACCTCAATCTACACTAATATACAAACAAAAGGAAACAAATCTTACCTGAAGAAGACGAAGACGAAGAGAAGAGACAGCAAAACTCTCGTCGCTCAATCTATAATAGTAACGTCTGAATAAACCCCAATCTACACTAATCTACAAAAAAAGGAAACGAATGTTATCAGGATAAGACGACGGCGAAGAGGATAACACCAGGAGAAGACGACGAAAAAGAGATGCGACAGCGAACAGAATGGAGGATGGAATGGAGCGGAAAAAATTTTGTCGCTTGGGCGGAATGATGGAGAGAAGAGGATGGAATGGAGGTGAAAATCTCGTCGGGCGGGATGAGGCAAAAATCTCGTCGGACAGTGCAGAAATCTCGTCGGACTGGATGAAGGAGAAGAGAATAGAGACATGGACGGGATGACTGAGAGAATAGAATAGAGGATGGAATGGAGGCGAAAATCTCGTCGAGCAAGATGAGGCAGAATTCTCGTTGTGCTATACAAAAAGAATGGACGAAAGGAGGGAGAAAAGAATGGAGGCTCGAGCGGGATCAAGGAGAGAAGAGAATACAAGCACAACGGCGGAAACAACAAAAACACATAAAAAACCTTAATTTTAATTCGAACTGTTCGAGTTCCTCGGGTTTAACCTGAACCCGAATAAGACCGATCCCGAATCCGAACGAGTTTTATAATTTAGATCATATGAGTTTTTAGGATAAGTCGTTTAAATAACGATCTGAATTTTCGGAACGATACAGATAACTCGAATTGACCACCCCTAACGTAAACTACCGAATAAAACGTTGTTTACGACTTTTAAGCACATTGTCCGAGAAGTTCTCATACACGTTTGGCGTCACGATTCAAACCACAGACGTAACTATCTTGGAGTTTGGGTTTCATTTCAAGGGGAGAAGAAGAATCATGCAAAAGCTTAGTATATAACCAACAAGAACAAGTCCTTAAACCATAGTTAAGTTACAAGTTACACACGCTATGCCAATTCCTATATATGTATGATACAAAGGGCCTATAGATACATCAACGTCGAGCATTGGCATGAGAGTCCTTCAAACCTCCTTCATGTTGAAGGAGAACTTGGAAAGAAGCGTCGGAATCTGTGAAATTATCGGTCCGTACGTCTGCAAGATGTAAAATTTTTAGTGAGAGTAAAAAGCACACATCCACAGTACTATCAATATAGAAAGATCATGCATTTAAGGTTCCACAAAAACAAAAACTCGATCCAATCAAAACTTATACCGAACCAAGAAAAAAGTATCCAAATCCATATATTCGAATTCAGATAATAAAATTATAACATCCAAAGTTTTCAACTTTCATAAATAGATAACCATGTATATATACAAAAATACCCTTAATTTTTTATGGAAGTTACGAAAAATACCATTAATATTAAATTTGGTATAGACCGGATACCCGAAAATTATACCCGAACTAAAATATGCTTCAAGATTAAAATTATATCCGAATTCAAGTACTTGACCATTTTTTCGGATATTTGGAAATCGGGCACTTGTGTCACGGGTTTGAGTTCGTTTACCCTAAAATTTCCGGTAGCTGACCCGTACCCACCCCTAAATTAAGGGGTTTTAAAGATCACAACACTTAATGTATCATGTCAAAGGCAAAAGGAGCATCATTGGGTATTCAGTATATCATCTTTGGAACATCCATAAACCGAAGCAGAAAGGAGCGAAGAATCGAACCTTATCGTTTTCGTGAATCTGACACAACGGAACAGCAAGGAGTTTGAAGTTTTTAGGGACAACAAACTTCTGAGTAACTGGTAACCTTACTAAAAATAGCTTTGTGCATTCCTGTAAGTGAATGGATGACATTTATAGTTTTAGTATTCAATTAAGTTTACAGCAATAATGACTAATAAAAGCTTAGAAAGTAGAATCAACCTTTGGTTGTTTTACATTGGGTGGTAAGAATGGATACATTAATGTCTCAAAATCAGGTCTCCACCACATCCCAATGCATTCTCCTACCTGAAATTAAAGAAATTCTTCTTTCAGATCTTTCCTCTATCTGATTTGCTTATCAGAACAAACCCTAAAGACAAAGATTTATAATATGTACCTCCCAGTTTGGGAGAATGGCATCTTCATCAACTGAGAGCTTTGATGATAATTTGCGTTTTAGTCCTTCAACATCTAGATGGAAAAGAGAAGTGAAGAATGATGAATGTATTCATGTCTAAAGGCATTTAGAGATATAGATGGAGTGTTTGTTAGGATCACACATTGCTTAGGAATGGGACTAGTTAATGGCCACATTGCTTAGAAATAGACATGTCAAATTGGGTTGAGTTTACTTGGTTAAGTCAACCCAATCCATTTAAAATATAAATGGGTTCTTTATAAATGGGTTTAAATTTATATAGGCTTATTGGTTTTAAAAGTTATTTACATTCATTTTAATGAGTTTTACTCATTTAGCCCATTAAACCCATTTATTATTCATCGTCATTCTGAATATCCGATTTTTATCTCTATTTTACTCGATTTATCTAAATTTTAACCCGATTCACCCAATTTCATCGAATTTCAAATCGTCACTCAACTTTAACTTGATTTTCATCCAATTTTACCTCGATTTCACTCAATTTCCCCCGATTTCACCTAATTACTCGATTTCACCTACTTTCAACCCTATTTCTATTTCATTTAACTCGATTTCACCCGATTTTAACCCGATTTCACCTAATCTTAACTCAATTCACCGAATCTCAACCCAATGTTAACCCGATTTCACCCAATTTTAGCTCGATTTCACCGATTTTTAACCCGATTTCACCAAATTTTAACTCGATTTCATCCAATTTCACCGAATTTCAAATTTATTTCACCTAATTCAACCCGATTTTAACTCGATTTCATCACATTTCATCGAATTTCAACCTAATTTCATCCAATTTTGACTCAATTTCACCCAATTTTAACTTGATTTCATCCAATTTCACCAGATTTCAAATTTATTTCATCCAATTTTAACCCGATTTTAACTCGATTTCATCACGTTTCATCGAATTTCAACCTAATTTCATCCAATTTTGACTCAATTTCACCCAATTTTAACTTGATTTCATCCAATTTCACCAGATTTCAAATTTATTTCATCCAATTTTAACCCGATTTTAACTCGATTTCATCATATTTTACCGAACTTCAACCTGATTTCATCTAATTTTGACTCAATTTCACCCAATTTTAACTCGATTTCATCCAATTTTCACCGGATTTCAAATTTATTTCACCCAATTTTAATCCGATTTTAACTAGATTTCATCACATTTCATCCTATTTCAACTTGATTTTATCCAATTTTGACTCAATTCCATCCAATTTCACCCAATTTTAACTCGATTTCATCCAATTTTATTGAGTTGAAATTCAATGACATTGGATGAAATCGAGCTAAAATACGGTGACACTGAGTGAAATCGAGTTAAAATTTGGTGAAATCAGATTAATTGGGTGAAATCGAGTTAGAATTTGGTGAAATTGAGTTAAAATTAGATGAAATCGAGTCAAAATTGGATGAAATTGGGTTGAAATTCGGTGAAATCAAGTTAAAATTCGGAAAAATTGGCTGAAATCGAATTACAATTGAATGAAATCAGGTTAAAATTTGGTAAAGTTATATGAGATCGAGTTAAAATAGGGTGAAATCGGTTTCATAAATTATTTGTTTGAATATTGAAACATTAATTATAATATCCATTATATATAAGTATATATCATAAATATTAAATGATAAAAATATATATACAAATAATATCTATTATATATAAGTATATATCATAAATGTTAAATGATAAAAATATATATATAAAATGTTAATTATACGAATAAATCCGTTTAAACCGTTTAACTCGACCTATATAACCCATTATTAAATGGGTCGGGTTGAAACCAACCCAATTATACTATAAAAACCATTTAATTTTAATGGGTTGGATATAACCCAAATCATTGACATCTCTACTTAGGAAGGGAACTAATTAATGCCTTATAAAGCCATGGCACCTTCACCCCATAAGCTAGCTTTTGGCATGAGATTCGTGAGCCTTTACGGATTGTTTTGGAACTATTATGGGATGAGTTCTTATCAATTGGTATCAGAGCTTGTCCTCCACGGAAGGATCGACCTAGAAAGGGGCAACCTAGGTTAGGCCAAAGTGGGGCATCTAGAATGCGCTACCGAAGTGGGCCGCCGATTGCATCAATGCTTAAAACGGGTGGGTATTGATAGGATCCCATGTTGCTTAGGAAGGGGACCCAAGGCCCAGACTGTTGGAATCGCAGCCAAACGCAAACGCGGTGACTGCGTTTTCTGGAGAAATTCCGGGCGACATTAAAACCGATTGGTGGAGTCGCAATTGCCTTAAAACGCACCAAAACGCAGAGTTTAAAAATCTGAAATTATGTTGTACTGTATTTACGTTTTGGTGCGTTTTAAATAAAAATTATCAAAATAACCTCGTATCTTTCTCATATATCTCTATAATTTATATTAAACGTATATATATATATATTGTATATTTAAATATTTTTAAATTTTGAAAATTATAATTAAAAAATATACGTTACACAAATAAAATTAAATAAATTCCTTTTTAATAATTATCTATTTTGATAATTTTGTTTTAAAAGGCAATTGCAATAGTTTTCCACTCACTTTTTAGTCGTAGTTTGTCGCAGTTACCCGCAAACGCAACGATTCTACCATTCAGACAAAATGAAACAAAACACCACCAATCGTGATTGACAAAAACGCCCTCAAGTGCAAACTCAAACACTGTGTTTCCACCGGTCAATCCCTAAATATTCTTATCAGTGTAAAATCTGCTTCTGACCGCGGTTGACCCAATCCCAGATCACATTATGTTGGATTGGTTCAAAGCAATTTCGAAACCTTGAAAACAAGACTTATGACAGACTTAGGAATTGGAAACAATAAATTACCTGATTCTCCAGGTCTCAAGCGACCACCGGGAAGTTTAAAGATAGAGTTTCTTAACTGAAGTAGTAACAGATGAGGATGTTTGAACAATTCAACCTGATGTTAGTAACAACAGTTAAGTGTCTCTTGAGATGAAATGAAATCCATCATTGTAACACTGTCTTAGGATCAAAAGGAAATGGTAATGAAAGTACTACAGATAAATTAAACGAACGAAACAAGAAATTGTAAGGTAAGTAACATTCAATTTCTCTGAAGATCCTACTTCTGTCATCAACATCACACAACAGAACCATTTTTTGCTGAAAATGTTTTACTCAGAGAGAAGACAAAATTAGAAAGAAAAACTGTGAATTACCAGAAGAACAGCTTCGACGCAAGTTCTCAATCCATGAGCGGCATAGCTTCAATCATAAGAAGCAAAAACAATTGAAAAATGCGTAAGCATATATGGAAAATGATAAACTACAAACAGTCTTGAGAATTTGAAACCAAATACCCAGACGATCGAGAAAATTGAGTTACCTTGATTTCAATCTGTCGACGCGATCAGATAGAGTCTCATGCTTCAAAGGAAAAGCGGCTCGAGAACCGAAGTAGTAGCTGCTAAGGGGGAATACGTCAACGATCATGTCTTGGATAAGACCGTTTCGACTCGTTGAGTTCTCCTCGCTCGTCGCCATATCCAGAACTCGAGCTTCTTCACCCATTTTCCCAGGAAAATCCAAGAAAGAACACGCGCGATCATTAAATAACAGGGGGAGGGAGAGAGAAGACCGAAGAAGGGAAGGGAATGGAAGGGAAGAGAAGGTGTCCGAGAAGATGACGTGGCAGTTCCAGAAAGATCTTCTCCCACCAACGGGCTTTGATTTTCATAAAACAAAAAACAGCAGGATGTTTGATTGCAGAAATCGAAAACGACACGCATCTTGCTGCCTACAGAAAAGTAGGGTCTATAATTTCCCAGCGGTCGCCCGACCGACGATGGAATATTGAATTGAACGGAAAATCTCAATATATAAATAAAAACTGTTATAGTTATAAATTTTAAAACCTTTCAGAACTTTTTTAAAAGATTTTGAATATTGGGTTACATATTTTCAACTTCTTACTAACTTCAACAAATAAAATAAATAAAGAATGGATGAACGGTCTAGACATAAAAAAAGTTAACGATACTTCTTTATCATCCCAACCGAAAGGCGCTAGACGAACTAATGGCAAGCGATCAAGTAAAATACATGTGATATGTACTTTCTCTAGCCTCTCATCTGAACAGGGGAAATCTCTTCTAAAAGGCGAACTTCAATTCACTTAAACAAAGTTATCTCTTGTAGTGATTGTACCTTTATCGTTGGAATAAATCCACTTTATATCATGAAATGAGGTAATCCGACTTTCATAGGTCCTAGATTCGACCTCCTACCTCGTAACGAGAATCGAGGCATACATTCTTGTATGCATCCACTTCTTTGTTGATGAACTCACCGTTGAATGCTTGCCTAAGGAGAACAATGTGGCGATATTTCTATTCACCGAATGCTTTATCCAGTTGCGAAGGAAGGAGGGTTGCTAAATGCTTGACGGGTGGAATCGCAGTCGTTTGCAAACACGATAACTGCGTTTTCTAGCCATTACGAACGACATTAAAACCGACTAGTGGAATGGCAGTCGCACGCAAACCCGACAAAACATAGAATTTAAAAATCCGGAATTATGTTACGTTACGTTTGCATTTCGGTGTATTTTTAATAAAATTACGAAATACCCTTTTGTTATAATTTATATTAATCGTAAATATATATATGCATATATATATATATATGTTGCGTTACGTTTGCACGTCAGAAATCCGGAATTATGTTGCGTTACATTTGTGTTTCGGTGCATCATGGTGACTTTCAGTCGAGGGCACGAAAGTCGCCATGATGCATTGGTTATTTTCTAAGCAATCTAAGTATTCAAATTACCATATGTAAATCACATACATACCGTGACAATGCAGGATATGCACGGGTTAGAGACGCCAAAAAAGACAACGATCAAGGCTATTTATGGGCATGAAGATATCTTTCTTTCGGATACAAAAAAGGAAAGGTGTAAAATTAGATTGCCTTGATAGACAAAACCGTTTTAAGATAATCTAACAGTCCAATGAGAATCCACTTTGGCCTCAGCAATGGTAATGAATGACATGAGAAAATTGAGATATTACTTAGGTTTGAATGGGAACTCTCGTTATCGTACCTTCTGCAAAATGATTCAATCTTTAACCACAAGTTTCACATGTTTTCCTTCAACCACAAATTTGGAGCTTGAAGTTATCTGTGAAAAGAACAAAACCGATAAAAAAGACACGATGATGAGAAGAAAAAAAAATTAGTTATCGAAGGATCGGTTGGTCTTAGTTCAGATTGACTGACCTTCTGCTCTATCTTCTTTTCAATCTCTGACATGTCTGTCTTTGTGCCATTATCCTCCAGAGATTTCAGGACAAGCTTTTTTAATTTCTTCATCTTCAAAGTTCTCTCAGGTTGCTGTACCAGAAAATACCCAAACGGTATAATATATTAGTTAAATTCAAGCGAAGGCGGTATTCGGACAACATTCATAATCCTATAAAAAATCAGAAACTGATAAAGATCCTGTTTTTATTTATGAAAATGTGTCTTAAGAACAAGATATGCGATACTACTCGTTCAAAAAGTCACCAGGGATCTGTCAGTTCCATAAGGGGAAATGAACCGAAACCATTGCACCAAGAGTTGTGAGAAAAACTAACGCAAATACTATACTTACGGATTTTAGGGTTGATGCGATTAATTTCTTCCACTTGATTTTCTTTTCATCATCCTTCTTTTTGGCTTTCTTTGATTCACTCTTTTTCTCTTGGCCTTGTGCTTGTTCTTCGGCCTGAATCACTTCCCCAATGCCTCGTTCATCCGAAATATCAAGCTTCCGTTTCTTATTTGTTTGTGAGTCTCCATTCGCATTATCAGAGCCTACACCTGTTTTGGCAAGTAAATCTTCATTGTTTTCTGTCAAATCACCATTAAAGTCATTTTCAGATGCATCTTTCTTGTCTCCTACAGATTGTTCTGATTGCGGCTGTTGTTTAGCATGGATGGCTTTTGCTTTAGCTCTGTGTTTTTTTCCATCAGCATGGAGAAGCAAAGTCTGTTTGCTCGTAGCCTTTGTGTTACACAAACTGTGACATCATAAAATTAAAGATACATATAAAGAGTCTCCTTGCAAATCCTCAACACAAAACAACAAGCTAAAAGAAGGGTTTTGTATATTCAATCCATTTCATATAGGGGTGTAAAATGAGCTGTCGGCTTGCGAGCCAGCTCTAGCTCGGACCATATTTAAGCGAGCTGAGCTGGGTATTTTCTAGCTCGTTTAAAAAACGAGCTGCCGAGTTGAGCCCAAACCGAGTCCGAGCTTAGACGAGCTGCTCGCGAGTTGAAAAAAAATCATGTAAAAATAACATATTTTCCTTTTTTGTATATCATATATAATATTGCATTTAATAAAACATAATATATTATTTAAACATAGTGTACTATTATAATGTATATTTCTTTTTTCTAATAATTGATATAACAAAATAAAGAAATAATTTTTAGTAAAGTTACGAACGGTCGAATTTCCTTTATACTTTTTATTCGAGAAGGTTATTTTTTATTTAGTACAATGATATTTTATAACATTATGTTTGAATTACTGTCTTCGTATTTTCGATATTTTATTTGGTTCGTTTGATATATTTATTATATATGCTATTACAACTAATTCAAAATAATTAAATAGTCTGGCTCGCGAGCCAACTCGTTTTTTGGCGAGCTAGAGGCGAGCCGAGCTGAGCTGGGATTTTCCAACTCGTCTAAAAAACGAGCCGAGCTGAGCCAACTCGTTTTTTGGCGAGCTGAACCGAGCCAATTCATTTTACACCCCTAATTTCACATGAAGTATTACATTTTTTCGAACCCTAGACAATGTATGCTCATTTTCATATTCATTCCATTAACACCTATATCTATAAGCAAAATTTTATATCTTTTCTTCTAAAGAATAAGGCATGTTGTCCTATATGGTTGAAATTTGTTTTAAGAAAAGGGATAGCAAAGATATGAACGATATCAATACCTACAAAACCATGGAGGACGATCTGATAACCCAACATTTATATCAAAATCAGGCTGTTGTTTTGAATCCTGCTTTGATTTTGCTGGTGTACCATTCAAAGGCTTCAACTGGCCTTTTGGACCATATTTCTCCTTCAAAAATAGAACCCAACACATCAATATATTCATTCCAAAATTTCATACTCATAACCAGATTTACAGAAGATCGAATGCAGCAGATGCAGTATATCTACAAAGCTTCTATATTCTATTTTTCATCAGGCTTCACGATCATATATAACAGGAGGCACAAGACATTGATACAAGAAAACCTTAATGAGTTCCCAATTCATGTTGAAGAACAAAACAGAAGAAATTCTGCTACTTACAGCTTCGGAGATACATTGATTATGTCCTTGAACGTTATGTTGCCCGAAAATTTCTCCGCAGTCGATGCACGACAACTGGTGGCACCCGATGAAGAAAATCCAGGAAATTAACGGATGAAATGAATCAAAAGGAAGAAATTTCTTCATGAAATTAATGGCTGACCTTGAAGGCACTGCACATCCTGAAGTGATTCGGAAGCTTTGGCTTCTTAAGATTCTCTCCACAATCCTCGCATTGAAACCACACCATCGTTCGTTCTTCCCGATTATCGACTCGAAATGGCGAAATCCTGGAGAACGAACTCAAAAGACTTCTGCTGCTTCAATGGAGAAAGGGCTTAAGGCCACCTAGGGCTTTAGAGGGCGTCCGGAGCTTAAAAACCTTGTTGTCTGGACGTATAGGAAACGACACGTTTTTCTGATTTCTAAAAGTAGAACGTCACGGTTTTCTATTTTCTACCGAATCTTTTGAATCCTAGCCTCATGGGGTATTAAATATACCTCTTGCCGTCTCACTTGGGACACACTTAGTTTGAGGCAAAAACCTAAAAAGATGAAACTTGCGGGTCTGAAATCGATCGAGAACGCTCACGAGGAGTCAATTTGGGCGGCGACATGGATTCCGGCGACGGAATCTCGACCGGCGTTTCTACTCACTGGATCACTGGATGAGACGGTGAGGCTGTGGCGACCGGACGAGCTGGAGCTTGTACGGAGCAACACGGGACACTGCCTCGGAGTTGCGTCGGTGGCGGCGCATCCGTCGGGGATCATCGCCGCATCTTCATCGCTCGATAGCTTCGTCCGAGTCTTCGACGTCGACACTAACGCCACCATTGCTGTTCTCGAAGCTCCTCCCTCTGAGGTCTGGGGAATGCAATTTGAACCCAAGGTATTTGGATTCTCCAGTTTAAGGAGATTTCAATTTTTTTCTTGCGAACGATGCTTGCATATTCTAGGATTATGAAGATTTCGTGTGCTCTTCATGGAATATCACTTCGCAAGCTCCAAGAAATCAAACATGTTTCCTCTGATCTGTAAGATAAACGATTAGAAACTCCATGAAACTGTAGATCTTTAAAAACACATCAACTTGGAGTCGTAAAACGTTATCTGAACAATGCGTAGAATCTGAATTCGATGCATAGTTATGGTCAGCTATGATTCTTCTCAGCTAGACTTTGTGATTGTAGATTTTATCCATTCTGAAAATCCAATTTTGGCATGTTACATTATGCCTATGCTACTGAACATTGGCCAATTGCTCTGCAGTCTAATGCCCCACCCGAGCTATGTGTTGCAAGGCAATAAACTGAGGATTAATGCAACAGATGTGTTCTCTTTTCAGAACATTGCTAATATATCATCAAATTTTTCAGGGCACAATTCTTGCTGTGGCAGGTGGGAGTAGTGCTTCAGTCAAGCTTTGGGACACGGCAAGCTGGAAACTAGTCTCGACTTTATCCATCCCTCGCCCAGAAGCACCGAAGCCATCAGATAAAACGAGCAGTAAGAAGTTCATCTTATCGGTGGCCTGGTCACCTGACGGGAAACGACTCGCCTGTGGCTCCATGGATGGCACGATTTGTCTCTTTGACGTAGCGCGAGCAAAGCTTCTACACCATCTAGAGGGTCATAACATGCCTGTAAGGTCCCTTGTCTTCTCCCCTGTTGATTCTAGGGTCCTATTCTCTGCATCAGATGATGGTCATGTGAATATGTACATGCTAGCCCGGATGGAGCGGCTATAGCAACCGGCTCCAGTGACAGAACCGTGAGGCTATGGGATCTCAAGATGAGGGCAGCGATTCAGACAATGAGCAACCATGCCGACCAGGTCTGGTCTGTGGCATTCAGACCACCAGGCGGGACTGGAGTTCGAGCGGGTCGACTCGCTAGTGTATCGGATGACAAGAGCATTTCGCTTTACGATTACTCGTAAATTATCTCTTTCTTCATCTCAGACACATCGATGTTAGGATGTTTTGTACAATGTATTTCACAATCTATTTATGATTTCATTTTCTACTACAAACTTTATTTCATGACTTGACAATGTAATGAAAATGACAATGTAATGAATTAATTTTAAGATCAAATTATAAATAAAAAATATTATTATAATTGATTTTCAGATCAAATATAAAATGTATAAAGAAATAGTTATTATATTTAAAATTTAAAGACTAAAATGTAAATTATAAAAGTTATAAACATAATTTAAGAATTAAAATGTAAATTATTTAGAATTTTTTTATTATTATTTTTTTTTAAAAAAAATTGATTTTATTACGGATACGGATAACTGACGAATATTCGAATATTTTACAATACGAATATTAAAATCGAATATTCGACGAATACGAATAGTCGAATATTTACGAATATTCGCTATTTGTCCACCCCTACACAGCTGAAGACGAAAATGAAGGCGTCTATGACATAGGTACCTTACTCCCCAAGTAATTCTTGAGTACATCCATGACTGCTCCGAAATCGGCCTTGACTTCCACAGGCGGATTCGCAAACCTACAAGCCATGTCGGGAATGGCTTTCGAATGGTAATCGATTTTCGACTGTGTAAACTTCAGACCATGAGCTGTGCTCACCACTACTGTCCTATCTGTAGGTGCAATCACACCTTGGTTCCTTAGTTTAATCAGTGCGGTCAATGCGACCCCAGTGTGTGGACAGATAAACATTCCCGTTGAGTCCGCCTGCGCCATTGCGTCCATCAGCTCTTCTTCTGTCGCTTCTTCGACAATCCCGTTGCAGTTCTGAAGGGCGTAAACGGCTCTGTCAATGGAAACCGGGTCGCCAATTTGAATAGCAGAGGCAAATGTGGAATTAGCTTTCACTGGCTTAAACTCTTTCCAACCTAACTTGTAATACAAGTAAAGTGGGTTCGCGTTGGCCGCTTGTGCACAGACAAGTCTTGGGACCCTGTCGACCAGACCAAGCTCTTGACACATTTTGAAGCCTTTGTAAAAGGCGTAGATGTTTCCGAGATTGCCTCCGGGTATAATCACCCAATCCGGAACTTCCCAATCAAATTGTTGCAGAATCTCAATGGCTGCAGTCTTTTGCCCTTCTAATCTCAAACTATTCAATGAATTCGCTAAGTAAATTGGCAGTTCTGCGGTTATTTCCCTAATCAATTTCATACAGCCATCGAAATCAGTGTCTATGCTCAGAACAAATGCGCCGTTAGCTATGGGTTGAACCAGTTGAGCCATGGAGATCTTGTTCGCCGGCAGGAACACGATTGATGGGATTCCTGCGGAAGCGCAATAAGCTGACAACGCGGCGGAAGTGTCGCCGGTAGAGGCACAGCCAACGCCGACCACCGGTCGATTCATCTTCCTTAGGCGGTTGACTTGACTGACCAGAACAGTCATACCAAGATCCTTGAAGCTCCCTGTGTGGCTAATCCCACAATGCTTCACCCAAAGATCTTTCATCCCCAGGAACTGTTTGCCGTATCTCTCCGCCCAAAACAGATTCGAGTTTCCTTCGAACGCCGAGACTATATCGTCGTCATCTATCTCGGGAAGAACCCACTCCTTCTTTGACCAGACTCCCGATCCGTACGGCCAGGTTGTCTTCCCCACGCGCGAATCGAAGAGGTCGCGCCAGTACGCGCCATCAAAGCGCTTCAACGCATCCATGTTGTGCTGAACATCGAGAAGACCACCGGAGCGGCTGCGGTAAACGATCTCGTCGAGGGAGTAAAACTCGGTGGATCCAGGCGGAGCATTGAAAGGAGCGTACCTAGCTGAGAAAGGATTCGCAGCAGCGGAGCGGTGACGACGAGCCTCATCGCGTATGTTCTCAACGGAGGCTCGTCGAGACTTGACGGCAATATCGGCGTCGCCGGAAGTAGGAGGAACAGGACTGCTTCCGTTGCCTCCGGCGGCGGCTTTGACAGAGCCGCTGGTACACGTGATGACAAAAGGGCCGTGGCGGAGTGCGGAGGTGGTGCGGCGGCTACGGCGACGGAGAGAATCTGGTTTAGGGCTAAGGGAGGAGAGAGAGGAGTTGAAGAACGAACAAGACGCCATTGAGAGAGGAAGGAGAAGTGAGAGGCGGCCAATGCTTGGCGAGAGGGAAGAAAGGGAGAGGGGCTAAATTTGAGTAAACCGGGATACATTTAACCGGATATGTCCCGGTTTAACTGATTAACCGGTAACAACGTATATATCCATTTGTACTTTGTAGGCCCGACAAGCAATTAAGCTTTTTGTATCAATAAACGTAAAATGGAATACTATTTTGAGCACGTTTTTTGAAAACCAATTTCATAGTTATTATCGTAACACTTTTTTTCTTCTTACATAAAGTTGTAGTGGACCTTTTGACTATTTTGTACAAAATTACAATTTCCACGTGAAATAATTTTTCTATTTATACTTTATTTTATAATGTATCGTCCAATATATGATTTTATTAAAAAATTATATAAATATATAAATTAGATGAGAATAATCGTATTCGTATAGAGTCGAACAACGTGCAGTGTTTCACGAGAGAAGCTAAACATTCAAACAGACGTGAATCCATCAATTCTCTTCCATTACAACAATGAATAAGCTTCACACCAAAATAAATTATTTTTTATTATAAAATTTTATAAACAATCAAAATATCAAAGATAACTTCAAAAATACCCTCTAAACCTATTTTGATTTCAAACTACTCTTCTCTAAAAAAAATAACTTCAAAAATACCATATAATATTGATATTTCCAAAATACCTTACGACCCAGTGCAATACTGTGAACTTACAATCCAGTGCAACCCAAAATTACCGGAAATCGCCGAGAACGCTCGAAAATCGCCAAAAATTGCTCGAAATTAACGAAAATCGCTAAAAATCACTCGAAATTGTTAGAAATCGCTCGAAATCACTGAAAATCGCTGGAAAACACTGAAAATGACTAAAAAATCATTGGAAATCGCTCGAAAATTGCTTAATAATGCTCAAAATTGCTGAAAATCGATCAAAAATAGAAGAAATCGCTCGAAAATAGAAGAAAATCGCTCTTAATTTTGTTTCCCTGCTTTCATATGTGAAATAGATTTCGTTTCATTAACAAAAATGTCAAAACCGTGTTTTCACTAACAAAATATAATGGGACATATGTCCTTTCTACAATTTTTTTCCTATTAGATTTACGAGGTTATGTGTGAAGTACTTTTATCCCTACGAAAGTATCTTTGATACTATGCCATATCAAAAAATACCAATTCAAATATTAAAAAATATTTACTTTTAAAGAAACCACAACCTTTTAAGGAAAATATGGTGTCAGAACCAAATCCAACAAAGATGAACAGATTGTCTTATCCTCTATTAGATATGCAAGAGAATTCATCACATTAACATGGAAGGAGAGTCACAAGTAGGGTTACATATAAGAAAAAAAAGGACAAGACTCATCATCTAAGCTAAAGCTACTGTAAAACATAGTGTTGGAATATATACAATGAACATGAGAGATTTGGATGTTATCTTCGAATGCTAAACAGACGGTATGGTTGAAAAGGAGAAGCCTTTGTATCCTTTGTATGCGTAATAAGCAATCCTTGTATAGTAAAACCCCGGGATAAACAGAATACAGCCTAGTACCACGAAGAAAATCCCTGAATTCATCAACCAAATTATTACGAGTTATGATTCGAATGGATTGCCTTTAAAAAAAGGTAGCATCTTGTTCTGTTCAATGTTTTAAAGGAACGGCAAAAAGAAAATGAATCAATATAACAATCAGAAAGAGGAAACTATGAGTACTCTGTATATGAAACATTGACATAGTATTCCATTAGAGAGGTGTAAAATGTATCAATGATATGTCTCTGCTTGCGGGAATAGCTAATTCAAGAAGATAAGGTTCTTAGCTTAAACATTTATTGGTTTGTAAATTTTAATTTTTCAAATATGGATTTGGACCTAACTAATCCCAAAATTAGTTCAAGAGTTTAGAATTGTCCAGTATCATATATATATATATATATATGAATTCCAAAATTCATATCCTAATTAATATGGGACAACTTATCATAACATTTTCCTTAACGTCCAGATTCGGTCTTGGAGCGTGGATATCGCAATCGGGGCTCAACATCGGTATATTCAAATCCAGACGAACCAGCCTCTGATACCATATTAAATATGGGTTTGGATCAAACTAATCTCAAAAGCTAATACCATGTTAAATATAGGTTTGGGTCTACCTAATCTCAAAAGCTAATATCATATCAAATATAGATTTGGATCTAACTAATGTCAAAAACTAAGTCAAGAGTTTAGGGTATATGAGTTCTAAAGTTCACGTTCTGACCGATATGGTACACCTTATCATAACATAATCAAAGTTAGATTAGAGGGCAAAAATCCTACCCTTTTTCACCATTTTAAGAAGAACCGAAGCTTAGATTCTCTATCTACCACCACGCCAAGGAGATCGAGAAGGATACAGAAAGGATGACATTATAGACAGAATCCAAATCCCAGAGATTTGCAGAAATATCATTCCTTTGGAAAACTTCTGAAATACTTTCATAAGTTTCCAAATTCACTACCCTAATTACTCAGCCAACAAAATGCACGATACCAACTATATCAACAAAAATAGCAATTGAACCAGAGAATGAAATTACTTAAATCCTGAGCTATTTACCAAAATCAAGCAATATAGTTTCAGTAAACTTATGAGGAACACAGGTCAGGTACGATCTAGAAACCCTAAAATTCTCCCAATTTCGACGAGAATAATGGAATCAGCAAGGTTTAAATCAACAAAAGTATCCGTACCGTGGCCTTGGTCACCGCCTACTCGGTTGTACGCCATGAAGAAGCCAAGGACAATACCTAGGGTTCCGAACACGAGGAGAGCGACGGCGAGAGAGATCTCCTTCACCGGAGGTCGGTTATTGACGGCGTATGAAGTCCCGATCATGAGATCTTCGTCCGAAATCGAAAACGCATGGTCTACGTAAGCCATTGACGGCGCCGGATCAAGCTCACCGGAAGATAATCGGACCGATTTAGAGAGATGGAATCAGCTCTATGTCGTGGGAATGTTAGTATGTTACGCTGCTTTTTTCCTCATGATTCTAATCAATGGGCGAGTCATGCCGGTTGTGCTTTTTACAAGGAAACCGCGTGACGTTTAACTTCCACTTTTTCTCATTGAACGGCACGACGTTCGATTCTTTTTTCTCTTTTTATGAAATGCTGATCATTAAGCAGGTGTTTTATTATTAGGTTGAGTATAAAATGGATGGGATCGATTATTTTTAAACGGGTTAAAAATCTCAATTCAATTCACTTTACATTTAATTCGCTAACGAGATCATTCACAAACTAAATTATTTAATTTAAAATAATTGTAATATATTAATATTATATATTAATTATTTTTAAATCAAATAAAATATCTAAAAAATAACTATATTGATTCGAATACAAATATAAAATTATTAAATATCAAAATATTAAATAGAAAACAAATTCGTTGAATATTAGATAAAATATCAAATACATAAATATTTTAAATTTGATCGTTCGTAATTCCACTCGTAACGTTCTTTTCATTTTATTTTTACTAATGATTTATGATTCTCCTTCGATATCTATATAACAAAAATAGCAAATATATATTAATACACATTTTATCAATTAATAAAAATGAAAAAGTTAAAACTTTCTCTCTTTTATCCATTTCAAATCCTTTAAATAAAAAATGTATGAAGAGACGACAACACGGAAAACGAAGATGATATAGTGAAGAGATGACTATGCGAAAACGACGACAAAAGCGATGACAAAAAAATATAACATGATATCCACAAATGATCTTGCAAAATCATTTTTTATCGTATAATAATGATGAACTTATTGTTTAATTGAACATCATGTTATATTTTTTATCTTTTAGTAATCATTAGAATTATGTTGCAGATATTTTAGTATTTTTATTTTAATTTAAAATAATTTTTATTTTAATATTTTTTATCAATCATATAAAAAATGTAAATATAATAACCAAATTTAAAAATATGTTACTAACAAAGAAAACATGTTACGGTTATAATAACCAAAATTTAAAATTATGTTACTATTAAGGAAAATATATTACGTTTATAATAACCAAAATTTAAAAATACGTTACTATTAAAGAAAATATGTTACGTTTATAATAACCAAAATTTTGAAAATACGTTGAATGTACAATTTATTTTTAAGTGATAATAGGTTAGAAATCATATAATTCATGAGGAAATAGGCTAGAGGTTATATAGTTCGAGGATAAATATGATGAATGTTTAAAGTTTAGGGGGAATAGGATTAATAACGATAGTTTAGGGGGAATCGGATGAGAAGAAAAATTTAGGGGGAAAATGATTAGCGCTATAGTTTAGGGAAAATAGACTGTTTTAAAAATATTTAATAAAAAATTAACAGAAAAGTTAACGGATGAAAAATAGGATGCATGTTTAAAGCTTAGAGGAGAATAGGATTAATAACGATAATTTAGGGGGAATCGGATGAGAAGAAAAGTTCAAGGGAAATAAGATTAAAGTGTTATAGTTTAGAAGGAATAGATCTTTTCCCTTATAAATAATACATATAATGTATAATTATATATATATATTATTTTCAATTAATTAGAATAATTGTGCTCATAACTTATTAAAATTTAATTATAATTCTCTATATATATATATATATATTACATTGATATAAAGTATAAAATATATGAATATAATATAATTATTTATCATATGCAATAGTTGTGCGTACATATATGTACATATATATATATAATTGAAAGTTATATGCATATTATGTAATAGGGTTAAAAGGTAATTACTGAAAAGTTCATTAATATAAATACGTTCACGAAGGCAATTGGGTCAAAAGAATTTGACAAACACAAGTTGAGGATCAGATTGAGAGACATGACGAACTGGGATTAGTTTATAGACTAGTAGCGAGTTATGTAATTTTGAACATCATTTATTTATTTATTAATATATATGGTATTATTTTTCTCATTTGATGAATTTCATAGGTGTATGATAGAGTCCGAGATTAATTCTAAACTTGACATTATGATAAAGATCATAATAAAGATAGTCAAGTTTTGGTATGATTTAGTCTGAAATGTTCTTGTTCGTAGGATCACTATTTGGACTATAGTAATCCGGAAAGAACAACATATATGTGATAAGTTTCTATATTGATAGAAATTAGTAGATCTCTTTTACTAAATCGCATATGTGGGTAATACACATAATAATGTGATCACTGAACTAACCTAAAGGGAGAAATACTTAATGGTTAAATCACCAATGAATTGTCATTAAGATTTCTCCAAAAAGTTTTTTCTAAGACCTGAGATCAACATAGTAACTAGTATCCTATCTATTATTCTTTGATTCTGGACACCTAATATCTTAGAGAACTAGTTGGATAGATATTTGCATAGTTGGTGACTGATGAAGATGTGATCCATCAATTCTTGGTAAGAGTTTGAGCTCTATGTTGTCAGTAATCACAATGATTGTACGAATCTCTGGCTAGAGTACACTGAATGAATGAAGAAAGGTGTTTCTTAGGTTCATTCACCAGTCAGTTATGAGTGACATGAAACATAGTTCATGGTCTGTAAGGTTGACAGTTTAATCATGCCTAGAATGCATCCGGAGCTGTAAAGATTGAAAGAAATACTAACGTCAACTTCATCCTTGATCATTTTGAGTAAGAATGTTACTTAAATGAGTAAGGATGTTGCTTCACGCTATCCGGTCGTCGAGGAGTGTTGCTAGACGCCAAGCTCGATTAGTTAATTAGTGGAGACTAATTGGCTACCGGTTTAGTGATGTACCTTCGAGGTCACACGCTTACGAGTGTCTCGGTATCTGCTTGTGATTGTTAGAAAATCAGTATGGAATACAATTATATTCATCCGTTAGCACCGAAGAATATAATTGTACTTGGTTCTCTTTTGGGATTAATACATTAGATGTACAAGCAAATATTTGTATGGAGATACATGTACTTTAACTATTTGAGATATTATGTAAAGGCAAGTGGGAGATTGGAAGTTGTATGTATATTATGTAATATTAAATAGTTATAGTGTTAAAAGGTAATTACTGAAAATTTCAGTAATATAAATACCATGGAAAAACAATTTTTCTAGATACGATTCATTATTCTAACGAATCAAAACCTAGCCACCGGAGAGAAACGAAGAACGAAAAGTCGTTTTCGTTCCTGACCAAAAATTTGCGCTAACCGTTGACAGTAGATCCCGATCTCGGCGTGGATACGCGTAGAGGACTTGTACGTTCAAATCTCACATCCGTTTGTTGTCAAATTCAGCAAAACAATAACATCAGAATCGTTTATAAATTGTTATCGTTGAAACCGTTCATACCTAATCTTGAATATGACTAGATCTATAACTGAATTGTTAAAAACACGCTTCCGTACTTGAATAGAAACACAACAATAATATGTAATACGTAATGTAATACAACTAATAAATATTGTAAGATTTCTATATGATATATAAATAACACACTTTATATTAATATATATATATAATAAATTAAAAAGAGAATAATATTTACCGAAATGAAAATAGAATAATATTTACCGAAATGATCCCATTTAAACACATTTAACCGATTCGAACCCAAATTTTAACCTATTTATATCCAAATAAATCAAAACATAATTATATGTGTTTAAAAAAATAAACAATCAATAATTAACCAAATGATTGTGATGTTTTTATAATCGTGTTTATTTATTTTTATCATTTACCATATTTAATCTTTGTATCTTTATTGTTTATCCAAAATTTTATCACAAAATTGCACATATTTATAACAAATACACAACGCATTATCCGAAAATTAATTAGACAAAATCAAATCAAATTTGAATCAAAATCGAATATAATCAAAATCATATGGATTTTAAGGATTTTAGATTGGAATAATAGATTTAAAATAAGTTTAAACTTATACGAAAATAAACTGAAATATAAAACATGAAAAAAAATAGGAAAAACAGCCTATTCCCCCCTTGATTTTCATGCTTTAGTCCTATTCCCCCTCGATTTTGACCCTCGTCCTATTCCCCCTTCGATTTTCAGTTTCATCCTATTTCCCCCTCGATTATCATGTTTTAGTCCTATTCCCCCCTCGATTTTGATCTCATCCTATTCCCCCCCTCAATTATCACAAATCTGCCTAAAACCCCCTCCGATTTTGACCCAATTTTGACCACATTTTGATTTCAATTTTGACCCAATTTTGACACAATTTTGATTTTAATTTTGACCCAATTTTGATTTTAATTTTAATTTTGATTTTAATTTTGATTTTAATTTTGATTTTAATTTTGATTTTAATTTTGATTTTAATTTTGATTTTAATTTTGATTTTAATTTTGATTTTAATTTTGATTTTAATTTTGATTTTAATTTTGATTTTAATTTT
>CM071868.1:1070619-1090527 GCA_036759665.1 Gynandropsis gynandra
TCAAAATTAAAATCAAAATTGGGTCAAAATTGAAATCAAAATTTGGTTAAAATTGGGTCAAAATCGGAGGGGGTTTTAGGTAGATTTTTGATAATTGAGGGGGGAATAGGATGAGTTCAAAATCGAGGGGTGAATAGGACTAAAACATGATAATCGAGGGGGAAATAGGCTGAAAGTGAAAAGCGAGGGGGGAATAAGACGAGGGTCAAAATCGAGGGGGGAATAGGACTAAAGCATGAAAATCAAGGGGTAATAGGCTGTTTTTCCAAAAAAATATGATTAAAACTAAAACTTGAAAGATAATAAAACGAGTGAAACTCAAAAGAGAGAATAGTCATAAACCAAGATTAATTGGACGAGAATATGAGTTTTTCCCTTTCGAAAAGATATTTTGAAAACACCAAGAAAGCATACTATTTCGACTTTGAAATGCACGAAATTCAAATCTCCGAAACGCTAAGGTAACAATGACACTCGCACTTAGCATGAACCGATAAGGGTTCATGTTGGTGGATGATGGGTTAAGGGTTGAAGAGCACCAATGAGTCTTATCCAACGGTCGCGATCTCCTCTATGGTGCTCACTTATGTCAAGATCTCGACAAGATCTGATATGGATCTTAAGGCCCGACTGGTGGAGTCGCGGCCAACCGCAAACGCAACGACTACGTTTTTTGGTGACTCCGGGCGACATTAAAACCGACTGGTAGAGTTGCAGTCGCCCGTAAACGGCGCGAAACGCAGAATTTAAAAATCTAGAATTATGATACTTTACATTTGTGTTTTGGTGCGTTTTTGAATAAAATTTCCAAAATGCCCTCATATCTTTCTCTTATCTCTTCTCTCTTTCTATTATAATTTATATTAATCGTAAAAATATATAAATATATACATATATATATGTATTGTATATTTAAATATTTTTTTAATTTTTAAATTTATTTCAAATATTTAAAAATTATAATTAAAAATATACACTAAAAAATTTAAATTTCCACCAGTCAAACCCTTAATCCCTTAATCTAGGATTGTATTTCACCATCAAAACGTGTATAAATGAGAATGAGCCTCGCCCTTTGAATAAATAGATAGAGAAGTTGTGCTTTGTTGATAATAACAATTTGGTTCTTATATATAACCCATATATCCTAAGAAAATAACGGTCGCATCATTGAGATTTTTGCATATTTAAGAAACTTAACTCGGATTATACCTTGAAAGCCCGAGTGTTGAAACTTGTTCCGTAAAGTTTCAAATCCATTTTTTTTTTTTGTCTCAAATCAACCTGATGAGAGATTTATAATATTGGTAGAAACACAAAACCATAAATTTGATCTAATAAATGGCTAAAAAAGACAAGTTTCTTACCTTGTTAATTTCTCCACCGGCATATCCTCGCCTTCAACAGTTCTCCGAGAGGCGTTTTTGGGACAGGTATGCATTTTCCGATCAAAGCCAACGGCCAACTGGTTAAAACACATAACCGAATACGATTGAATCTCTAAGTAACATCTCCTTTCAATGTCATGAACCGAGGAAGAGAAGGTTAAATTTCATGTTCGATTCTTTTATGATATTATAAACTGATTACTGACCCGATGGAACCGATTCCAATTGAGATAAGCCACATTTTCCAGTTCAGCTTAGTTGTGTCGGCAAATGTGCCCAAGAATTCTACAATGATTACCTAATTCAGAACAAGTAAATTGTAAGGACTCTCCGTATAGATCATATTGTGGAAGAAGTGATTGAAACTAAAATGAGACAATAATAAAAGGGTCTTTTTTTCGCACCTGCAGCACGAGTGTGATAAAGATGATACCCACAAAGAGGTGATTTGTGAGAATTCCGACGAAAATATTTTTTTCATCCGGTTTCCGTGAGTTGAATTCGTTGAATATCTGTGTGGTTCAAACGATTAGTTTCTCTTGTACTAAATCTTACCACGTCGAATATAATTAAACGAACGAGTTACATCTTACCTGGCAGAGGACAAAGGCATTGAAGATGACTGTGTTCTTCACTCGATCGGGATCACGAAAGTTCTCCAGATGAAGAATACTTATTCCCCGGAAATTGAGAACTAACAAAACTGTCACTTGGTACATCGCCTGAGATCGACACAAAATCGAAGTTTATAATCTTTCAAGATTGACATAAAATATTACATGCCTTTAAAAGTGTGCCATCAAATGTAGTATTGATTTTGCTGTTTGAGCACTAGAAGAAGAACAAGAACACCAGTAGAACTAAAAAAGGCTAATACGAATGTACTTTTCAGTTAATGTGAAAGTTAAGATGAATTTAAATACTTGTATAAGCATAGAGCGTAACATACTTGTATAAGCAAGTTCCTCCACATGATATTCGTTATGAGAGGTTCTCTGAGAAGACAAAATAAAATAATAAAATCACTATTAACTTAATTTAATGGAAAAATGAACCAAAATTATAGGAGCATAAAAATGGCTTAAGGGCAAGAATTTGTGATATGTACCTTCTACCAACAGGCGGTCTATGCATTAAGTGATCTGTTGGTGGTTCAGTGGCTAAAGCCAGAGCCCCAAGAGTGTCCATAATCAGATTGACCCAAAGGAGCTACAGATGGAGAAAACTGTCTCACCAATCCCGGATTATTAATTAGAGCAATTAGAACAGTTGAAAAGAGCGATGAAAAAATTATCAAACCTGTACTGCAGTTAGTGGA
This sequence comes from Gynandropsis gynandra, assembly GCA_036759665.1. NCBI lineage: Eukaryota > Viridiplantae > Streptophyta > Magnoliopsida > Brassicales > Cleomaceae > Gynandropsis > Gynandropsis gynandra. The sequence goes on from CM071868.1 coordinate 1,073,326, forward strand.
ACATCGCCTGAGGACATGGCAGCCACGACGTTAATGACAAGGGCTGCAACGTTAACGGTGAGCTGAAACTGGATGAACTTTTGAATATTGGCATATACAGACCGTCCCCAGCGGACAACCTATTAATCAGACAAATGAAAAGTAGATACGAAATTAATGATGTATGAAAGTGAACATCAACACGACAAAAGTACTAGGGAGTGGAAACAGAAAGACTATGCAAATGAAGATAAAAGGCCAGATAATACACATTTTATCAATTAATAAAAAAATGAAAAAAGTTAAAACTTTCTCTCTTTTATCCATTTCAAATCCTTTAAATAAAAAATGTATGAAGATATAGTGAAGAGATGACAATGCAAAAACGACGACAAAAGCGACGACAAAAAATATAACATGATATCCACAAATGATCTCGCAAAATCATTTTTTATCGTTTAATAATGATGAACTTATTGTGTAATTGAACATCATATTATATTTTTTTATCATTTAGTAATCATTAGAATTATATGTTTTCATTCATTTTGCAGATATTTTAGTATTTTTTATTTTAATTCAAAGTAATTTTTATTTTAATATTTTTTTATCAATCATAAAATTTGTAAATATAATAACCAAATTTAAAAATTCGTTACTATCAAAGAAAATATGTTACGGTTATAATAACCAAACGAAGATAAAAGGCAGATAACCTATTCTTCAAACAATTTTGATTTTGATACTGACCTTCACAACGGATTCAAAGTTATCATCCAGGATGATAATATCTGAATTTTCCTTGGCTACTTCAGTGCCTTGGATACCCATAGAAAGACCTATATCAGCCTGAAAGATATAATCATCCTCAACATCAACAGAGTCTCTCTTTGGCTACATGCGGTGACGGTGAAATGTAAATATTATTTACCTCATGCAATGCAGGAGCATCATTGGTTCCATCACCAGTGACAGCCACAACATGCCCCTTCTTCTTCAGTGCTTGCACAAGCAAAAGTTTGTCGTTGGGTGATGACCTACCCATGACCTTCAAATTTAGCAACCATGTTATATACCATGAAACATCCACCATACGAAGTTACGTGTGAGGTTCCAAACGTAAATCCCAAGATTTTACCGATATCTTTTCAGCAATTCTCTCCCTTTCTTCTTCTGAATAGGAACGGAATGTTTTTCCCTCGATCAGATTAGGTTCACTAGCATCTGAGTCTGAAGCTAATATTCCGCACTCCAATGCAATGGCTTTAGCAGTTTGAATGTTATCACCAGTGATCATGCGTACCTGAGGTCAAAGTTGAAATTAGAGACCATAGGCCTTTGAGAAACCCGCGGTTGTTCAGAAATCACACACATCTCAAGGGAGAAGAAAATGAAATATATGAGAACCTTGACCCCAGCCTGTTGACAAAGCAGAACTGAATCTTTGACACCAGGTCGACATGGATCCTGCAATGTATTACAGTTGATAAAACTTGAATCAGTTGATCTTACATCATAAGAAGCAACGTAATCGGCGTATGAAATAGACTCTTCAAACGGAAAAAGGGAACTAGAAATACGATCGATCCTTACCTTTATACCAACGATAGCCAACAATACAAGGTCCTCTTCTGGTAATACCCACTTAGAAAGCTGCTCTTCATCCGTTGGAACGTTATCGATTTCGTATGGGCTGTAAGCAACAGCAACACACCGTAGACTCCTTTTAGCCATATCCTCAATAGCACTTCTCAATTCCGTCATCTGAAACACCAAAATTTTGCTCAACATAAGGTAACGTCACACTTACACCAACATATCTAGCATCGTTTAGGGATGCAGCATAAGGTAAATCACATAAAGAGGAATCAAACGAAATGAACTTAGATTCATATCAAGAGAATCTAGCTATTTCAAATATGGAAATAGAACACAATTTATGACATAGATGATTTTCCCTAATGTTTATCGCTAAAAGAAATGAAGCAGACAATTGTTGCCAACCTTATCTTCACTCATATCAACCAAACCTTCACTCTCATCCATATAACGTGTGCATGAACCCAAAACGATTTCAGCGGCACCTTTCCAATGAATCCGGACATTGGAATCTGACTGCAATGGAGTTAAAGCAGGAATTAAAGTACACAAGTAAATGCAGAATAAGGCAAAAATTATTATCAAACTGAAATATACAACAGGGATCTACATAAGTAACTCAAGAATAACCGTAATATGCGCATTTATCACTCAAATGGAAAACATCAACCGATCATATTTACATGTGCATGTAGAAGGGATAATATGGAAACACATTACCGCTTTCACAGCAACACCTCCGCGTTTCTTTTCCGAATTAAAAGGGAAAAAATGAATAGCAGAGGACTCTGATCTAGTGGCATCAAAATTCATGCCCAACTGCAAAAGGGAAAAAACCATTAACATATATAGTTGTCCTCACAATTAAAAGATTTTGAACCAGGAAATGTAGATAGAAAAGAAACCTTGATTGCCCAGTTAAGAATTGCTCGTTCTGTTGGAGATCCAGATACCTCTGTCTCGCCTTGCTGTGATCAGTAAACCTCACTAAAGTAAAATTCCCATCATAACAGACAACCATCAACAAAAGTGTGAATTATGTAATCTTACATCAGACTGAAACACACTGCCACTTGTATTATGAGCAATTCCTTCAATGAGTAAAGAAGTAAACGTAGGTGGCAGCTTTGAGCTGCTGTCCGGAGGATCCATCTTCTGGAAACCAGCATATGCCTCGACAACTGTCATCTGTAAACAGGTTAACTATTAGGGAATTTGCTTTTTTTGCAATACAATCAGAAAATACTGATAACTGGCATCAGAGCAAGTCACTGTCCTTCATGTACCGGCAAACCCTGACTAAGCATTTTTCCAGCAGGTAATACCAAACAAAAATGCAATGAACACTTACTATGGAGGAAGGTTGAGCACTAGAACTCACCTCATTTAATGTCAAAGTTCCGGTCTTGTCACTGCAAATTGTTGTTGCGGACCCCATAGTCTCACAGGCCGAAAGCCTACGTACCTGATGAATTCCAACTTTGATATAAATAAATATCAAATATAGATGTTTATATATACATACACATTAAAAATATATGTATATATAACGTACACAACTATGCATACAAGTTAAAAAGTGTTTATACTCATCCATACCAATGCCTTATCTGCCATCATTTTTCTCATGGAATATGCAAGGCTGCCAATAAGGAAAACCATATCAGTTATCTTTTCAAAGTAAAGATAAGAACAAATCCATAATGGAACAAGTATCTCACTATAAGCATTTAGAAGACCCAAATCTTTTAATGTTACCTGAACTAAAAGTTGTAGACAAATAAGCTAGTTCTAGCGAATTACATAGGACACCATCGATTCTACTACGGGAGGCCAGAACCAGGCCAATGAATTCACAGTAAATCGAACTATTTGATAACAAAATCCTTTTCAAAGGTAAGACATGTGAAGTGAACGAAGATAGTTTAAGACTCTAAAGCAAGCAGACATTTGGAATAATCTCATAGAAGACAGCTGACTTACGTCAAGGTAACAGCCAAAGGAAGTCCTTCAGGCACTGCCACAACTACAATAGTAACCTACAAAAATTCAAGAACTTGAGTTGGAGGGACCAGATATCCACAGAATGCTCTAGGCTGGTCTAATAAACTTACCGCAACAGTGATAATTTTAACTATATCATCTAGCACGTGATCAAATTTTGTCACTCCCTTGATAAACTGTGGGCGTCCATCTTCATTCTCTGTGTGACCAGTGAAGTACCTGCAAAAAGACAATACTTATATCAGTACGCAATAATATTTGCCTTAAACGATACATAGATGATACAGGAAAACACAAACACACCGGACCACAAGGACGAAAAGAACAACCCCAGCGACCGTGAGCCCCACGACCCCGATAAACGTTGCAACACCATTCAAACGTACCTGAAAGGAAAAAGTATGACTAGATTATTAACTATTGAGTAGAGAGAATACACAGATATGAAATGCATAAACTCACCTGCAATGGCGTTTCTCCTCCATTATCTTCTGAGATGCTAGCCATTAACAAGCCCCATTCAGTGTTGACCCCCACACCAGTAACCTGAGCAACAAAAAAATCGGAAAATGGTAGTTGTCATACGACTGCTCAAAAAACTCTTAGCCAGGCTAAGAACTTCCATTCAGAAATAAAAATAAGCAAACACGACTTTTATAGCTCCCCATGTGATCTCAAATGGGAGTAACATGAGCATACATATTGGCAAGAGACTTGTATAAGTAGGGCCGAACAAGGCAAAAATAGACAAATGAAAATGGGTTAATGTGACATGACAAGCTTAAGCAGACTTATCACCAACCACTACCAAAGACATTACTCAGAAAGGTTCAGCTTAAGCTGGTATGAGTTTCCATAAACTAGCAAATTGTTGAAGACAGAAGCCTTATCGGACATTTAAACACCTACAAGCATCACTCCCAACAGAGGAAAGAACTCAAGATAACCTAGTTTACACGGTGTTGGCTTGCCCAACACAGCTAATTTTGTTAAACCCCACTAAATTATATCCAAGGAAAAAAAATACAGTGACAAATTGTTTACGCCACTCCTTTGCACAAAGAGGGAAAAAAGTTTTCACTAGATATTACCAGCATTGTCCCATTGCCATCCGCCACTTTACAACCAGACATTAGGAATGGATCCTTAAACGAATTTTTTTGAACCTGCAAAGAAACAGATTACTAAGGGACATGAAATCCAAGGACAACATTACTGCAGAATGCAATGAAAAACAGTGATATATACAATTTTGCTCTCCCCAGTCATGCTGGACTCATCAATTGCCAGTGAATGGCCCGATATTAGAACTCCATCAGCAGGCACCTGAAGAAAAATTTTGCAGCTTAAGCATAGATTTAAAATCCAGATTGAAACTAAGAAAAGTGAAAAAACACGCACTAAGAAACTCTTGTATCAACTTGCCTGATCACCAATATTGAGGGGTATTACATCCCCTACCACAAGGTCATATATGGAAACTTCAACTCTTCTCCCACCTCGAATAACCTGGGGATATGCGCAACGCACCTTCATATATGAAACCAAAGGAAACAATAGCATTTATGACCTTAAAAGTATGATTTTTCCAAGAGTCCACCTCCAGCCGTATATTTCTTTTCTCCTCATTTAAATTCTGGAATTGAAGAGATTGTCTGTAATCACTGGTAGCTGCCGAGGGAAACGATATGCAATTTAGTCAACAAGGAAAGCAGCCACAAAGGAGAACGAAGCAGTGCTTCCATTTGGGCAAACTTATACCTGTCACGACAATGACAAGGAGGACAGCAAAAGCTATGCTCACACCATCATACCATCCTTCTTTGATACCCTACAAATAAAGTAGCAGCCAACGAGGCACTAAAAATCAACACCAATAGAAGAAGATATTTACAATCTGACCAAAAAAAAAAACTCTTCCAGACTCATGTAACAGAAGTTCAGGAAAAGAAATCTGATAGAAGTGCTATCGAGCACTATGTTATCATCAAGGTACACCACACCATGGGATAAGCATATAACATGCTCTTCACTCAAGTAATGAGATCACTAGGCCGCAAACCCGGTGTTTTCATAAGTATTGGCCAGTTATTCTAAAGTTTTCACATGGTGAATCAGTTCCTATGAATGCATACCTCAGTCTTTATTCCCAACGCTAGAGAAGCAAGTGCAGCCACAATCAGTATGATCAAAGTAAGATCTTGAGAAGCTTCCCAGACAAACCTCTGTCAAGCATAAGCCAAAAGAAGGAATTGAGTTATCAATTAACTAAAGGTGTTTCGCATATTGAAGAAGAAAAAGCTTGAAATGGAAGCTGCTATGGAGAAAGAATAAGTGATAATACCCAGAAGCTCCTCCCTTTCTTCCGGGGGTATGTGTTAGAGCCAAAAGCAGTTTTCCGCTTTGATAAGTCATCATCATCTCCATGAATACCCTTCTCCAGGTTCGTTTTCAACAGGTCTGATAATCCCCTAACCTAAAGTAGAAGATAACCATTTATAAATAAAGCTTTATTGTCAAGGATAAAGAAATAAGTGACACTGCAAACAGCAATAGATCAGACAAGAACATGCCCCTCCAAGTTCTTGCAGAGCTTCAATATTATGATCCCTTGAAATAGACAAAATCTGCTCCTGTCCAATTCCAAAATCACCACCGCTAGGTATAGAGGCTGAATTTGTTATTCCTTGAAAAAAGAAAAAGAACCCAGTCAACCACTGAAAATCAATTGCCAAAATTCGGGCAAAAACTTGTCATTTCTTAAAAGAGATAGGACTCAGACCCCCACCGAAATACATAAGCAAATCCCAACAATAATGCAAACAGATATTCAAGAAAACAATGGAAAGAGATATCAATAAAATGTCAAGATGCAACAACAAATACTATAATAGACATTAGTTCTGTTTATGCTTCAACAAAACTGATAAACATGGTCACAAGCAAACAGAATAATTACTTAGACAACTTAAACGCCCAATGCATTGAAGTTCTTCAACAATTGAAAAAATTTAGCTTGAACCAATGAAACAAAGTTCCTCCAACTCTCCATTGGCAAAAGTTTTCATATTCTCAGACAAAAACAATGAAAGCACATGCCATAAAAAAACATTCGACAGCACACTCTTATCACCTAATTTTACAAAATGTAAATGTAAAGTTGCAAGAGGACAAATATAATCCTCCAAAAGTTGGCATATGCTTAAGAAATTAAAAGGGTAAGCAATAAACAGAAATACCAGTAACTCGGCTCGCTGCTGCTTTAAAAAGGTGTGCAGCCTAACAAGGTGAACAACATTTATTAGGCAAAACAATTCTAAACTAAATTTTTAATCAAACGCAAATGCAAAAGCTTATGTACCCGGATTGCTTGGGCATGGGCTCTAATCTTCCTCAGCATCTGTTTCTTGTCTTCTTCCCTTTTCAAGTCCAAGGTGTACCGGAATCTACGGGAAGCATTAAGTACAAGCGCAGCTTGCTACAAAAACAAAAAGAAAAAGATCCTAGGTAAGTCAACTTATGAAGTTGAACCAGATGCTGCAAGACCATAAAACCGACTTTTAAGTCACTGTGCAAGTTACGACATCTCGTCCATTTCACAACTTCAAAAGAACTGGCACCCAAGAAGCAGTTAGCCATGTTCAAGACCAGAATTATAGCACCTTATACGTGTGTGTGTGTGTGTATATATATATAAACTAGTACCACTTGAAAATAAGTACACATATCTAACTCCAAGTCAAAAGACCAAATAGAAAATGAAGTAATATTTCAGTTGATATATCTAGGCAAATGCATGCAGATGCACATATAAATAATCATGTTTACAGAAACATAACATTAGTTAACGCACATATTATAAATTGATATGTACAGATAAACATAAAAATTACCCTCCAACGGCGGAGTCGTTCAACAGGGGCATTTTTAGTGCTTGCAATGTCGAAAGGATCATCTTCGTACTCGTCAGAGCCACTGGCTCCAGCTTCCAAATCCTTATCTTGCCCTCGCGGGGAATTACTGAAAAGGCCACTCATGGCTATCGCAGGAGAGATTGCACCAGAAAACCAAATACTGTTGATTCAGACACTCTTCTCAAACAAAATGCAAGAGAGAAACGCCAAAATTAGAAATCAACGACATTTGTGTTCACTTTATACCTCACCAACTAATTATATCACTCTTATCACAAAGCAATTTCACTCCAAAAACAGAATTCGCAATTAAGACAAGCAACGAAGAATAGGAAACACATCTCACTTAAAAAGAAACCCTAATCTTGACATATCTCTTCTGAGCCGTTTCACGAAATGACACTCACTATTCCAACAACCACTCCTTATCAACACCTCAACAAATCCTTCAACCATAACCATACAATAACCAGCATTGAAAACGCGTTTCCCAAATCTAACAGTAGAATCACGCGAAACAAACAAGTTCCCGGTGGTTCGATCGAAGATCAGTTCAGTGGCAAAACTTGCTTATCTGGAAGCCAACTGGTAGGGCAAAAAACACGAAATGGAATAAAGAAACACGAAAAGCAAAATGAAAAAAAAACTAAAACCTACGATTAGATAAAAAAAAAATACAACAAACGTATTCCACAGAATCTACTGATAATTTTCAAAATTCAAAAAAAAAATCTACCTCAATAACCGGGGAAGAAACTTCGTATGCTGCTTCGTCTTCCTCCTCTCAAAGTCTCTCGTAGCCGTCTTCCTAGCTCCAGATTTTCTGTCACTTTCTCGAGAAAAAAACGATTAACCAATCCGAAGAACACGCACCTTCGACTTAGGAAGTTTCCTGGAAAGTTGCCTTTTCTCTTGTGAAAATACTCAAAAGTATGCCTGCCTTTCCGAGAATTAAGATTTTATTTTATTTTCTGATATTGTTACCATTTATAATTAATATAATCGATTTCATGAAATCGTAACGTATATTTATAAACTAATTCTTATCGTATTAATTATTATCCATGTGATATTAATGTTAAAATGTGTCCAAAATAATTACATTACCTTATAATAATATCTCAATTTTATTAGAAAAAATTATCATGCCAAAACTCAAAATTAATTGTGTTTCTGCTGTGTTTTTGTTTACAATTGGTGGTGTTTTGTTTTGTTTTATTTGAATGGTAGAAATATTGTATTTATGATGATTTTATTTAAATAAAATTATTAAAATAGATAATTATTAATAAAAGAATTTATTTAAATTTTATTCTTTAGTATATACTTTTAATTATAACTAGGAAAAACCCCGTACGATACGTGGGATTATGAAATCTTTTGTTTAACTAATTTTAAACATTACGTATAATAAATAAACAATGTTAGGGACTGATGAGTAACTAATAACAAAAGAAAATTATGAACGCATCTGTACTTGAAATCCACCTGTAGTGTCATTATCAAAACTGGTGTTGCTGCTCGAGTCTATGGATGAGGTTATGCATCGGCCATTATAGCCAGATACATCAAATTATTATGAAGAAGAGCTTGATACATGATATATAAGAACATATATTATGTAGATATGTTATAATTAATATGATAGGTTATAAGTACAAGCAAAAGACAAGTGAAGTTACTATGATGACATCGATTCTCAACAAAATGTAAAACATAAGGTACTACAAACAACATATATACATAATTTCCAAATCACCATTGACTGTTTAATAAATCGATATTCATTGTGCAAATTCTACAAGTTTCAAAGGTTCTGATTTTTAAAATTGCAATAATCAATTTTTTTGTTCTCATTAAGGTACTGCACCAAAAAAGAAGATAATAATGTGAGATTGAGATGATTGTAAAGACACACAAGTGAACACATGTTTATTTAATTGACTCATATAAGGTATCAAAGAATCAAAATCCAATCATTCATACAGAAACCAGTGATGAAAACCTTGAAACGAAAGATTTATATAACAACTAAATCGACTAATAAACTCAAACAGACAATCTTGCCTTTAAGAAAGAATAAAGATTCATGAATCAAGCAACAATCCTGTCACATACAAAATACCAATATAGGCATCTATGCTTCCTTGACAACGGTTCCTAATTATCATGACATGACTCAATGGATGGAAACAAAGGCGAAGTCTTTTTTCCATCTCTTTAAGCTTGTAAAGACATACATAATAATTTACCTCTTACAATAAGGTTGCACAACAAAAAGGCCTAATGGGTTTATCTATCGAACTGGCTGATTTTCGGATGTAGTAACTTTTCACTATCACGTTCGTCTCCAACTTTAGGATGAAACAGTCCTCGCCTCAGATCGTAGAGATCATATGAAGACAAGTAACACATTATTTACATCCCTAAGGACTAAAAGATAATCATATTGGTTTATTGAAGCATTTTTTCATACACTTGATGATCAAGCACTTTGAACTTACAAGGGTTCACCGAAAGCGATGGTGCTTGGATTCAAGCCGACAATGATGGTTTCAGGATTCAAGCCAACAACGATAGTTTCGAGATGATCATCAACGTTATCATCCGTGTCGCCCTCTTTGTCTTCATCGAGATATCAAGTTCCTTACCTTAAGGACCAAGACGAAGAAGTGGAGGTGGAAGAGGATCTTCGAGATTCGCTTGCCAAGCGTCAAGAGTTCGTCTGCCAACGATAAGCTAGAACACGAATTGTATCATTCGAGTAGTGATACAAAGCATTCAGGAAGACGGCATGAGGAGAAACAAATCTATACCTTCTCATATATAAAAGGGACAACTTGATCGGTTGGATTTCGACTTTCATTTGAAGATCCGACATAAAGAGAAACGAATCCATAATCTCCTTTGAATTATCAGAGCTTAGATACAAAGGTCATTCGATAGAATTCGAAGAGGAGATCGACATGAATGTGAGGTTTCAATTCGAAGACGGTGAGAACTCCATCTTGTAGAGATGAAAAGAACATGAGAAGAAGCCGATTGAACTTCTAAGGGACGAAACATGCTTTGTTTTTACTCGTCTAATTGTTTAATTTTTTTTGTGTTGAACTTTTTAGAGATAAAAACGTTTTAATTAGAATTTTTATTTTTACTCATGTAATTGTTTATTTTTTTACATGTTGAACTTCTCATACTAAAAAACATTTAAAATTGATATTTTAAATAATAAAAAAATTAGTAAAGAATGTTTGGATTAATATTTAAAGTGATGAATGAGATGACTTTTTGTATTCCAAAATAAAATAAAATAAAAAATTGGTTGATGAGGTGGCTTCACCACAAGCCTTCTTTTACAAGAACTTTTATATCATAGTATGCAGATTTTTTTTATGTAAATATGCATAATAAAATAAAAAAGTATTAAAGTATCCAAAAAATGTAATATATAGTTTATATCGTAAAATAATAAGATTAAGTGATTTTTTTTTTAATTTTATCCTTTAATAACATGTGAATATAACAAAATATGTAGGTAACATAATTTAAACAAAAAGAAATAGTAAAATATTAAAGGGTGAATATGAATATATTGGAAATGATTTTGTAATTTGAACATCTAAATCATAGATAGAATAAAATAAAATTATCAATAACGTTAAATGGAAAACATATTATCATATATTAATCTATAATAGTTTATATATTTTAGTAATTATCGATCATAAATTTTGAATGCACTACAATGATAGACTTGATTCGACTATCATATTCATCTTGAGAATATTTTGTTATGAATGAGAACTCAATCTAAAAATTTAATTCATAATTCTAGTTGATAATATTAATAGTACTAAGTAGCTTAGTTCTGCAAAGATCTCATAAAATAAAAGCAAGATTCAATATATAGACGGCTCTTGTATTATATTTCCTTAGTGGGTCTACTATATCAATATCAAAATCTCCATCTTTTTAGCTTTTACATCATATTACATAATAATTGTCCAGAATATGCCTTTGAATGTTAAAAGAAATAGTCTTGGCGAAGCTGAAAAAAAAGACAAACCATGTTTTGGAGAAATGCTAAGCTTGAAACATTGTGTCATAGACACATACATACAGTTTTGCTGTAGCGATAGAATACATGCTCTAACAGTCAACTATTTTGACCACTTTCTTAAACTATAATTCTGATGGAGGATTTCGACTCATGCGATAATATAATAACGAAAGTGTACATATATTGTGACTTCTCCCATTTTTCTAAAACTTATACTTTTTTAGATGCACCATCTTATATGTTGCTTTGCTGTTGTAGTAAGAATGGGAAAAAAATTTCTTTAATAGTATCTTTTTATTTGTTTACAAAAGTTATTTACATTATATCTATTTGAGTTGGCCGCCAACACCAGAATTAAACAAAAACCTCATTTTTAATGTATTAGCTTTTAACTATACTAAGATACATTAGGGAATTACTTATAATGCATTGATTAATAGACTATGCCTCAACCATAATTTTAAATCATTGCAAATATAGAAAGGGAATTTGACATGAAAAGCAAAAAAATATATTTTGCATACGCTTTGCTTTCTATTATTTGTTCTCTTATCTATGTTCTTATCTATGCTTAGATTTGTTAATCACCACGAAAACTTATTGCTTTGAAATACCTAATGAATTTGACCATTGCAACAGTCTTTTCTTTAAAGAACTTGGGTGCATTATTCATCATCACCCAAATGATAATTGAGCATCATACTTCACCTCTTTCTCTCTCATAAGTACCCTCCAAGTCCATGGCAAACGCGAAAGGTTCGATTCCAACACACTTAACCATCCAGATAGCCTTGGTTGTTTGACTCCTGTGCAGAAATAGACATACTATGAAAAACATTAAACAGTCCCATTCACTGAAAACAATCAGCATTAAGAATATCTAAGAAAGTAGCTAACCTTACCCAAATGCATTCATTTTGCTTAAACGGGGTTGAAAAAGATGGTTCAATAGCGTACTCTTCCCTGTTTACCACAACAACAATGGAAAAGAATAAGCAGAATTGGTTAACACAATCAATTTGCTTAATCTAGAAATACGCATATTTTAATTAGTATAGGATGAACCAATCTGATAAAACCTAAAATCCTGCACTTGAGAGATTTAGCTAGGTAATTCCACCAAACAATGATCAATTTTAAGATTCAGAGATCTACTAAAGAAAACCGAAGACAAGGAAAAGGCACATCCCGATCGAAGTCAACTAAAAAGAAAAGTTCAATCCAAAATGAACAAACTCATACCACCATTGTGAGTACCCATGATAGGCAACGGCGATATACAAGAGTCCGCAATCAAAAAGCTTGGTCTTCTTCATGAATTTATCGGGATTCATTGAAAGAGACTGAATGAGAGACTGAATCGAAGAAGCAAGAATTTCAGATCAAATTCGAACTGGACTCAGAGAACTAAATAGGAACATGCGAAGAAGCGAGGTTTCTGGGGAAATCATAACCATGATTCAACGAATATAGAACATGAAATGGTGGTCATACCTGCAAGACGATGTTGAAGAAGATCGTACCTACAACGAAGGAAGAGAATTAAAACGAATGAAAACGATGAGATGAGAATTAAATGCATTTAATTTTTTAATTTATTATAAATAAATGAAAATAGTACCATTTTAAAATGACAATGCTTTTGAAAACAACCGTTTGAACTTCTGATTAAGAAGGGGAAAGTGGGGAATGACAATTAAATGCATTTAATTTTTAATTTATTACAAATAAATGGAAATTTTAAATTCTAAAATTTTTAATAACAACGAATCTTTGGTGACATGGTATCATAAATATATTATACTAATAGTAAATATAATTATATTTAATAATTATATTAAAAAAGTAGCATTTGAAAACTAACTTTTGAGCTTCTAGTCACAATGACAAATGAAAACGATGGGATGAGAATTAAATGCATTTAATTTTTTAATTTATTATAAATAAATGAAAATAGTACCATTTTAAAATGACAATCAACCGTTTGAGCTTCTGATTAGGAAGGGAAAAGTGGGGAATGACAATTAAATGCATTTAATTTTTAATTCATTACAAATAAATGGAAATTTTAAATTCTAAAATTTTTAATAACAACAAAAAATTAAATTTTCAAAAATCTTCGGTGACAAATATATTATAACTAATGATAATGATAATTATATTAAAAAAAGTTGTTGAAAACAACCGTTTGAGCTTCTGATTAGAAAGGAGAAAGTGGGGAATGATAATTAAATGCATTTAATTTTTAATTTATTACAAATAAATGGAAATTTTAAATTCTAAAATTTTTAATAATAACGAATCTTTAGTTACATGGTATCATAAATATATTATACTAATAATAAATATAATTATATTAAAAAAGTTGTTGCTGAGGTGGCTTCACCAGAATCCACCTTTTGCAACAACTTTTATATATATAATTTCCAAATATTTGAAATAAATTTAAAAATTAAAAAAAAATATTAAAATATACAATATATATGTATATATATATTTACTCACTACAAGAAAAACAGGTTTTAGGAACCGAAAAATCGGTCCCAATCCGTCCCTAAACCAGTTTAGAGACGGATTAGAGACGACCAGTGGTAGTATCCAATCACGCAACTCCAATTTTTTTCAGTCTCCAATCTGTTACTAATTAGGGACGGAAATTTTAGTCCCCAATCCGTCCCTAATTAGGGACCGGAAAAGTAGTCCCCAATTGGTCCCTGGATTTGGAAACGGACAACAAACCGTCTCCAAATTTGGAAACGGAACCGTCTCCAAATTTGGAGACGGCACGAGGAGTCGTTTCCAATTTTTTTGTTAAATAAAAAAAATAAAATTTTAATTTTAATTCTAACCATCGACTCAATAGGTCAAGCCACAAGAAACGAATCATGTCCCTACAAATCCTTGGCCATGTTCGTCTCGATGCATCGCCAAGGCATGCCTTTGGGAAGCTTTTCTCAAGTCTACGCACTCAAATCCGCTGCGTCTCTGCATAATATCCTCCAAATCCGGCATCTCCATTGTTTCTCCCTCAAGGTCGGCTTATCTGAGAACGTCTACGTTGCTACATCGCTACTTAATGGGTATGCTATGGTTTCGATGATGGACGCATGTGAATTGTTCGACGAAATGCCTGAGAGAAATACTGTTGCTTGGAATACGATGATATCTGGGTATTTGAGAATTGGGAATGTGAAGACTGCCTCTTATATGTTCAAGATTATGCCTTACAGGAATATTGCTTCATGGTCTACTTTTATTTCTGATAATGTCAAACATGGGAGATGGGTTACTGGATTGGACATTTTCCGGGATATGATGTTCAAGAACAAGCATAAACCCGATCAAATGACATTGAATTCAGTCTTATCGGGTTGTTCTCGATTGGTTTCAATGGGTTTATTGCTTGGTAGGTCAGTTCACGGGTTTATAGTGAAGTATGTGAAGAATGTACATGTGAAAACAGGCACAGCATTGGTTGACATGTATGCCAGATGTGGTTACATGAAGTATGCTAATCAAGTTTTCGATTTGATGGAAGAAAAGAATGTAGTGACTTGGACAGCACTCATCTGTGGTTCAGCCCAATACAGTACTGCCAAAGAAACAATGGCTTTGTTTGAGAAAATGCGAGAGTCAAGTGTAAGAGCAAATGAGTTAACTTTCACAGGAATTCTTAAGGCTTGTGCAAATTCAGGATTAGTTCATGAGGGACGCATATACTTTAAAATGATTGAAGAGTATGACTTAGAGCCAAACATTCATCATATCGCTTGACAGAAGTCGATTCCCAATTGGAGACGGCAGAAGTCGGTTCCCAATTGGAGACGGTCGAATAATTTTCGTCTCCAATTGGAGACTGCAGAAGTCGGTTCCCAATTGGAGACGGCAGAAGTCGGTTCCCAATTGAAGACGGACATGTCATCCGTCTCCAATTGGGAACCGACTGGTCTGCCGTGTCTAATCGGTTCCCGTTTAGAAACGGATTAGACACGACTCCTCGGTACCCGAATTTGGGGATGGATTAGTGACGGATTTCATCGTTCGTCCCTAATCCGTGTCTAATCCGTTTCTAAATTTAGGGACGGAAATGCCGGTTCCTAAATTCCGTCCCTAATTTCCAATTTTCTAGTAGTGACTATTAATATAAATTATAATATAAACTTAAAATAGTTTTATCAAAATGTAATCAAATATTTTTATATACCCACATATATATACATGTTTATATATTTATATATATTTACGATAAATATAAATTATAACAAATCATTGAAACAAAATTCTAAATATGTATAAATGTTTTTATATAATAAACAAAATTTGAAAATTATTTTCGTAATTTTATTAAAAGCGTATTGAACGCAAACGCAACGTAACATAATTTTGAATTTTTAAATTCTACATTTCGTCGCGTTTGCGGGCGACTGCGACTCCATCCGTCGGTTTCAATGTCGCCAAAAAATGCACTCGCCGTCTTTGAAAGACGTCTGCGACTCCACCAATCAGAACCTTAATCATGAATACTTTAGGACCCCTTTATTTGGCAGGAATTTCATAAATACCCTCGAATTTTTTATTTAACATAAAGATTCTTCTCGAGTTTTCACAATTGACCAAATCAAGATTTTGATCATACGATAGAAAACATTGTTGTGAACTTAGTTAGGTGCTGGTGAGATGATCGATTATCTTATATACCAATGAGTTAATCTCCAGTCGATATATAGAGTTTTTTTTTAATTTAAAATATACAAAATTGATTTTTTTTTTAAAAAAATAAAGCATAACACAATAATTCAGCTATATAACGTAAAATTTAAAATTTTATAATTAATAACCATAAAATAATTATATTTACAATTTTCATTTATATGATTGATGTCCTAATCTAATTCTTAACTTAAACATAATCAATCATCTATCAAATATGAATTTAGATCTAACTAATCCCAAAAGTTAGTTTAAAAGTTTAAAATTGTCCAATACCATATATAGGACAAAGTTAATGTCCTAATCGATGTTGAACAACTTATCATAACACTCTCTCTCACGTTCAGGTTGGGTCCTAAAGCCTCAATATCATAATCTGGGTCTCAACATCGGTATATTCAAATCGCGACGAATCTGACTCTGATATCACGTCAAATATGACCTAGGTCTAACTAATCCTAAAAGCTAACTCAAGAGTTTATAATTGTCCAATACCATATATAAACCCAATGATCTCATCATCTTCTTTGTTTCATAATATGACTCGACTGCATTATTATCTTCCGGCAAATAATCTCTTACTAATTGCGATATAGAATCCATGCAATTCTGAGAAAGATTATTTTCCGTCTTCAAATTCATCAACCGTGCAGAAAAAGACAACCGTGATAGACCACTTCTACAACCATCATAAAGTGGATGCCTAGCACTTTCTAACATTTCAAAAAAAGTTTTTGATTCTTCATTCGGATCTTCTTCAATATTTTCATCTTCGTTTCTTTCGACGAATGTATTTTGCACCATTTCTACATAAGGGTTTTCCACATCTTGACAAATCTGAGATACTTCACGATTTACGAAACCCCTACTAAAATTTTCAACAACATTACTGGGTTGTGGTGCAAAATTCTCTCCATGAGATAACCAAATAAAATA
>CM071868.1:1110582-1124779 GCA_036759665.1 Gynandropsis gynandra
CTTAGTTTATGAACGTTGGTTATATGTATCTTTTAATGTAATCGAACTTTTTAAAATTTTAATTTTTTTTATTTAAAAAAAATATTGGAGACGGAAGACAGCCGTCTCCAAACTTTAGAGACCGAAAACAACCGTCCCCAATCCAGGGGACTGTTTGGGGACTACATTTTCCGTCCCTAATTGGGGACGGATTGGGGACTGAATTTTCCGTCCCTAATTAGAAACGGATTGGGGACGGAAAGAATTTGGAGTCGCGCGATTGGATACTACTCCTGGTCGTCCCTAATTAGAAACAGGTTTAGGGACGGATTAGGAACCGATTTTTCGGTCCCTAAAATTAAATTTTCTAGTAGAGTATGACTTAAGATCGTCTTATGACTTAAGATCGTCAGGGATCTTAGCATAAGAAATTGCATGCTTTGACACTATCAAACGTCACTTGTTAATGAGTGGACAAACAAGATAGTGATTGGGTATGCAATTTGCTTATGTGGTAAGATGTTGGTTGATCGAGATAAGAATTTATCCCTTCTATATAACAGGAGTGATGTCACGAGCTCACAGATTGAACTAGATGAGTATGATACGTTCCATGACTCATGTTCAATCTAGACATCAAGGACAAAATGATTAATGTACATAAATCACGAGATTGGTAATGTCGAGTCACATACATTCTCATTGCTTAGGAAATAATGATGTGTTGCTAGACACCGCTCATTATTTATGATCAACGCAATGAGAACCTATTGGGTCGCACATAGAGACGAATGGAGTTGGACATGTAAATGGGTCAATTCTATTATGAATATGATTGACAATAATTTGAGTTATTAGAGTCAATTCTAATTGAATTGTGAATTCAATTTAATTGGACCTAATTCGGCCCATTTGGATTAATTGGGTGAAATCCTAATTAGGGTTTTAAGTTAGAGTTAAATATTTTTCCCTATAAATAGAGTGCTTAAGCTATGTTCTGAACACAAAAAGGGCATTTCGCCCAAAGTAACCTAAAGGTCGAAACCCTAATCTAGCAATTAGGGTGTTTGACCTTGTCCAGATCTCCTCCGTCCGTGTGAATACCGACAGAGGTAGGGGCGATTTGCTGCTGCTCGTGACTCACAGATCCGACCTTTACATTACACCAAGGTATGTCCTAAGAAACCTAATCAGATTTGTCTCCGAATCATATCTCAATAAGGAAAAACCGAGAAAACTATGTGTTTCCGCTGCGTGTTCTTTCCTCTCGGTTTCCCTTTTGAAAGTAAATGAAAGCCCAAAAGAAGTAAAGAAGACATAAAACATATTCATCGGTAAGATTATCGACGATGATGCCAAATGAATAGACAACGATTGCAATAGAAAAGACTAGGTGATGAATATGAACTTAAGGTTCTTGTCGTACAAAATCTGAATTTGGATAATATGTCGATAAGAAACAATGCTATATACATTGTAATTTTGATTAGAATTGATAGTTATTTTTATCATTTAATCAAAACATTAGAAATCACAATCATACACACATCGATTACTATATATATGCATTTTAAAACTTCTAATTGGTAATGATTGCGGACGATTACGTTCTCATTGTAAATTTTTATTCCACCCAAAATCGTTCAAAGACACAATCTTCATATTTGCGAACGACTACGATTTCATCAATCACCACATGTTCGATTTGTTGGAATATATCATCAGAGAATTCAACACAATTATCACCTCATATTTTTTGAAGGTTTTGGAAACTCATTAAATAGAATATAACCATAGCCATCCTTGTAAAGTAAGAGAAATGCCTCTAAACAAATAACCAAAGGCATTTGAATATAGTAATTATCAAATTAGCAATAAATTATAAATATTAAAAACAACTTTTTTCCGTTAAACTAAACTTTAGTATTAGAATAAGCAATAAATAATAAATATTATAAACTAAGCTTTTCTTTTCGGTCTTTGGATCCACGTGTCACTCGAAACCTGCTGCACTATTGCCACGTAGCTTCTCCCTTTTGCCACGTGTCGATCTAAAAGAGGACAAAAATAGAGGTTTTGTTTGGTCGAAACACAACAAAAGGCTGTTTGAAATTATCCACAGAGAGAGAGATGGAGGCTACGAAGGAGAGAGCGGAGGAGCAAATACGGCGGGGAGAAGCCGCCGCTGGTGACACCGATAAGGTGACGGTGAGAGAGGTGATACGACAAGCCATCGTGGATAAGGGAGACGTCGGAGCTGTTCGAAGCGGCGGAGGAGACGGCGGAGGAGGCGGTGCTCGTGGACCGGAGGACATCCTCGCCTTTTCGAGAACCGTAAGGAAGATAGATTCGTCTCTCGAGTAGTTAATATTTTCTAATTTCTTTTTCTCTCATACGTTCAAATATAGTTTTGTATGGATTACGTGTTTTTGTTTGTTTATTTTGGTTTGGCCACGATCTCTAAAATTGTGCTTGAAATTAATATGTTTTGTTCGAATTAATTTATAGGGTTTTATACCACAAAATTTGAGTAAAATACGATTAAATATTTCAATGACTGAATACAACGATTTGGGATTTTTTTGTGTCCTTTTAATGACTTAATTTGTAGATGAATGAAAATTTTATTTGTGGATTCCATTTTAATTTAGTTATTTTCATTTTCTATTGTCCACTGTATTTTTTTACTATATTTATTTTATTTATTAGTCGAATTAATTTCATAGAGAAAATTAATAGTTTTATTGACGGTGGTATTTTATTTATTAGTTCAATTAGTATATTTATGATTTTCAAAATAATTAATTATTCAAGAAAAAAGAATTCTAAATAATAATACGTAAAATTTCGATCAAAATTCTAGATTGAATAGTTGTAAATAGTTCCATGACTATGGAATAAATGATTATTGGATCCTAGTATTGACGGAGATTTTCAAATATCTCAAGAATATAATGTAAAATGTAATAGAAACATTTGATGTTGGTGTAATAGGAGCATCCATAGACATTTAAGATGATCATCTATTAAGAACGAATCAAATAAAATGATTCTATTTCTTTATCTTTTGAATTTGTTCCTATAGAACCAAGGTCGAAAAAATAAGAAAAATATCATTAATTAATAACCAAAATAATTCCGAATCAATTTTGTCTACAAAAATGAAGCCATAAGTAATGTAACTATAAAACTTCCTGACCTAAAATGAACATTGACGGTACGTTTAATACATACGACGTAAGAAAACTTAAAATAGTGGAAAAAAATTAAGATATTTCAATATATCTTTTATACATTACAATTAATCATAATTGGTAGTAAGGTAGAAATAAATAAATTGATTCAACATTTTCAGAGATTTAGCAAGGTAGAAATAAATAAATTGATTCACAACATTTCTATTTCTATTTTAAAAAAAGAAATAGAGATTCAGATCGGATTAATTAATTTGTAGCAAATCATTTATTAAGAAAAAAATTTAATATTAAGGCGAAAAAACAAATATTAAAAACTTGATCCCTAAATAATTATTTATAGGAATGTTTATAGGTATATCAATTTTTTTAGAATTAATTAATTTATAGCAAAAGGATTATATATATATATATTAAATCTCTTTTTGATACAGAATCATTCAAATCTGTTTTTTTATAGAGATAGGCGAATTCTTAAAGATCTATTCTAATTCAGATAAAAATTAAACATAATTCGAATAAAAAAAGTCTAAATTTTGTCAAAATTGAATATAAATCGAACCAAAGTTAAATCTAAATCAGATCACAATTGAGTCTAAATTAAATCAAAATCAATTCTGAATCGGGAGAGGAGGATCAAAAACTTGTTTAAAATCGATGGTTTTTAAGAATTTTAAATCAAAATTAGAAATATATAATATAAATTTACACAAAGGGATTAGAGACAAAACGCTAAACATGTGAGAATAATAAAACGACAACAAAAAGGAATATCGAATCTATCACCGTGCCAATCCGTTGGTATTCATTCACAAGTACCCGTGGGTTTCGAGTTTTTGTGGGACTTTGTCCATTTGGCCTCGATTCATCAACTTCCATTCGCATCGGTTCATCCACGGTTATCCATGAATTTTGAGTTTTGTTAATCTCTCCTTTGATTTGTTATTCGATTTGAATTGATGGATGGTTCGATGGAGTTCGACACAAATCCAACGGTCAGAGAATAAGATTCCAAGTCATTTATTTCACAAATCCAATGGTAAGGTAATACCAAATGATTATATATTCATATGATATTTTTTTTAATTGATAGATACTCAAAATTTCCACACAAACCTCCAACAAAAGGCATGCGTTGGGTTGGTTCTATGGCTTTTGGTTGTAATTAAACACTTAAAATCTCAAATATTTTATCTCATTATCTGAAAAACAATAAATAAAGACCTTTCTCACTCTTTCATTTTAAATATAATATAAAAAATGGTTATCAAAATTATTACAACAATAAACAATGACCTCTCTGTGAAAGTGCCAGGATTTTTCTTATCTCTTGCACATGCATTTCTCTATTTCTACAACATAATTACGTAAATGGTATAAGATTTTATTTATTATTTTATACACAAAACAAAAGGTGATAGACTTCAAAAATCATATGAAGTTATAAACTTTATTTTAAATATTTAATTAAAAGATTGCTACCAAAACCATTATTGTCCTCCCCTCCTCCTGGTTCTGTATATATATATATATATATATACATCTACACACATACATGTTCGAGAGCTCTGTTTCGTCGGTACTTAAGCTCCGCTTTATTCTTCCTCCTCCTCCGACGGAATAAACATCTCCGCCGCTACCGCCAGGGAAAATGGATGATAAAGTCACCGGAGATGTAAACGTTAACGGCGTTTACAAGAATCCAAAGGAAACAGTTGAAGGTCGGATTCAAGATCTCTTACCGCGAATGACGCTTGAGGAGAAGATCGGTCAAATGACTCAGATTCACCGCTCCGTCGCCTCAAAAGCTGTCATTCAAGGCTTCTTCATAGGTATCCATCATTTTTTTTTTTAAAGTTGTATTGTCTTATATTAATATAATCATAAAATTATGATTTCATATATAGTTTTAGATAACTATTAACTAACTCGTTACCACACTTTTGTTTTAATTTATTTCTAAACTCATAATATGATTTGTCATGATGTTGTGTATCTAAGAAAGTTATTTTGTATTGAATAATGTCAAATATGGATTTGTCATGATGTTATGTATGTTATGTATCAAATATGTTTTCGGACTTAATTAATCCCAAAAGTTAGTTGAAGAATTTAGTATTATCTAGTACCATATATATGAATCCAAAGTTCATATCCTAGCCGATATGAGACAATTTATCATAACGCTACCCTTAGGACGAACCAAACTCTGATATCATGTCAAATATTGGCTTAAACCTAAATAATATCAAAAACTAGCTCAAGAATTTAGGATTGTCCAATACCATATATATATACATATGAGTTCAAAATTAATGTGCTAGTCCATGTAGGACAACTTATCAATCAATATATATATATATATATAACTAATATTGTATAATTAATTCTGATATTTAAATTCGATTTCATATTTGACATCTTTCATATTTGAAGCATGCATTTACTTTGGTATAGAGCTTATATGTTGTATCATTGTTATATTTAGTCGAATATAGTTTGAATCCATGGCCTTTGGATAGTGAAGAAGCTAGATCATTGTGTCTTATATCCAACCCTTTGATTATTTCAGGGAGTGTTTGCAATTCTGTGGGGAAAACAGGATCAAAGGATGTTTTTTCGGAGGATTGGGCAGAGATGATCGATGAATTCCAACGGGCCGCACTTGAGACGCGTCTCGGGATTCCCATTATCTACGGCATTGATGCCGTCCATGGCAGTAACAAATTCTATGGCTCCACCATTTTCCCTCACAACATTGCCCTCGGTGCCACCAGGTTTAAACCAAATCTCGTCTTTTGATAACTTAAACCACACGTTAACTCATCCCTAGGTCGTCCAACCTTGTCGTTTAGGGACGAAGATTTGATTCGTAGGATCGGGACGGCGACTGCTCTCGAAGTCAGAGCGACCGGAGTTCATTGGGTTTTCGCCCCTTGTGTAGCCGTAACTCCATTTTTGCCATATTTTATGTAAATTCCAAGGCAAGAACCAAAGACAATACACACACATATATATATATGTATAAGTGTATCTCTTCTGGATTGACAGGTGAGCAAAGATCCAAGATGGGGACGATGCTATGAGAGTTACAGCGAAGATACCGACATTGTCTGTAAAATGGCTTCCATTGTTTCAGGTCTACAAGGAACGCCACCTGATGAACACCCTTCAGGTTACCCTTTTCTTGCCGGAAGGTCAGTCAGTACATATCAGTTATGACCTGATCTGATCTGATCTGACATGAATGAATCTATACTAAATTAGGGTTTATGACTTTGGTTACAGACAAAACGTGGCGGCCTGTGCCAAACACTTTGTTGGAGATGGTGGTACGGACAAGGGTAAAAACGAAGGGAACACCATAGTTTCATATGAAGAGTTAGAGAGAATCCATATGGCTCCATATCTGAAATGTCTGACACAAGGAGTGTCTTCAATTATGTCTTCTTACTCTCAATGGAACGGTCGTAAGCTTCATGCTGATCGTTTTCTTTTGACTGAAATTCTCAAACAAAAACTTGGGTTCAAGGTATTCAGATTCTATCCAAATCCAAATCCAAAGATCACTAATTAATTTCATTTTCAACTAAAAAAGATTCTTGAAATGTGATTTTCTTTCAGGGATGTTTGGTTTCAGATTGGGGTGGAATAGAAAAGCTTGGTGAACCACGTGGTTCAAACTTTCGTAATTGTGTAGCCGATGCTATAAACGCCGGTATTGATATGGTGATGCTCCCATATAAGTACGAGCAGTTCATCAGTAATATGATGGATCTGGTTCAATCAAGGGATGTATCCATGGAAAGAATCGACGATGCTGTCCAAAGAATCCTACGGTTCAAATTCACAGCCGGCCTTTTCGAACATCCCTTCTCAGACAGATCACTCCTCAAGTATGTCGGTTGCAAGGTAAAGTACTCTTCGTCTTTAGAGGGTAACACCATTGAATGTTAAGTTTTAAGGAATCCGATTTAACTTCATTCGGATTCCAAATCACTAATACTCTATTGTGAATTATATCAAGATTTAGGAAAATCGAACAGAGATAAATACTCGAATTGATGGTATACGATATGTAACAGAATAGATCTTTTGATTTTATGTACAATAGACGAAAAACTTGACAACGATTGGATGTATATAGAATTGAGATTCTCTAAAAGTTTATATGAACTTTTGTGATAAAAAAGAAAATCTTATTCAGAAACCAAATGAATCTCATTTATATATATGCAAGTGAACCAGATATTATAAACCAATAGATAACCGGTTAATTTTGATTCTCAACTGTATCGTTTAATTTCGTCCATCATGAAATATAAGCAATACCACCAAAGTTCTCTATGCATATAATCCTTCACATTCAATTCAATACCGAAGTCCAATCAATTAAACTTAAATTCGATCACATTTAATTTGAACAAAATCGAATGACAACCCTTATTCCAAAATTATTCACATATATCGGTCCACAAATATAAAATTAAAAAAATTATAGGATTTTCCGGGATATATAAGATGCACTGGATCTGTAAGATTCTAGACATATACATTTAGTCTGTGTGTGGTGTTTTGTCTGCAGGAACACAGAGAGATAGCCCGTGAAGCTGTCCGAAAATCATTGGTTCTGCTAAAGAATGGGAAAGATTCGAAGATCCCATTCCTTCCATTAGATCGAAACGCCAAGAAAATTCTGGTAACGGGAACTCATATTGATGATCTTGGATATCAATGTGGTGGTTGGACCAAGACTTGGTTAGGTCAAAGTGGTCGAATCACTATCGGTAAAGCTTCCAGTTCACATTTGCAATGTTTTAACGTTACCAAAAACATAGATTCATGTTTGCCCATTTCATGAAATTTCAGGCACGACGATCTTGGACGCCATTAAAGCTATCGTAGGAGATGAAACAGAGGTTGTTTACGAGAAGATTCCTTCGCAAGAAACCTTGATCCGTCAAGATTTATCTTACGCCATTGTCGCGGTGGGTGAAGAACCCTATGCGGAATCTCACGGTGATAATCCTGAGCCGTCGATACAACTCAACGGAAGCGATATCATAAAATCAGTGGCCGAGAAGTTTCCTACTCTGGCGATCCTGATAACAGGAAGACCCGTGATTCTTGAGCCGATAATGTTAGAAAAGGTCGAAGCTTTAATGGCGGCTTGGTTGCCTGGAACCGAAGGGAAAGGGATAACTGATGTTGTGTTCGGAGATTATGACTTCGAGGGCAAGTTACCAATGTCTTGGTTCAGAACAGTGGATCAGTTGCCGATGAACGCAGATGATGCTGATGCGTATGATCCTCTGTTCCCTATCGGATTTGGGTTAAAATGTAAGAAATAATAGTAAGTAGGCTAAATTGAAAAGAAATATATTTTGTGGGTGGGGAATTGAGAAAATAAATTCATGTACGAAAGCAAAGAGTGTGTGATCTTAAAATGTCTCATGTTTGGATTTGTCAACAGATTGAGAATTTAAAAATATTCTAACGGCTGTCTGTCGAAAATTTTGTTCTTTTATCAACGAGCATCTGTTGATAATTTGACGATTTTGTTAAGAAACATAAAATAAGTTTTTAATGTATACAAAATTTTATACAAAATTAAAAAATGGATTCGCTACATTTTGTCTAAACCGGCACCATTGTCTTCATCCCCGTATTCACCAACATCCCGTGAAGGGGTTGTATCGGAATCGACGATTGGTTCTTGTCTCGGCGTTGTTACCTCTGTTGGTAGTGGTGGCTGATACGCTCGACATGTCATCAACTCGATGATACTCTCCATATGACGTATTTGCGCTCACATTTCTCGAAGCGTAGATTGCGTTTCTTGAATGGTATCTTGTATTGCTCAAAGTGTAGTATCGAGCTGCTGGATGAGTCTTTTTTGTGTAAAGACTCAACGATATCTTTTTGTAGAGAACTCATACCTCATGGCGTCCTCAACGATATCTTTTTATAGAGAACTCATACCGTATAGAAGTCCTTTATACGGTCTAACATAATGCAATATCGAATTAAAATATTTTATACAATTAAAGAATTATTAACAATAATTTTATTGTTTAACTCTAAATAAATTTTGTCCTTTTACAAATGACTAAGATCATTGGGAGATGATTTGATCGCTTGTGATTATTGTGTGATATTCTCTGTCACATCTTTCATCGTACACTCTGCCCTGGGTCAACAAGCTTAAGTTTGTTAACTTATTTCCCGACTATGAACTTTTTTTGGCATGAATCTTAACGACTAACATTAGAAGTGTCAGTTCTCTTCTCGTTCCTCTGCATCTATAACATTATAATAATATGATTAGTTAAAAATTTTGCATAAAATTAATTTAAATAATAAATGTAAATTTCTTACCAATTATTTATTTATTTTAAAAAACGACTTCGATCCCGAGGTATGGCGAATTAGACCATCCCCAAAAACCTCTCGCGTCACATGTCAGGAATAATATAGTCAATCTTGTAAAGCCTTGGATGATGTTGTTGTTCATGTGTTTAAGAATATCATCCACATCAAACCTACACATGTAAACAAATTTATTAGATAATATTTATAATTAATTGAAATATCTATGTATGTAAATAAATTGTACCTTAACATAACATATCGTCAGGATGTTTGGGATTAATGATGAGAATCTGGGATACTCGTCGAAAGTATCGATCAAATCGTCAATATCCACCATATCGTCTTCCTCATCAAATATCGGTGGTGTCGATATAGGTGAAGTAGGTTTATATGGTGGCAGAGATGGTGGTGGTGGGGCTCCTACGAAACCCGTCAACAAAACCAATTTGACCGATAAATCATCGAGTTCTCATATAATATAAAAAAACAACTCTTTCTGTCATGTATCCAAGATTAATGCAGCCTTTAATTGTTTAGGATTTTTGTTTGAGAGATTTGATTTTTGGTTTTGAGATTGTGTTGAAAATGAATTTTTGAACGGATGGAATACAACTTTTACCACGGATTGAATACAACTTTTACCAATGGGTGCCCGATGGAAAATGTGTCCAAGCAATGGAAGTCATTAAGTGACGTGATTGTTGAGTTTTCAACAGACATCTATTGGAATTTCTAACGGATGTCCATCAGAAATTATGTTCCCATTGGAATCCATCGTCATCATGCGACGAGAGTAGTGGGCGGAGCATAGACATAATTTTAATTTCCAACGGATGTTCGTTGAACAATTTAACAAACATCCGTTGGCAATTTGTATCCGTTCTAACGAGCATCCGTTGGTATATTTTACATATCTCAACAGTCATCTGTTGAAAATTACCAATTGATGTTCGTTGCAAATTGAAAAACCGTGAAATTTTCTAAATTTCGAATATAACTAAACGATACAACGAGTGTCCCTTGCATTTGCCAACGGATGCCCATTGAAATTAGAAAACATGATGTAAAAAATAAAATTACAAAAATTTTATATTACAATTACATAATTCACGTATCTTATTCAGTTAATTCTTTAATTGAGCGAACGAATCCGCTAAATCCACTTCAGTGTGAAATCAGGATAGCGTTCAGAAGAATTGAACATTGTCTTTACAGAGTCTAGTTGACCCTTCATCACAGATACTTGTAACGACGACCCTTCTACTAGGCAAACCTTTCCTTTCTTCGACATGCTCATGACGAGCTTCTCTTTTTGTTTATAGATGTCAAACAAGTCCAGCAGTTGGGCTAAATAGATAACTGCAGCGTGCACATGAGGCTCCATCGTATAACAGTTTGGCTTCAGTTTTCTTTCATCTTTAACAGCCTCAATCAATCCTTTTCTTGAGAACTTATCAAGAATTTCGTCTACTTTCTCTTCAACACCTTTAGTAGAACAGAAGTCTTTTGCAATCCACCAATACATTAGCATTGTCTTATTGACCTCACTATTCTCTATATATTTTTTTATTTTTTTGAAAAAAAAATCCTGATAGATATAATTTTCTGTAAAAAATTATTTTTTCGTAAAAAAATTTCAGATGGGTACGAAAATTCGTCCTTAATTCTTGGATGGACTTTTAGTCCATTCAAATTTTTTTTCAGAAAAAAATAAAAATAAAATCAAAATAAAAAATCAAAATATGTCCCTAATTCGTCCGAAATTTAAATTTAGGGATGAATTAATGGTAGTCCTTAATCCGTCCGGAAAAAAGGGACTGACAGAATTCCGTTTGTAAATTACAGTCAAATTAAAATTCGTTCGGAATTTAGGGACGGACCGAAATTTTCTTCCAGAATTTAGATCCTAAATTTAAAATTTCTAGTAGAACGAGAACAAAGGGAAAACATGACTCGTCTCGAGCCACTTGACAACACATTCATCATGAAACTCGTGGAAGAACGCCAAGCTAGCAACCTTATCTCCGACGACTAGACTCTTAAGACATATATGTTGCCCTTATCGTCGAAGCAGCCATTTTGTTCCTCGATTGTCATTCTGCTTAACGAGTCTATCGCAAGTTTGCCAGTGGGTCTAAACCTAGCCTTAATGTTGTCAAACGACTAACGAAATGCTTCTTGGACACCATTGTTGAGCTCATCCGAAGGAACAAGAATGGTCACAGAAAACGTCAGAAGCACTCGAAGACCACGACCAACGAAGCTTCCGAAATTTAAAATAAAAAAATAGTTCAACAAAGATAAAAAGAGTTTTGTCTTCTTCAGCGAATTCGATAAAGAAGTTGCACAATTCTTCTTTCTCGGGGCTAACGCCATCATGTTCATCTGGTTCGTTTATGTATCATTCTCTCTAATGTACAACTTTAGTTGGGTGCATCGAATGGTTAAGTGGTCAGGTTATTTATTTGTGTAGTACTCGAACTGAATATGATCATGCAACAACAAAAAAATGTGCAATGTAATGCGAGTCTAAGCCGCATATAGAAGGAACTATTTAAATTGTCTTCATTGCTACCACAATCTTCTTATTGAGTATATGTACAATGCTTTATATACCTCTCTGTTATTAAACATTTAGTGGATTGACAAGCATATACATTTCGGTTATGTATTGCATATTTTTTTATGATTGAAAAGGTTGTGATTTCTTGTATAGCTACTTGTTGAACTTTGAATAGGCGAATTTTCGCATTTCTTCTCTGATCATCTACATACAAGGAATAGTCGAGACTTCAATGTCCACAATCGTGTTTGTTGTGTGCACGAACTTGAACATTGTATTATGTCATACATAACTCACACATATTCATATCAATGAGACTTAGATTGTTCATTTGTGTGTGTAGAAAGTGTCTAAAGTCTCGAGTTATTGTCTTGCTCTTTGGACTAACCTTTTAATTTTGTTAGAAATACACATTCTTTCTGATGCAAACCTTCAACCCTAAAATACCCATGGATTAGAAATTTCTAGTACTTCAAAGGGGTTATACAATAGCCAACACAAACATACTTCAAAATTTCTTGAAGAATTTGGCATGTTAGGTGTATATTTCTTACAATATCTATGGAATGAATATCAAAATTTCTGTTAATGATGACAACAAATTGCAGGATACTACACATTATAGAAAATTGATAGGGAAACGTATTTACTTAACAAGTCCAAGGCATACATTTGTTTTTCTTTTAATAAACTTAGCCAATACATGATTGTTCCTTTACAATCGACATATATCTACAATTAATTGTCTAATATCGTAGAAATCTAAGAAACGTGTAACAATATCAAAAAGCAATAAAACTGAATATCACGTTATGGCCAATATTACTTGTAAAATATTTATGCTTAATTCTCTACTTCTTGAACTTTGTATTTCAATTATATCGCATGCTTTACTCTTTTGTGATAATACTACAACACTCTATATTGCAAGAAAAGAACATTGAAATCAACTATCATAAAATTTTTTCCTCAATCGGAATTCCTCAAAACCTAACATTTTCACAAAACAGCATGTTCAATCGTGACATCATTTACACTACAAAAAAATTGGCGCTTTCCAACGGATGCCAAAAATCCGTTGGAAACAGCCGTTTCCAATGGACGCCAACGGATTCCCGTCCGTTGCAAAAAGTTCGTTGCAAATGAGGATCCGTTGCAATTCGCGACGGCGTGTCAACGAATATTATCCTTTACAAATTTGCAACGGCATGGCAACGGATTTCGCCGTTGGAAATATAGTAACGGAAGCTCGTTGGAAATTGTTGTAACGGATCACCGTTGCAAGACGACCGTTGGAAAGCAACGACTGTCCGTTGCAAATTAGGCGGGAAAAAATCATTTTTGCAACGGACATCCGTTGCCATGTGGCGGAAAAAGCAACTAACGACCGTTGCAAACTGGCGGGAAAGATTTGGCGGGAAATGCATTCCAACGAAAACCCGTTAGCATGGCCTTGCAAAATGGCGGGAAAAGATTTGGCGGGAAACACGTTGCAACGGATGCCCGTTAGCACTGCCAACGGATGCCCGTTGGACAAATTGAAAAAAAAATAAAAAAATAATAAAAATATTTTTAAAACTAAAAGGTTTTTAATAAAAATATTAAAATTATATTACAAAACACAAAAATTTAAACTATTTCCTATTACAAATCTTTCAGATCGGTTGCGTCGATATCATATCCGCCATCACCACCACCTCTAGACGGACTTGCATCCGAATCGAGCCCCGGTTCTTACTGCAGTGTTGAATCCCCTCACCTGGCCCGACAACAAGTCAATGACGCTCTCCAATTGTTGTATTTGAGATGTTTGTAGCGCCACTTGGGCTCGAGTTTCTCGAAGTTGTGTTTCGAGATCTTCGATCCGCCGTTGTTGCGAAAAACTCTCTTGCACCGCTGGAGGTACCGTCGTGACGTCCTCGATTATATTCTTTTGAAGCGCTCCGAGATCGTATAGATGTCCCTTATACGGTCTCACCGACTACAAGATAAATAAGAGTAATGTTAGATTTTAACAAATTATTTGATTAATAATTTAGAAATAAAATAATAATCTTTTACCTCTAAATAAATTTGGTCCTTTTGTGAA
>CM071868.1:1124903-1137144 GCA_036759665.1 Gynandropsis gynandra
AGCCGCTCGAAGATCGATGAGTTCCGGTTCGGCGGCCTCTTCCCCGACAACCGACTTCTTCTTTGCGTAGGTTTCTAATACCACTTCAAGAAGAGTCGGTTCTCTTCCCATCCGTTGCATCTACAATATAAAAGAAATTTTTTAGATAAATATTTAAGTAATTCAAAAATCTAAATAATTAAAACTTTACCAATTCTTTTTTTCTCTTCCTGAAGGATTTTGATCCCGAAGTATGGCGATGCGGACCATCTCCGGGAACCTTCTCACCGTAACGATTTTGTTTGGCGTTCTCGCTCTTGGCCTTGAATGCCGCGGACTCCAAGTGCTCAATCATTTTGTTGAACACTGCTTCGGTTGCCCATCACGGTTTGCTGTTGTTGGCGTAGTAGTTGCGCTTTGCACCGTTCATCATTAGGCGCAATCGAACCTGCATGTCGCGCATCCATGCTGTGTAGATGCGCAACGTATGGGTTCGACGCCATCTGTATGAACGCTGCAAACAAAGTTAAAAAATTATTAGTTTTCAAATATATTAATAATTATAAAATGAAATATAATTAACACACTTACAATAAAAGTGCGCCACCATCGCTGGCGCACAACTTCTGGCGTCACTTGCCATGAGTAGTAGAGATCGTCCTATAACGACCCTTGGATGATGATATTTTTGGTGTGTTTTAACACATCATCCTCATCAAACCTGCATATCAAATATAAAAAGTTAGATAATAGTTACGAAATTTAAATAAAATTAAATACAATTATATACAACGGTCATCTGTTGGAAACCTGAAAAACGGTTGGGAAAGCTGCAATTTCTGCAGTCATCATTACACTTTCCAACGGACATCCGTTGGCATTCTAACGGATGTCCGTTGGAAACGAACACGTGGAATCAAACGTCAACACGTGGCGTCAATTTACCCATATAACGTTCCAATGGTCATCTGTTACTCTTTCCAACGGATGTCCGTTGGGATTATTGAAAATTCAGAAATTTTTTCTAAGTGTCGGGACACTCATTTGTGTTTCAACAACCATTAATATTTTCAATGGGCCAGACCAGACAATCTGAATACCGAGATAGGTGACCTTCCATCCCGTAATTCCAACTCAGGTCGTCGGCATATTGACTTGACTTTTCTTGATTGTATATTATCTTTGGTTTTACCCGTCACATTCAAAACAGTATTTATGATGTTATCGAAAAAGTTTTTCTCGATATACATAACATTTAAATTATGACGTAATATCAATGATTTCCAGTATGGTAGTTCCCAAAAGATACTAACGAACACGTGGAATCAAACGTCAACACGTGGCGTCAATTTACCCATATAACGTTCCAATGGTCATCTGTTACTCTTTCCAACGGATGTCCGTTGGGATTATTGAAAATTCAGAAATTTTTTCTAAGTGTCGGGACACTCATTTGTGTTTCAACAACCATTAATATTTTCAATGGGCCAGACCAGACAATCTGAATACCGAGATAGGTGACCTTCCATCCCGTAATTCCAACTCAGGTCGTCGGCATATTGACTTGACTTTTCTTGATTGTATATTATCTTTGGTTTTACCCGTCACATTCAAAACAGTATTTATGATGTTATCGAAAAAGTTCTTCTCGATATGCATAACATCTAAATTATGACGTAATATCAATGATTTCCAGTATGGTAGTTCCCAAAAGATACTACGTTTATACCAGTTATGCCATTCACCTTGACCTTTTGGTTTACGATGCCCACGATCTCCACCGCATTCTACTGATTCTTGTAAATCCTCCATTATGTTCAATCTTTCGTAAAGGATTTGTGTTCCGGTTTGCATGCACGGTGCCTCTTTTTTTTGAACCACGTTCTTCCGAAAATGTTTTTTATCTTTCCGGAAAGCATGACCACGAGGAAGAAATCTCCTATGACAATCAAACCAACATGGTTTCTCACCATGTACTAGTCGAAATGAATCTGTATCCTCCATACAATAAGGACATGCTAATCTTTCGTGCGTGCTCCATCCTGATAACATTCCATACGCAGGAAAATCGCTAATTGTTCACAACAAGACCGCTTTCAATCTAAAATTTTGCTTAGTACTGACGTCATAAGCAAATATTCCTTCCTTCCACAACTGTCGTAATTCATGAATTAAGGGCTGCAAAAATACATCGAAACTTTTCTTCGGATGTTCCGGTCCTGGAATAAGCAACGTCAGAAACAATACCTCTCTTTTCAAACACATCTCGGGAGGTAAATTATAAGCAGACAAAATCACCGGCCAGAGGGAATATTGACTTCCCGATTGTCCATAGGGACTAAAACCATCCGTGCACAGGCAAAGATAAACATTTCTTGTTTCATATGCAAACTTGGGAAATATTTCATTGAAATCTTTCAAACCCTGACCATCCGATGGATGTTGCATTACACCTTCGGTCGTGGAGTGTTCGGCGTGCCATCTCATTGCTGCAACGGTTTTTTTATTCATATAACCTTCTCAACATGTTTGCTACAGGCATATAAAACATTTTCTTGTATGGTACGTATTTCCGTGAAGATGGTTTTTTAGGCCGAAATCTGCATTGCACCCAAAACTTGCATTCCAACAAGTCTTTATCATTTCCCCAAAACAACATGCAACTATTTCTACAAACATCAATTTTCTCATATGGCATTCCCAAGTCTTTTAACACATTCTTTGTTTCGTAGTATGTCTCGGGAGCTTGGTTATTTTCCGGTAAATATTCCCGCATTGTTTTACAAAATGAATCCATGCAATTTTCAGCCACATTGTAGTCTGTTTTAATACTCATCAATCTTGAAGATAAAGATAAACGAGACTGACCTTCACGACAACCTTCATATATAGGTTGTTTCGCCGAATCCAATAGGTTGAAGAATCGACGTGCATCGATGTTCGGCATCTCTTCATGCGTTTGTTCATTAACAACTCCAGGAAAAGCATCTGACACCATTTCCACATATGGATTGGTCGTTGATGCTTCATAAATAACTTCTTCATTTCGTTCTACTTGTACATCTTGCACACTATCTCTAACACCGCAATCTTCGCCGTGAAAAAACCAAATTTCGTAATTTCCCACCTTATACAGATCTTTGCAAACAATTTCTTGACTTCGATACTTCATGTTTTTGCATCTTTTGCATGGACATAACATTGTCCCCCGTTCTTGACACAAAGGCTGCATCGATGCAAAACTCATGAATTGCTCTAATCCGTGTAAGAATTCTTGCGTAATCTCTTCAGTTACAGGATCTTTTCTTCTATACATCCACTCCCTTGATCTATATATATTTCGATTCCACTCTTTGGTAAGATCTAAATAGTTTATGTTCCAACGGACATCCGTTGCAAATTGCAACGGATAGCCGTTGCAGGTTCACGTGAAATTATTTAAACCGGTGCCCTCGAAATTCACAAAATCAACGGTTATCCGTTGCGATTTCTAACGGACATCCGTTATAAATTGCAACGGACGACCGTTTCCATGTTTTCTAACGGACGTTCCAACGGAAACTGGCAACGGATGGTTTCCGTTGCCATCCGTTAAAATTTGCGACGGACTTCCAACGGACTTTCTAACTGAGGATATCCGTTACAAATCCGTTGCAAATTGTAACGAATTTGTAACGGATTTCGGTCCGTTGCAATATCTCCACATCCGTTGCAATCCGTTGGTTCTCCTTTCCAACAGACGGATTCGTTGCCCCGTCCGTTGGAAATACCGTGTTTTTTTTGTAGTGTTAGTTGGCTTTTTTATAAAACTTTTTTCTTCAACCCAATATAACTCTTTACTCTCTAAGATATAACTATACGATATATACTCTTCATCATTAGAGACATAAGTTTCACTCATTCTCTCTCCTCTCATCACCATTTTTCATTCTCTCTCCTCTCATCACTTTCCTCTTTCCTCTTTGCGATTCCAATTTTCACCCTCTTTCATAATCTCTAAAACAATCCTCATTGGTGTTGCTGAATATATATATATATATATATATATATATAGGCCACGAGGTCATAAAATATGTGGAAGGGCATTTGCTTGACTTATCCTTTTCGTAAGGCCTCGTATAAAAGCCACAGCCACATACATAAATCTTTATATATATAATATATATATATATGTATATATATGAAAAGGTCGTGGACTGTATTAATTTGGCTTTTCGGTCACTGAAAAGATGAATCCACCGAACAAGAAAGAATTCAAGACATTATTATGATGTGAGAGTATGAATAACTCAACCTTAACGTTGTCTATGCTTCAAAATAATTGTTGGGCAAATGTCCATTTAACCTAAATTTTTAAAAATAATAAAAAATTAAAACAATATTTATTTGATCGATCGTACAACTAACTACATTACAACAATCTGTATATATTTTTACATATTAAATGGCATTTAAATTATGTATACACTTGTAATCTATACTCGTTTTAATAGTCAAAATAAAATAAAAAAATTCATGTTTAATCTAAAATGAAAATAAACACTATTATTATTTGATAATTATGCAAATAAAGTCTATATATAAGATATCCATAAATATATAATTTTAGGGTATAAGAACTGATTCTGATGTATCATGCAGAGATTTTGTAAGATGTGGTTATATATATATATATACATATATATTGTCATATGTCTCAATATTAAGCAAAGAAAAGTGACATATAATGACCATACACAGCACAGCATCGTATCATGAACGTACCAATTAATTGTATAAATAATAATATGATTCATAACCATAAAAGGATAACGATATGACTTAATTTCCCTTTCATATGTTTGTAACCTCATCTGGTTCTTGAATATGTATGACGTGTTTTTTTTTTAAATTAATTTATTTAGAAGTCAATATTATGAAGTTTATCCAAATTTCAAAAAGTATTCAATTTTTATCCCTAATGAAGAATATTAAATGTGAAGAATATTAAATGTGAAGAATATTAAAATAGTACTAGCAAAGAAAATAAGCACAAATTATTTATATAATGTATATATATATATGAAAGAAAGTATACCAAAATATCAGTTGGCCAGTCCTATCGGGATACACAATTTGACGAAAAGGGGATACAACATTCACATTATTTATAATATATATATATATACATATATACATATATATATAATGCATTGAAAGAAAGTATACCAAAATTTCGAATGATTTTTATTCGATTGGATGAAGATATATATGATAAATATCCCAAAAAAGTTAACGTCGTGAAAAAAAGAACAAAAATAAAGTGTTTATAAATCTTACCATGCATAACTTTGTACGTTCAGAAATCTATGAAGTTTTAAATATTCAAATATTTAATAATAATGGATTAATTTTTGAGGGGTCACTTTCGTATTATTAACTAGAATGAATGTGTATATATATATATATATATCATCGAACAACCATATGATTCGATATTAATCATCCAATCACTGTCATAATAAAACGAACTTTATTGTGAATATATTGTAACATTTTTTATATCTTAAAATATATTTTTAAATTTCATTTAATCTGTCACCAAACCATATATCTTTCAAAAATATGAATTCCAAAGCTGTGTCAGTACAGCTAATAATAAAAAAAAAAACATGTTTTTTCATGTCATTACAAAAATCGCTAATATGTTTTCGATTTTAACAATAGGTTTATACATAATCGTTTTATATACATATATATATGGATTAAGATATCAATGATAAATTATATATTAGACAACTTTAAAATTTGAAATTAAATATATCTAATTTAAATCTTTTTTATCATGTTATCTGCTTGGTTAAATTAGTTTTTGAATTTATTATGATCTAAATACATTTGATGAAATCCAAATTGGATTATTATGTAATAAAAAAATTATTCATATTTATAAAATCCTCACAATCTTATATTATAATCTTACAACAATTTATTTAACAAAAGAAGTAAATTACGAGCTCACACGAGCACTTAAAAACAACAAAAACAATCAAACAATAATTTACATCATAAGAAGAACTCAGAAGAAAGGATGTTTTTATTCACAGAAATAATTACAGGGGAATCTCTGAAAACCCTAGAAAGTATTGGGGCAAAAACAAAAAATTCCTTCTGTTACCATTTTTGTGTATGTGGGATTTTAGCAATACAAGACAAGACGACGGTCACAAGAAGAACAACAGTACTTGCGTTTGATTTTGAAACACAGTGGCAAAAAACAGAACAACCATTTGGTCTCGACATCAATGGCCGCCACTTTTCCCTCACAGTACGAACACAATCCCGGCGCTTGTTGCCGACCAAGCTCCGTCGTCTCTTCCCTCCACACCAACACCAAACTCATTCTTCTTCTTTGTCTTCTCCGATTCTTCTGGGAAATTGTGAGAATGAAGGAAGAAAGAGGAGAAGAATTTTCTCGAGAAAAAGAACAGAAAGAAAAAGTTTTTTTTTCCTTTTTGGAATTGAGAGAGAAAAAGTGAATAATTTTGCCAATGGCTTGGCTTGGGGGTAGGGTTTGTCGGTTCGAAAAGAAATTTGATTTATAGAGAATTGGAAGAAGGGTTTGGTTACCTACGTGTCCAAATACTATTACCAATAGATAGGTTTTGTTTTATTATTTATTTATTTACTCGGTTTTTTTTTCAATGACACATTGTGTCTTATTAGTCCGAAAATCCAATCGGACACGTAGGTAACCAAACCCTTTTTATCTTAAATGGATAATATAAAATTAGTCGTGGTTAAATAATAGTTTTGGTAAATATATAGTCATTCTATTAATATTTTTGTCGTTGATCTTTATCAATTTTTCATGCAAAACATAATATATTGGATAATTGTTTTCGTTTAAAATGAAATAACAAAGTTGTATTGGTTGAGATTAAAGAAAATCGAAATATAAATACTTTGTTGTCTACAACAGTTCATGTTATTATTTTACCTTCTATTATATTATTATTTTAGTAGTGTTATTTGAAATCGTGTTCTATTACATAATACAAATATTTGATCTGTATTTGCAAGAGCATGATAGATGCTCTTTCTTTTAGTTTCAAACAATATCTCATGCCTCTTGTCTACGGGAATGCCTCCCCGTCATCGAGACCCACTCATCCTCAACACAGAAACCCTAAAACAACGATTGGTCGATCCCAAAAAAACAAACGCACGATTCAATCCGGACAGAAATGGAAAAGCCTGTTTAATCGAATGGTTGTCTCGGCCGCACACATGTCGCCAGCAAATCTAAACGGTCTCTAGTTGGCCATGTAATCCAAAAAACACTATTCATCCAAGGAAACCTTTTACTATATGCATGATACAAACAAATCATATATGTTGTCAAAATCGTTAAAATGTGAATGTAAAATGGATGTTAGTCGGTGTATTTCATTTTTTATTTAAAATAATTAGAAATTTTTGTTTATAAATAGATAATTTTTTTACTTTTGTAAACATATACAAATATTACAAGAACAATTTTTTTTTATCTTTTCTCTTTGGTATATTTTATTTTAGTTGTTTATATTATATATATAGTTATATTTTTATATTATAATATATATATATATCACATATCAATGATAATATATATCATATATATATATATATGTATTAATATATATCATATATATATATTAAAACATAATACATTAATTATATCATATATACTATATTATATTAACTATATAATATATGTTTTTATATTTTGTAATATATATATATATATATCATGATTAATTTTTAACACGTTATTAGCATGACATTTTGAATAATTAAGAAGAAAAAATAATATTATATGTTATATGTATTATTTTAAATTTCAATTTTTTACGATCTCGATTTTCAATTAATTTTGGTTTCAATTTCGAGTAAAGAAAAGTTATATAGACCTCCTAAAATATATATTCCGGTCATAATATAGATTTAAATATATATTATATTATAAAGACATTGCGGACTAAGTCTCGCTCATAATATATTATATTATATGATTTTTTGGGCTAAATCACCGATCAATAATATTTCTTTGTTGTTTATTTTACGAGGATGGTTATGCTACTATTTTTTACGTTATATTTATTTTATTTTTTCACTTATTTTATTTATGTGGAGGATGAAAAAATCCATCCCATTATTTATTTAACTTATATTTTTTATTTAATTGTTAATTGGTTAAATCAATCTAAAGAATGATATATTTGTACATCAATCAAATTATACAAAAAGAGTATTAAAACGCTCTAATATGGATAAATCAAATCCATTAAGCACTCCAATGATGTGGGGATCTTTAAATGTTGAAAATAATCTATTTCGTCTTTGTGAAAATAATGAAGAGATACTTGGACTAAAAGTACCATATATGAGTGCGATAGGGGCTCTCTTGTATCTAGCAAATTGCATTCGTCTTGATATAGCATTTGCTACTAATCTCTTGTCATGATATAGTTCATTCCCTACATGGACATGGTAAAACATATCTTTCGATTTTTACAAGGGGTGATTGATTTAGGATTATTTTATCATAGCGATTCCAAATATGAGTTGATTGGTTTTGCAGATGCATGTTATTTATCAGATTCTCATAAAGATAGATTACAAACATGATATGTTTTCACAATTGGAGGCAACGATATCATGACGTTCACTATAGTTGCAGCAACTTTAAATCATGTTGAAGTCATAGCACTTATTGAAGCAAGTAGAGAATGTGTGTGGTCCAGAGCTTTAACTCGATACATACAAGAGACATGTGGATCATCAACTAATATCAACCCAACAATACTATATGAAGATAATGTCACATGCATTGCTCAAACAAATGAAGGATACATCAAAAGTGACAGATTAAACCATATTCCTCCAAAATTTTTCACGTATACTTAAGAATCCAAGAAGAAAAAAGAAGTCGATGTTCAATACATCCGATCATGCGAAAATGTAACCGTCATATTCATAAAGGCGTTGCCTATTTCAACATTGAAAAAACACATTCGGAGTATCAGGATGTGTTAGCTTCGAATCTTGTAAAAGAACAAAGGATTGATAAATCGATGAGGAGTTTATATGGTTGCACTATTTTTTTCTCATCATGGTTTTTATCTCAAAAGATTTTTCCATTATTATGTTTTCTTTAACGAGGTAATCAATAGACATTTAAAGATAAGTGTTAATATATGAAAGTTAAAATGGATGGCTAACCTATTTCATTCTTTTATTCAAAATAATTAAAATATTTTGCTTATAAATAAACAATTCCTCCACTTTTATAAATACACACAAACATAACAAGAACGAATTTTATTTAGTCTTTTTTCTTTTCTGTTTGATAATATTTTATTTTAATTGTTTATATTATATATAGTGATATTTTTATTTCACATAATATATATATATATATATTACGTATTAATGATAATAATATATCTTATATTTTTATATATATACTAATATATATCATATATATACATATTAGTACGTAATACATTAGTTATATAATATACTAGGGTTAGACAAAATATTCGAAGTATTCGTATTCGATCCGAAAATGCAAATATCCGAAAGAACAAATACAAATAAAAATATAAGAAATTAGATATTCGACAAATACAAATACAAATAGTATATTCAATTATTCGCAATTGATGAATCTAACACGACAATGAATGAGGCTACGGACGTTGATGATCGCAATTATTCGTATCCGTAAGTATTAAATAGATAATTTATTTAATATATATATATAATAAAATTAATTTTAAGGATCAAATTATAAATAAAAAACATTATTAATTTTATTTTAAGACCAGCTATAAAATATATAAACAAATAGTTACTATAGGACCACAAATGTAATTTTACAAACTTTTTATTGGTTGCTTCAAGATTATTTGAAACGTAAAAATCAAGGAGTAGGGGTTGTGAAATCAGAATTGGAAAAATATTTGTCAGAAGAATGTGAAGAAGATGTTGGTAATTTAGATATTTTGTATTGGTGGAAGACTACAAGTTCTAAGTATAAAAGCCGTTCTTTGATGGCAAGAGATCTTTTGGCTCCAACATCTTCAGTTGTTTCAGAGTCGGTTTTTAGTAGGGGAGGTCATGTGATTAGTCCGTATCGTAGTTGTATGACTGCTAATATGGTTGAATCTTCAATTTGCACTCAAGATTGAATTGTAATCCATGTGGAACGGATAATGTTATGGACATATTGCAAGATATCGAAAAAACAGAATTTCGTAAGTATATGTCTTTTATTCTAGTTTTATTTTACTCTATTTGATATTTAATATGATAATCTAATAATTTGTTATGTTATTTTCACTACAAGAAATACAAAGATTAGGGACTGAAGAATCAGTCCCTAATCCATCCGGAATGGAATTTAGGGACTGATTCGGGACTGGCATGCTCCGTCCGCAAACGAGCGTCGGCAATCAGATCCAGTCCGCAAACTGTCCGCAATTTTGGACTGAAAGGGTGGTTCGAAAACCGTCGGGAAATTCCGGACGGAAACCGCCGTCGGGAAAGTTAATTTTTTTTTACAAAAGTTCCGGAAAAAAACTTCCGGACGGCAGGCAGCCGTCGGGAAATTTCCCGACGGTGCTCCGCCGTCCGTAAAGATTTTCCGGGAAA
The DNA here is from genome assembly GCA_036759665.1 of Gynandropsis gynandra. Lineage (NCBI taxonomy): Eukaryota > Viridiplantae > Streptophyta > Magnoliopsida > Brassicales > Cleomaceae > Gynandropsis > Gynandropsis gynandra. The sequence continues at coordinate 1,135,560 of CM071868.1, forward strand.
ATTTCTGGACGGCATCTTGCCGTCCGGAAATTTTTTTTTTCAAAAAAAAATGAAAACCTAAAATTTAAAAAAAAATTGAAATTAAAAAAACATTTATACAATAATATTTAAATTATCCGTTTACAAAACATTTACAAATTAGTAGATGATAATTAGGAATCATCATCGTCGTTAGCATCGTTGTCTCCGGCCGTATCCCAATTGATAGAAGGCATGTGTGCCTTCATCATCCTCAGCCACTGCTCACGTTCTCTTCTATTTTGCTCTACTTCTCTTTGCAGAGCGCTGAACTGTGAGTTTTGCTGTTCTAGTTGGGCGTTTTGTTGATCTAGTTGGGCTTTCATTTCCGAGATTGTATTTTGTAATTCCTGGGTCGCGACCTTTTCCTTGCCTTTGGAGGAACTCGCATGTTTTGATGACATTCCTCCAAGACCAAATAGGCGCCCTTTGTACGGCGTTACGTGCTACGAAAAAATATTCACAATTAATTTAAATTATTAATAAAAAAATTATTGTAAAAATGTATTAAGTTTACCTCGAAATACATCTCGTTGTATTCTTCTTGAGAAAGAGTCGGTTGCGTCCCATCTTCTCTTGGCGGGATTTGGGACACTCGTTGCGATGCCATGTTATCAACATCGTCGTGAATTTGTTTTGCCCTGGCATCTACCCAGGAACCGTCGGATTTTTTCTTGTGTGTACGTTCTAACAATTCCACGTACGACGGTTCACATCCTTTCTCTTTCCTCTAAAACAAATTTGATGTTTTACGTATTAAACAAATGTCACTCCTACTAAAACTTAAAAAATTTTTAAATCTTACCATATCTTCGTAAACCTCCGCAAAAGAGCGGGAACCAGCAGTATGTGCACTAGGACCATATCCCGATCTATCAGAACGGCGATCTCGACTAGCGCGTTCACTTCGTTGCTTAAACTCTGAAGAGTCCCAATGGGCAAGCAACTGTCCCCAGACATCATCAGGGATCCAAGTGGGTTTGACATTTTTCTTCTCCCAATCTTTTCTCGTTTCGTATATAAGATTTTTCAATCGCTCTGCCGCATGCTTTTGAAATTCTGACTTTACATATCCGGTTATTGCAGGATTCCAATAATATTTTTGCTGAAAATTATAAAATAACTATGTATTTAAAAATTATTTTAAGTTTAAAATTTATAATTAAAATGAATCTTTCAAAAATATACCACAAAAGCTTTCCACCATCGTTCCTTTAATTCGGGATCGGTTCGCGTCCAATTGTAACTTAGACGATCATAATCCGATTTCATTATCTTTGTGAGATGCCGATTAAGCTGGTTACGACCAAACCTAAAAATTAAAATATATTAAGACTTGATGTTTAATTAGTTACTAAATTAAATTCAATGTAATTTATAGCAAAGTTCGTTGTTGTTAGCTGGATCTATAAGAGGAAGTTTCCGTCTTTCCTCGTCCATTGCTAAAAGCTCTTCCACTGTTGGTTCTTGATGCATCGGAGGCTCGTGATGCATCATCGGCTCGACCGGCGGTGGCATCTGCTGATAGAATGGATATGGTGGCATATATTGCGCAGATCCAGTGTTA
>CM071868.1:1138970-1218687 GCA_036759665.1 Gynandropsis gynandra
ATATCTTCTTGTAGAATTAATTTCTACGACACCTAATTTGTTTATTCTTGTTCCGCGACCGTTTATTGGATCAAACCAATCACATCGGAATAACATCACTCTTAAACCGACGTAACCTACAAAAAATAGCAAACATAAGTCGACATATTAATTCGAAATACGTGTTATCGAAAGGAAATTTTTTGGATTATTAATACCTGGATATTCCAATTGCAAAATGTCTTTTAAAATCCCATAAAATCTGGTTCGTCGGTCGATTCACAATAGCTTTCACCTTTCACACATACACCGTAGTTCATAGTTGACTTCGATTTTCCGTGCTCGTAAGTATGAAAGTTGTAACCACGTGTGAAATACATTGGCCAACTCGTAACTTTTAGAGTTGGTCCTTTCACAAGATCGCGTAGCCATAACGGGTGATTGCCAATCTCAACCTGCATTAAATGAAACAATCATCGATATAAATATGTTCTTTTAACAATAATATATATTTATCATTTACTTACATATTGTCTTATCCCTGTGGAGAAATCTCTTTCTTTAAGTTCTTGGAGTTGAGATTCATCAATATTCATATATGTATTCTTCAATACATCATCAAACATCCTGAAAAATGTCAGAAACATTACGTTAATATTACAAAGAGATATGCATACGCAATTGAATCTATATATTTATAGGTATCTGTACCTTTCAAAAGGCCGTAGATATTCACAATTGAGTAAAACATATGTATGTGCGATGTGTAGATCTCGTTGTGATAACCATATCTCTTTCGCCTTACCAGATGTTCGACCAACTCCGCAAAATATATCTGGAACATCTGGTATTGGATATGAAAATGCCACACCACCATCAAAACATCTGTCCGGATTTCTACTTCGCGTTTGAACATGTGGCTCGAAGTAGTACGACGTGAAGAACGATATCTCCTCATTCACGTATTGTTCAACAATTGAACCCTCTGGACGAGCTTTTTGTTTGGCTTTTTTCTTCAAATGGAACATAGATCGCTCGAGTGGATACATCCAACGAAATTGAACTGGACCTCCTAATGCAGCTTTGTGTGGTAGATGAACTGTCAGATGCTCCATAACATCAAAGAATGATAGTGGGAAAATCTTCTCCAAATCGCATAGTACTATAACTATGTTACTTTTAAGTCTACGAACCACATCTACGCTTAAGTTTCTCGCACATAAATCTCGAAAAAATATGCCAATACCTGAAAATTCAAGTATATTAATTAGTTTATTTTACAATTAATATAAATTATATAATCACTAATTATACTCTATATATGTAAAATAATCATGATACCTCCAATTGCTTCGTGTGTATGTTTGTCCATCAATTCAGAGAAACATATGGGAAGTAGTCGTTGCATGAATACATGACAATCGTGACTTTTCATCCCTGATAACTTTCCTCCATGAATATCGACGCACCTTCCGATGTTAGATGCATAACCATCAGGAAATTTCACGTCTTCCTTTAACCAATTCAACAATTTATATTTTTCCTCATTAGACAATCTGAATATTGGAACTGGAGCTTTACCATCTCCACTTATATGTAACTCCTTCCGTGAACAATACTCTGCGAGATCCTTCTGTGATTTAATGTTATCCTTCGTTTTTCCTGTGACATTCATTACTGTATTGATGATATTATCGAAAAAAATTTTCTCTATGTGCATGACATCAAGATTGTGACGAAGCTTCAGATTTTTCCAATACGGAAGATCCCAAAATATGCTCTTCTTGTACCAATTATGGGTAATTCCATAACCATGAATTCTCGGATGATTGTTTCCTCCGCAATCTATACTCCTAGGAATACCCAAAGCGAGAAGTCGTTCATACAATATCTCTTCGCCGGTCAAAATTGGAGGAGGAGATTTCCGCACAACAATATTCCTTCTGAAATTCCTCTTGTTGCGTCGTAATGTATCATCAGAAGGAAGAAACCGGCGATGACAATCAAACCAACTCGTCTTTCGTCCATACTTCAACTGAAAAGCATCTGTTTCGTCCATGCAATATGGACAAGCCAATCGACCATGCGTTGTCCACCCAGATAGCATACCATAAGCTGGAAAATCACTTATTGTCCACATTAGAGCACCTCGTAATATAAAATTTTGCCGTCTCGAAACATCATACGCTGGAACTCCTTTCCATAATTCATTCAATTCTTCAATCAGTGGTTGAAGAAATATATCCAAACTTCTTTTCGGATGATTAGGCCCGGGAATTAATATTGTTAAGAACAAAAACTCACGCTTCATGCACATATCTGGTGGTAAATTATACGGTGTCATAATAACTGGCCACAACGAATAATTTCTCCCAGACATCCCGAATGGATTAAAACCATCAGTGCAAAGGCCTAAATAAACATTTCGACTCTCAGCTGCAAAATCAGGATATACCTTGTTAAAATGTTTCCACGCCTCACCATCTGAGGGATGACACATTTCTCCGTCAGGACTTGAATGCTCGGCATGCCATCTCATGTCGCTTGCAGTCTTCTCCGATTGATACAATCTTTTTATCCTGTCTGTAATTGGCAAATACCACATACGACGAAACGGAACCGATTTTCCATTTCTTGTCAAATAAAATCGATCTTTTCCACAAAATCGACAATTGATCAAGTCCGAAGTTTCTTTCCAGAAAATCATACAGTTTTCTTGGCAAACATCAATCTTTTGATACGGCAATAAACCCAATGCTCTCATCATCTTCTTTGTTTCATAATATGACTCGACTGTATTATTATCTTCAGGCAAATAATCTCTAACTAATTGCGATATAGAATCCATGCAGTTCTGAGAAAGATTATTTTCTGTCTTCAAATTCATTAACCGTGCAGATAAAGACAACCGTGATAAACCACTTCTACAACCATCGTACAGTGGATGCCTAGCATTTTCTAACATTTCAAAAAATGTTTTTGCTTCTTCATTCGGATCTTCTTCAATATTTTCATATTCGTTTCTTTCCACGAACGCATTTTGCACCATTTCTACATAAGGGTTTTCTACATCTTGAAAATTCTGAGACACTTCATGATTTACGATACCCCTACTAAAATTTTCCACAACATCCCTCCGTCGTGGTGCAAAATTCTCTCCATGAGATAACCAAATAAAATACTTTGGAGTAAACCCTCTTAAATAGAGATGATTACAAACGGTTTTCTCATTAACGAATTTTTCATTTTTGCATTTTATACAGGGACAAACCAACTTACCGTTTTCTCTATAAACTTGTTGATTTGTCGCCACCGTCATAAACTGTGTAAGGCCTTCTAGAAACTCCTTCGATACACTTTGAGTTTCCGGATCGATTCTTCTATACATCCACTGTCTCGAAACGAAAATATTCGATCTCGACGACGATGCCATTACAATTAGAAACGATAACAAGATATAAAGAGAAATATATGAGATTTGTGTGTGAGAAACGGGTAGAAGAGAAGGGATTAAATAGAAAATTTTAAGTCCGATTCGGGACGAATTGCGGACTGGAATGAATATTTCTCGGCGAACCGTCCCTAAGTCGTCTGTAATTAGGGACGGAATCGGGACTAATAAATTTTCAGTAGGGAAATTGCGGACTGCGCAGTCAGCAGTCCGCAATTTCCCTACCGCATTGATTTCGATCCCTAATCCGTCCCGAATTCCGGACGACTTAGGGACTGAAAGACAGTCCCCAAATTTAGGGACGGATTTGGGACTGTTTTCTTAATCCGTCTGTAATTAGTCCCTAATCCGTCCCTAAATTTAGGGACGGATACATCAGTCCGCAAATGCAGTCCCGAAATCCGAATTTTCTTGTAGTGTTTAGATGAATTAGCGATGCTAGTGGAGTCATCCACGAAGTTAAATTTAGATGATTGAGAGATTGATGTGATTAATGTTCCGTTTATTTATATTATTTTTTTTGTGTATTTGTGCGATTTGAAGACTATTTATGGATTATATTTTGATAATTATCAACTTTTTAATAAGAAATTTTTTATTAATTATTTTAAAAAAATTGATTTGGATACGAATAAGAATATACGGCGAATATCCGAATTTACGAATACAAATACAAATAGTAAAATTGAATATTCGACGAATACGAATACGAATAGTCGGATACTTGCGGATATTCGCTATTTGCCCACCCTTATCATATACTATATATAAATACGTAAACAGAAGTCATTAATAATAGAGAATATAGTATAAAAATATCAAACTATTTTATTTTAGTGTATAAAATATGAATTATTATTTTTAACCTAAGAAAACCCAAACTTATTTTTGTTGCCTTAAAAACACTAACTATAAAAATATAGTGTATAAATACCAAATTTTTTATTTTTTTCTATAAAACACAAATTATTATTTTGAATCTAGAAATTTTGAATTTTTACATTTTGTCTAAAAAAATACAAACTTATCAAATTAATCATATCCATACACAAACAAAAAACACTAAATCATATTTTAACTCTTTAAATTTTTAAATGTTGTCTAAAAAAACACAAATTTATCAAATTAATCATATCCTAAAATTAGTGTTTTTAAAAAAAATATATAAATTTAAGTTTTTTTAGATTGAAAATAATAATTCGTTTTATAGATTACAATAAAATAGTTAGATTTTTTTATACTATATTCCCTTACTAATATTAACTATATAATATTATATTTTGTAATATATATAATATATATATATCGATTATTTTTAACAAAAATAAATAATTATATAAATAAAATATATACATTTTTCGTATCACCACAGGCCCATTGGGCTGTTAACTTCAGACCAACATCTTCGAGATCATTCCAGAAATTTGTCCCCTTTACCTTTCTCTGCTTTCTTTATCTGAGCTTCATCTGCTTACACTCTAAATCCCAAGTGGAAGAAGAAGAATATGTCCATCATTCCGATCAACAATCGCCGCCGGTTAACTTCCGGAGAAGCCACATGGGAACCGTTCGATCTCATCAACTCCTTCTTCGATTTTCCGACATCTTTTCCATCTCCGTCTTCCCTACTTTCTCGCCATTTCCCGTCACTTTCCCGAGATTTCTTCCCGTCATCCACCGTCGAGACGCAGTTGAACTGGACTGAAACGCCGACGGCGCACATCTTCAAAGCGTACCTCCCCGGCGCGACTGAGGACGAGGCGATCGTGTTCGTGGACGATGAAGGGTTTCTCCAGATCTGCACGGGAGATAACAAATTCATGAGCAGATTCAAACTTCCAAACAACGCGTTAACGGATCAGGTAACGGCGTGGATGGAGGGAGGATTCCTCGTCGTGTTCGTGGCGAAGGAAGATTCGTTAACGGTGACGGAAGAGAATCGTAATGTTAGGGTTGTCGAGATAACCGGCGATGAGGATTAAGCCTAAACCTTGTAGTTAATTATGTAATTAAAGTGAGTTAATGATGTAATTAAGTGAGTTAATGGTGTGATTAAAGTGAGTTAATGATGTGTCTACGTTACATGTGTTTGTAGTTGAGTGCCATGTGTGGTCTTAAATATTCTGAGTGACGTGGCTTTCGGTTGTTGGTGAAGTCATATATCTAATGGGCAGTCCTTCAAAAATTTCCTAAGTGTTATTTTGAGTTCAAATCTAAAAAAAAAAAATAACTTCAAAATCACATTGAATTTTTCAAATTGTTTTTATGATCTATGTGATAATGCGATCCTGTAAGATCTATCTGATTACGTGAGATTTATGCAATCTCTATACCATTTTGTGAAATTCGAAATCGTCGAAAATTGATCGGAAATCATTAAGAAATGTCTGAAATCGTTCGAAATCGACCTAAAACAATCGGAAATCGTTTGAAATCAGTTGAAAACGTTTAAAATCACTCGAAATTGGTCGAAATATTCGAAATCACTTTGAAATAATTCGGAATCGCTCTCAACTTCTAAATCATATCTTTCTATTTTTATTTCTTAACTTTGAAATTGAAGGTAATTTCAAAAATTTTCAAAACGTATTATTTTTACAAACAAAAATAATAATAAATTTGTGTTTTCTCCAATTTTATTTATTAAATTTTCAAAGATACATTTGAAATCGTATAACATTACGAAAATATCTATGTTATTATACCTATCTAATGTCTATTATATATTTAAAATGGTTATTACTTGAACATTAAACAATTGCAAAATTTCCAAAACGTTATGCGTATTTCATAATAGAATACTCTTGATCTTCCAAAAATGGAAAACAAGAAATAAAATAAATTATTAGATGCTCTAATTAAAATAATTATTTTTTTAGATACGAAGTTTTTATGTTTAATATTTATTTACATTAATTGGAATCAAATAAAATAGTAAACAATATTCTTTATAATTTGAAAAAACTCATTTTCTACCAATATTATGAAATTATACAGAATGTCTGATGTTCCCTTATTTATTATTTTAATAAATTTAGTTTTATGTATTTTTATAATCTTTAATTAAGAACAAAAATACAATTCTATTTAAAACTTTTATTGAACATCTAAATATTATTTATTATTGCTATAACTTTTGTTCTATGCATTTTTGTTATCAGTTATTAAAATTTAAAATTCGATAACGATTTTTTGTTAATAAATATTTTATATAAGAATAATATTTTAGTTTTCCTAAAAATATAAAAAATAATTTATCATTTGACTAAGTTTTTTGTAAATTAATATATTTTCACATTAAAAACTTATAATATATTTCCAAATAAAATATCAAAATTTAGAATTAGAATAGTCTTATTTTATTATGCATTTATAAATGGTGAGTAAATCAGTTATAATTTAATATAATAATATTTTATTTGAAAATATTAAATCGATAGATTTATTTAGACGTGAAACTATATAACAATTTCCACTTAGGCGCAGCCCACTTGTGCTGATCCAATTAATATCTTGGCCCATATATCTATTAATGTCGGATCTCAACTTTAAATGATTTCCAGATTCAAGAAACCCGACTCGGACCCGACCCGACCCGACCCGGACTGATAAATTGACCCGACGCCAGCTCAACTTCCCTTTCGATCTGCAGCCTCATTCCCCTTGCCGAATTTCTTCAACGTTCGAGAAATTCGAATCCGACGATTTAATCGCATGATTTTTGCCCTGTGTGAAGCATTTCGAACTGGGACTGGTTTCCGATTTCTGCTTTTGGTGAAGTTCTGGAGGTTTGTTGAGGAGCAATTATGGGTTTGGATTCTCCTCGGGAGTGAGAGATGATTCAAATTCAACTGGATTCAGAGGATTAATCCGACAACCATGTGGTTTTCCTTCTTGAGATCCAGAGATCGATTCTCCTTGGACGAACTCAGGTTTGTTTGTTTCCTTAGTTTGATCCGGTTGATTTGACTCTCGTTTGGGGTTTTCTTTTAACAGGTTACGTAATGAATTTTATGGATTTAATTTATTTTATTTGATCGGACAACTAGAGCTCGGTTGTGATTTGTATCTGTATCGTGACTGAAATTGTATGTGTATGCGAGTATCTGGAGCCATTCTGTGAAATTTGGGTCTGAATGGCTTTATGAACCCGGAACTAGAATTGAAGCGTTGCCCTCATTGTTGCTTTTATTTCTGAAAACACTGTATTTGTGATATATTGAACTTGTATTGATTTGAACGACTGTGTTGAAGGGCACTCAGTGTTTTTAGTTGCCCTTTCCATTTTCGTTGAGCTCCTAAAGATTGCAGCCAATTGGGTTTGTCAAATGTGACTGTTATGGTCACATGAAGAAAGCCTCGGTCTTTAACTTTCATCGGGTGACTAATTGTTGTGCCAGTTTTTGTATGGTCTCGATTTTGTATGCTTGTAAGGTGGATGTTATCCTTTGTCTTATAGGTTTTTGACTGAGCAGCTGAGAAAGGTTCAGATTGTTAACGAGGTTAATAAGGTCAGTGGGATAGTTCATGTCCTTTTATTTTAACAATTTTGTTAATCAGCTTACATAGGCTTTCGTTTTAAAGGACTTTGTTGTTGAGGCACTAAGATCGATCGCGGAAATATTAACATATGGCGACCAACATGACTCCTCATTTTTTGAGTGAGTATCTAATTACCACTTGATATCTATAATTCAAGGTTTTCCATATGTTAATATCTGGATTGGCTGCAGATTTTTTATGGAGAAACAAATAATGGGAGAGTTTGTGCGAGTTTTGAAGGTTAGCCGGACAGTGACTGTTTCTGTTCAGTTGCTGCAAACCTTGAGTATTATGATCCAAAACATAAGAAGTGAACATGCTATCTGTGAGTATCTTTTGCTGCAATCTTTTGGTCCTGGAAAGATCTTGCTTTTTATAGTATAGTGATGGTTTTCTTTCGGAAACTCCATGCAGACTACATTTTCAGTAACGAACATGTAAACTATCTGATAACATATAACTTTGACTTCCAACATGAGGAGGTTCTGTCGTACTACATGTCCTTCTTAAGGTACATCTCTTCTGTCGTGATCTTTGGCTTTGGGAAGTACTTATTGACCATGTCTGGTAACAGTTTAAATCTGCTTTATGCAGAGCTGTCAGCGGGAAGCTAAACAAGAATACAATATCATTGCTTGTCAAGACGAATGACGTGAGTTTTGTTTGGATTATAATTTCCGTTTCCTAGTATGCTTCCGCTTTTGCCTTCATATTTTAATTCTGTATTTCTGCGTCTAGGATTTAGTAGTTTCTTTTCCCCTTTATGTCGAAGCCATACGATTTGCGTTTCATGAAGAAAACATGATACGCACCGCTGTCCGTGCTCTGACTCTCAATGTTTATCATGGTGAGTGCTCTGAAAGTAATTGTTTTCAGTTTTTTAATGAATAGAAATTTGAATGCCCATAGTTCTTTCTTTTCTTTTTGGGCAGTTGGAGATGAATCTGTGAATAATTATGTAGCAAGTCCTCCGCACACAGAGTACTTTTCAAAACTAGTTTTGTTTTTCCAAAAGCAATGCAAGGATTTGAGTGCAATGGTATCAAACACTTTGAAGTAAGATTCAGCCTAACCCTCATTTTCATCTCCAAGTGTGGAAAGCTCTGTTCCTGAGGATTGTTATTTTATTGTATATAAAGGAGCCTGTCCCCCGAAGCGGGTACAAAACTTCTTGTTGCCACTGATGGGATCGAGGACACACTGTATTATTTTAGTGATGTTATCTCTGCTGGCATACCTGATATCGGGAGGCTGATAACAGACCACATTCTGCAGCATCTGACTCTCCCACTTATTCTTCCGTCCTTGTGCACTGAAGCTGTTAATGTACTAATCTCTCCTTTATTCCCTTAAGATTCTTTATTATTTACTTGATGCCTTCTATTAATAATTTAATCCAAGAGTCTTTGGATGATTGTGTGTTTGAGATTGATTGTATATTCCTAATTTTGGTCTACTATTTGTTTCTGGGTAATTTCAGGATATCTCCATTGATCCCGTCACTTCCCTTTATCTGCTTTGCTGCATCTTGCGTATAGTTAAAATCAAAGATTTGGCAAATACAACTGCTGCTGCTCTTTTCTGTCCCGTAAAGGCTTTCGTTTCAACTTCTCAAGTGAACCATGATTGTGACGATGCTCATGAAAGTTCAACGCATGAGAGTCAGCTTCAAAACAATGGTATTGCTGGAGACACTGCTAAAAGTAACTTGAACAACTCACATGTGACATTAAGGTAACATTATACACATAAACTGAGTACCATGTTGTTGTATGATTTCTTCTATATATATGGCTTAAGCTGATATGTTTTGTAACTAGGGAGACTTTGCTTCAGTATATTTCGGAAGGGGATGACGTACAAGCCGTGGGTTCTTTATTTGTGATGGCGACTTTGTTGCAAACGAAAGGTATCATCACTGTTTTGTGAAAGCTCCTCTCTCCTTTTCCTGGTTTGATCGTCTTGTGTGCTGTTCATTTCTGTAGAACTCGAAGAATCAATGTTAGATGCATTTGGCATTCTTCCTCAGCGTAAGCAGCACAAAAAAGATTTGCTGGTAAGTGTTATTGATATGTATGTTGTGTGTAACATCATATCTTGTCCGCATGTCCTAATAACTAGGATTTTATTCAATAGTTTCAATTTTAAAGTATAATGGACCCGCATATATGGATCACACAATTTCTATAACACTTGGAGATGGCATGGATTCTTTAACACTTTAATTGTTTTTCCATATTCATTTCAATTAAAAATCTTAATTTGGTACTTAAATCTTACAGCAATCCTTGGTTGGTGAGGCCTCTGGTGAAGAACAACTCTTTTCACCATCCATAAAAGATGGCACGAGCAGTGAACTTGATTTGTGTTTACGGAAGTTGGAGGTACTCTACTGCATCTTAATTTCTCTCCAAACCTCCCTCTTCGCCTAAACCCTAAACCCTAATCTCTCACATTTGTTAGTTAGTTTGATTTACTTGTTCCTCCAATTACGTTCAACAGGAGCAGTTTGGACTATGCTGCTTACTACCTGGGGTGGGAAAGAACCCCCGTGTATATAGAAATCAGGTAAATTATCTAGTTTGTGAACAAATAATAAAACCAAAGTAATATCCGTCGAGTAATTGGAACTTGCGAGTATAATAGACGAATCAAAATATTTTGTCTGAGCTTTCTAAATCGAAATTTCCTAACTGCTTAGCTTAGTTTAATAACGTATATGGTAGGTGGTGGATGCATTGGTCAGTCTTCTCTGTCGAGAAAACATATCCGCTGAAACACTGTGGGATGGTGGTTGGCTTTTACGTCAATTGCTTCCTTATAGCGAGGCGGAATTTAATTGCCAACATCTTGAAATGCTGAAGGTATGTGCCTTTCGAGACGTTATTTATTTGTATCCCTAGCCTTGCAATAATGGTATTATGCTGCTTCTGAACAGGTTTCGTATGAGAAATGTACAAGTGCCATTATGCGGGAAATTAAAGGTACCTGGCCTGATTTCCTCATCACGGTCCTGCTTGATGAATGGAAAAAATGCAAAAGAGGCAAGTAAAATGTCGAATGTTTTCAGAAGGCAGACAAAACATACTCATTGAATCTAATACTAAATATCTTTTACAGTGATTGAAGCTCCATCTCCTCGAAAAGAGCCTAAATTCATTCTTCTTCAGCTCGACAAATCTTCTTCCGATAGTAGGATATCTCATTCCGTTTTATTTTCTGCGTGTACTTATCTCAATCGTAAATGCTCCATCGTCTCGTCTATTTGTTCTTAACTGAGCTCTTTGTACAGATAACGTTGTCAGCGAATCCTCATTCACAGCTGGTGAAAGAATGTGCGAGTTGGTGAAGGTTTGTCTCCATTTATTTCTCTAATAATTCAAGATTCGCCGGGTTTCAGGACGGGTTCCTCGGGTTCGGGTTTCTCGGGTTCTAAAAAATTGAACCCAAAAAAACCCATTTGGTTTTCGGGATGGGTTCCTCGGGTTTCGGGTTGGGTTCGGGTTGTTCGGGTTTTGAAACATTGAACCCAGAAAAACCCAAATTGTATTTGGGTTCTTTCGGGTTCTCGGGTTCTTCGGGTTATTTTAAGTACGGGTAATTCGGGTTTACACGGGTAATTCGGGTTTTAAATGGGTAATTCGAGTTTAAACAGGTAATTCGGGTTTAAACGGGTAACTCGGGTTCCAAATTTAACATACAAAAAATTAGGTTAGAAGGGTTAGGTTTTTTTTCCGGGTTCCTCAGGTTCTCCCGAACCCAACCCTGACCGACCCGAACCCATTTGGGTTTTAGATTTTGAACCCATATGGGTTTTCTACAAAACCCGTTTATCTCACGGGTTGGGTTTTTCGGGTTGGGTCAGTCCGGGTCGATCCGGGTAACCCGAAACGCCCACCCCTTATTGTACACATTACTACACATCTTATCAGTGAATTTTGCTCTTACAACCTAAGACGGCCATGTCTTATTAGTATCTTGTATGATTTAGACAGCTGAATAATCTATGTTTCCTTGATTAGGTATTTGTTCTTCTTCATCATCTCCAAATCTTCTCTCTTGGAAGGCCCTTACCGGAACAGCCTCCAACCCATCCTTCAAGTGATACATCTGAAACCGCGGGTTTGGATATTCCAGTCCCGAAGCCTGGCACTGAACTGAAACTAGGTATGACCTCACTAAATGATCTGTTTTACATCTATAGTCGTGAACGGGCACCATTTTATCTTGAAAATACAAAAAAAAACGTTATATTTGGCCGATTTCTTAACGGTTGAGTATATAACCGTTCTGATCTTTCGAGTTTTCCTGTGTAGTTGATGCTGTGCCCTGTAGGATTGCCTTTGAAAGAGGCAAGGAACGTCATTTTTTCTTCTTAGCACTCTCGTCCGGTGTATCTGGCTGGATTGTCCTCGCCGAAGAATTACCGTTGAAATCTAATTACGGGATTGTCCGCGTCACCGCACCTTTAGCCGGATGCAACGTACGTACTCGTTTCTTTCCTCTTTTAGGCAATATAATATACGATATTCACAACGACATCAATCGTTGTATTTCAATAAGCAAATGATCATATTTCCATCCTTTCAGCCTCGGATCGACGAAAAACACCCTCGATGGCTACATTTGAGGATCCGTCCATCTACGTTACCGTTTTTGGATCCAGCAAAACGAGGAGTCTACGAGAAACTCAAGTCCAGAGGTCTAGTGGACGGTAGATGGACCTTAGCATTCAGGGACGACGAATCATGTAAGTCAGCTTACTCAATCGTTACGAACGAGATTGATCGACAAAGAAACGAAATAGAGAGACGATTAAAACCGTTGCTTGAGCTTGAACGAACTCGAGATCGATCGGATTCTTCCTCGTCTACATCGTCTTCGGTCTGATTGATTGATCTTTGGTCCTGTCTGTTCCTTCTTTCTTGTACATGAATATGAAACATTTGACATCTAGAGATGTCCGTAGAGTAGTAGTTCCCATGATTCTTTTCTACACCTGGTTTTTGGGTGCCTTGTTTTGCAAGTTATCTTCATTCATTTCACCCAACTCTAACCCTTAGGGTTCTTGTCTGTCTTTGCCATCCGCTTTTTTTTTTTCAATAATATTTTGTATCATCATTGTATATTTGAGGCAATTATTATATAGTGAATTTTCCCCTTCATATGTCACACATATTAACATAGTTTACATATTAGGCTTGTTCAAGTATCCGGCAATACAATTTTTAAAGGTAAACGCATGAAGAATAATAAAAGGACAATTTCAAAAATATCTTTCAATTACTATTTTGATTTCAAGAATATTTTTTTATCAAAGTTATACAATTTCAATTTTACTTTTATAATATTAAAATTTTCAAATTGTCCTTATGATCCATACGATCCTGTAAAACTATATGATCTTGTAAGACTCGTGCGATCCTATGATCTATACGATCTTGTGAGACCAATCTCACGTGACTTTATGATCGTTGCGATCCTGTGAGACCCGAAATCGTTTAAAAACATCTGAAATCGTTCAAAAACACCCGAAATGGTACCAAAACGTCTGAAATCGGTTGGAAATCACTCGAAAACGTTTAGAATCGATCGAAAATGTTAGAAAATCGCTTGAAATTGGTCGGAAACGTTCGAAAAATCGCTATCAATTTTTAATCGTCTCTCGCTGTTTGTATTTTTAAACTTTGAAATTGGAGGCAATTTCAAAAATTTTAAAATGTATATGTTTTCACAAACAAAAAATAAAAACAAATTTATATTTTCTTCAATTTTTTTCATTAGGTTTTCGAGGATACGCGTGAAGTATTATAATATTACGAAGGTATACTTGATATTATTCCTAACAAAAGTGTGGATAAAATAATTTTGTTGATATTATTGTTTTAAAGGTATTATCTATATTATTTGGAAAATTTGTATTTATTTATATAAAATGTTTTAATGCATCTTTCCAAATATATTTTATGTATATTAATTTTTGGTTATCCACAATTTGTATGTTCCAATTTGTATTCGAATACCTTAAAGTGTACGGATTCTAATCAATTTCCAACCCTAAATGTCCTTACAAACCGTCGTTTCCAAAGTTTAATTTTGTGTTTCATACTATGTTAACATATTTTTTTTTCCTGTTCTAAATAAAAGCACAATCAATTTGTTTTACTTGGCTATTGGTAAATTAATTAATTTTTTTGGGAGGGGACGCTATATATAAAATATTTTCTTTTTGTTCAAGTTATAAAAATACATTTTAATAATTGAATGCGACAAGATAAAGTTAGTCCTCGTCTGCTAATAAATTTGGAAGTGGGATTCGGTTTGGAGAGTAATTAGAAACTTTTTTTTTTACAATAATTAGTAATAGTATTAGTAGGACAATAGATAGCTTTTTAAAAGAAGTTTAATTTATAATATCTTCAATCCTGTTATATATTAAATTTATATTTATATAAATACGAAAAAAGGACCACTAAGAGAAATTAAAATATTAGTATTAAAATTGCTTTAAAATGGGGGAGAAAAGTTCCCATTTCCGCCGTTTAATACAATCATAGTGATTTGGGTATTATTACACTTTTTGGTCAAAATAATTTAAGCTAATTTTTATTTCTAATTAATATAAAATATATACTAAGAAGCGTGGTTGGCCTTTAGTGGAGATTAGAATGTGCTTAACGTTTAATACAAATCTGAACCTAACAGATTATTTATTTTATTTTTATTTTATAACAAATACATGCTTAAAGACTAGTTATAAATCTAACAAAATATATAAAAGATCAGGGTATCACAATTATTTTTTACTTAAATTCATAAAACTAAACGTAATATCAAAATTTTGTTGGACTCCAATAAAAAAGTATCATTTCAATTATGCGTGTTAAGAATCAATTTATTCATTCACTTCCAATTGAATCAATCCAATAAAAATATAAATTACCAATAAAATATATGAAATAATTTATTCATTTCCAATTATTCTTTATTTTAAAATATATAAACTTATCATATATGAAAAAATTATAGACGAGTTAAAGAATTAAAATGGAATTATCGTCTCTAAATGGGTAATTTTAATATTTAAACCACTAGCATACTAAATAAGTAGAATAATCTAACCGTTTGCTTTGCATGTGGTTGGTTGCTATCAATTTATATGTGACAATTTAAAGTACATATTTTGTTTTATGCAATATCTGTAATATCATGACAGTTTGTATTAAATTTTGATTAATTCAATGCTTGATGAGAAAATATGGCAGATCATACTTATTTTCATTCATTATATATATCAAAACCCTTAAAAATAATTTTATATATATTGAAATTGGGTACTAATTTGATAAATTCACCGAGTTATTTTTAGTTGAATCTAATGTAGTCTATATTTAATATGAGTCTGTGAATTATATAAAATACAATTAGTTTAAATAAATTATTATAAACTCAATTAAAAATATCATTTAAATGTATTTCGAAATATAAAAATCAAAGTATACATTAAAATGATTGTATTTAGTTTTTTAGTTTTAGTTTATTTATTAGATTTAGATTTTTTAAAATTTTAAGATCGGTAGATATTTTATTATTTTATCATTTTCATATGTATTATGAATTATATTGACCATTTATATAGGTTAGTTCATATGGTTTGAGAAACAAATTATCTCAATAAATGAATCCATCTTTTATTAGGGTAAAAAAAATTCAGACCAATATGTGATTATTCAATATGGATGAGATTTAATCCACGAATATAAAATACATTTAAAATCCGCTATTAAATCACTTAAAATTTATAGATATAACACAAATGGAGTACTAAAAGTGATAGAGTGACTAATATACATGTCTAATTAGCATCTAAAACTAAGACTAATTGGAAGACTAATCATTGCCTAATTAATTAATATATATATATATATATGTTTTATGTGTAGAGGCAATAGTCCATTATCATCTAATTATTGTTAATTAAATTAGTAGTAATGGAGGATTACATGAGCATGCAATGTGTGTTGGTGTCATAATTGCTTCCAATTTTATGTACACGACATTGCCTTGAGCCACTCTTTTGCATTATGACTTTCCCACTACAATTTTACAAAATTATTCCTTTCGACTACTTAAATAAACTAAAAATATAATTATATTGTAATTCTAATATTGTAACTCCATTTTCAATTATATACATGGTATAAAATAAATGAATTTTTTTATCAAAATAAAAAACATACAAAACTATATTAGATATTACAGTATAAATGGAAATATTGAATGAAACTTTTCTCGTGAATCACACAATTACTTTGCACAATTTTATGCGATATTATTTTGAACAATTATATATATATATATATATATTGTAGATCAAATCCACTCGTAGAAGAAAAAAAATCCTTATTTCATCTATTTACATTAATCGTGTCGATATCTTGACTAGTTTATATATATGGTTTACCTATTATATTGATTGAACCATAATACAGAAAATAAAATAATAAATAATTTAAATTACAAAATGACTTCAAGTGATATATAATTAATATATAGATATAGAAAAATTCATAAGATGAATAGACTCGAAAGATTTATATGATTGTTTTAAATTATTTATATAAAGTTAAAATAATAATTGAAATATATATATATATATATATATATATATATATATATATATATATATATATATATATATATATATATATATATATATATATATATATATATATATATATATATATATATATATATAAGGAGGATAATGGAATGAAAAGAGAGAACACTAAGCAAGTAAAGGGATACAAAAAAGCAAACAAAAAAGCACATTCTATGATGAAGTGAACAACTTATGCTACACAAAGAACAATGTGGTCAAATTCCCCTTTTCTTTGGTCATAATTATTTCTTCCCTTTCCTTTTTTTTTCTAAATAAAAAATAATAATAACAATAATAATAATAATAATAGTGATTAATATATAATAAGATGAAATTACAAATAACAGAAAGCCAAAGCTTAATCCACAAAGGAAACTTGGATTCTCTTTGGTAGACATGTACCCATAAACCCATCCTCGTATACCACCTTTTCATCAATGACATTTATACCCCCACAACATAGCTTAATTACATTTATACCCTCTTTCCCGCCATTTTCGACCGTTAGCAAATCTCTTTGAAAAACCTCCTTGACCCACTCTTCAAACACACCGTTAAGAAAACACTCACATTTGTTCCTAAGCTTCTCCATCAACTTGTCTTCCACTTCAAATTCTAACCTTTCTTGTCCTCCAAGTATCGTCTCGTATGAATCTTTCATCTTTTTCAATACCATTTGAGTAATATATCTATCATCTGTTGTCATATCGAAACGATTTTGGATCGAATCAGTAATGTCTTCATCTTCGTTTTCGCCAATCTTTCGATTGAGATCAAGATTAGCATTGAAATTCAATTGCCTTGAAAACTCTTTCTTGATGTTACTTATGTCACAAGCAATGTATTCATCTTCTGCAGTTCTTGGATTCTTCTGCTTATTCTTTGTTGATTCATCAAACTCGGATTTTCTTTTGTGATTGATCATCGATTTTCCACACTTGAATACCATTGGAATGAGCAATTGTTCATTCTCAGAACAATCAAATTCATCGTCTTTCGTAAGAATGAAGATGACTTTACTCTTCTTTCCTCGATTTCGATTGCTCAAATCTTCAAACTTTGAATCAAAGAATCGATCTTTAAGACATTTCTTGAATTGGGTATCCGCCAAATCAATCCGTTCTATCAAAACAACAACGGTTTCGCGATCCTTTAGGGTTCTTGTGAGTGTTTCACAGTGATCATTCTTCTCTATTGATCCTCTGTTTCTCAAGTTGATCTTCACAATATTATCAATTGATCCGAAAAGAGATTCAGCAATTGTCAAAGCCAATCTCCTCTTCCCAATACCATCATTACCAGAAATCAACATCCAATTATCATCGTTTCGCTTTTCAGAATCTTCAATGGCTTCCATGATTGAAGGAAGAACATTCATATGCATCACAAGATTCTCCTCAAGTTTCTTGGACAAAACATTCATCCTTTCCGTTATATAAACCGATTCTTCTTCATCATCCGATTGATCTGAATCGGATGGAAGTGGCGAAGGGCCGAGAGCAAGAGTGATCTTCGTTTCTTCACCTTTGAAACCATCTAATTTTGGTTCATCAATCCAACTCTTCTTACCACATTCTTGATCATTTCCAAAACTGAACTCAATAGTACATGAGTTTTGTCGTCTGAATTTAGCCACAGAACTCGAACTACGACAGCTCTGATTCAGATTTGAATCTGTAAAATAGATTGAAGTTGAAGAATCTGGAAAACCACAACTGCTTTGTCCACTCCTCCACCCACATGGAGACAATGCCAAAGAAGAACTTCTCTTAGAAACAGCGGTTTTGCTATGATGAACAGACTGACAAAATCTGTTCCATTTTCTCCTTAGTCCACTCAATTCACCCTAAAAATGATAATTTACAGTATAAGATTAAAAGGGTCGAGATGAAAAGTGAAATTAAGACGTTGGAACACAGTAAAAATAGATTTTTTTTACCTTTTGATTGGAATTATCTCCTTGTGGTTGTAGCCAAGGAGGTAAAAGTTTGTGTTGAGTTGACATAAAGGCTTTTACTTCTTTTTCATAACTGAAAGCACATTCTCCACAGACATTGAATGTATCTTCTTCTTCTTCTTCTTCTTCTTCTTCTTCTGTCTCTTCTTCTGCTTCTTCTTTCACCCCAAATTGCTTCATCTCTTGCCCTTGAGACGCCATTTCTGGATTCTGAATACTGAGGAATCGACATGAAACATAAGTACTGTAACAGTCAAATGGAAAGCATGAAGGAGAGATGAAGAAAGAAACCTAGAGGCATGGAGTGTCAAAGCAAGTCCTCCTGAAGGAATTGAAACAGCTTGAAGAGACCATTGAACATCAAGTGGAGGTTGTTTCATTTGACATCTCATATATGTTTGATATGATGCTGTTCCCAAAAACCAAATCTTTGTTCTTGATCTACTGTAATCATAAACCAATCGACCTATCTCTTCCACTAAATGATCCACAACAGTATAATTCGAAGATGAAGAAGCAGAATTACCAGAACTTGTACTACCCATAACCCAATTTAGATCTCCTAGACAAACAATCACTCCTTTGCCTCCCCAAGAAACAAAAGATTCAACCTTTCTTTTCAATTCATTCACTTGTGTTTCTATATCCTCTTTCTTCATGAAATTCAACCCTACTGATGAAAACTGAAACTTGATGAAATGGGTTTGTTTCAAATCATCTGGAACTTCTCCTTTCTCAATTCTACGCATTAGTTTTGAAACTAAACCTTCTATTTGAGACAAAGAGTCTCCGACAATCACAGTGTTCTTCTTTTTGTTGTTGGTTTTCCCTAGAAGCACTTCTATGACAGGATTGACATCTTCTTTTCCAGGACAAACTGGATCTGATGAGGCAAAGATTCTACTTTTAGGAAAATGGAGAAATGGGTTTTGCTCACAAGTATGAGACTTTAAGTTATTCTGCCATATCTTGCTAGGGTTAGGGCTTAATGTTGCTTGATTGTTTTCACTTGAAGAAGGAGAACATGGAGAAGAAAATACCCCAACAGAAGAAGAACCATAAAAGACAGGGGAAACAACAGATGAATCATCCTCGATATTGCTCTTAACAGCAATACTAGAAAGCCCAGCTTCTCTCATGACTCTACTAACACTAGGATCATCAAGAATAGACACAACAAGCTGCTCCAATTCAACTTTTACAGCCAAAAATGGCTGATTCTGTTGATTTTGCTGCTCTACACAACCTCTCCTCTGATGGGCTTGTGCTCTTTTAAGAGCAGCCACTAAAGCATTAGAGAGAGAAGGCTGTGATGGAAAGAGAGGGTTTGGATTTGTCGGAAGCCTGTTCAAGGCTACATTGAAACATAACTCCAGAGCTCGACATTGGAGTGAAGGATGAGCCATTTGACGACCAAGACCGGTGAAAGGATGAGATTTCAAACATGCCCTTCTGAAAAGATTTGATCTTGTTGAAGTTAATAATGTCGACGCAACATGAAGAGGTGTGACCTGAGAATGACCTCTTCTTCTTGCCAGTGTTAGAGATTGCTTCAGAACTGAAGCAGCCTCTGGTGTTAGTGTCTGGTGTACGGTATTAGCCCCTGTACGCATCACCAAAAACCCTAAAAATGGAAACTTTTCTTTCTCTCAACCCAAACAGGAAACGAAGACAAAGAAAATGAACTCACTGTCGGATTTATATATTTATGTATTCATGAAGAAGGGTTTCAAAGAAGATAGTGACGGAGTATCGAAGAGAAGAGAGCAGAGCAAGTTATGCTTTTATATTGTTTTTTTTAGTTCATACTTTGATGTTTTTTTTTTTAAAAAAAATTTAATATTTAATCATAATTTTTTCTTTTTCTTTTTATATTCTTCCTTTTGCTTTCTTCTTTTGAATATGATGCAGCTTTCTGAAGCTTTTTTGAATTTCCCACTTTCCTCAAGCTTCGTTTCCCTCCACAGGTTTAACTTCAATCTGTCAAAACCCTTCTAATCATAAGATATATATCCACACACATATATATATACATACACTGCACACCCATTTACACATATATGTATGTGTGTATATATATATATACACGTATAAACGTAGAGATCACCAAGATATATATATATATATATACTTCTGTCGTGTGTTATTCATTGAAAGTTTGCAAGTTCTGGGTTCTACTGCACATCCATTTACATAAATACGTATGTATGTATATATATATGTACCGATAAACGTATATATAAATATATATATATATGCTGCACACACATTTACACATATATGTATGTGTGTGTATATGTATATATATATATAAGTTTAAACGTAGAGATCACCAAGATATGTATATATACATTGAAAGTTTGCAAGTTCTGGGTTCTACTTCAAACTTTCGATGATATTCATCTCATTAATACCTTTTTATTTATTTTTTTAATAATAAGAGAAAACGTTAGTATTTTGTAATCTATAAATCTTATGTCATACCTATAAAATTTAAGATTTTTGAAATTTTCTATTTTCACGCGTATGCGATGGGTTAATTTAATCGGGTTTCAAAAAGAGATTAAATCGAAAACATGATAGAAAAGAGAAAACAAAAATAAAAGCATTGAGATAATATTGGACATACGGATTTAAAGTAACAATTTTAATGGTTTCACATACTTTCAAATTTTTGTACTAATAATATTTACTGATAATTTTTTTATTAATTCACGTGTTAAATATTAAAATAAGATAGTAAAATAACATCGTAAATTAAATATTTAAAATACAGTGAAAAGAAAAAATTTGTGGTCTTTCTTCTCTTAATTTTCTTGACTGAAAGTTTTGATGTCTATGTGCATTTTTATAATGAATCTCGAAAAGTAAATATGGTGGGCATTTTGACTGCAAAATAATATGATTAACATGTTACAATAATCAAATTATTTCTTCAAATATTAATTTAATTGTTACATATTTTCCCATGTAATCAAAATGTTTTAAATTGAAACATTTAGAATATTTATCATTTAGAATAAAAAATTAACAGATAAAAAAATTAAATGGAAATCTCACGAAGTGCGATGGAGTGTCACTGTCTTTTATGGCATATCTTTGAAGAGAGACAAGAATTTCAGTCTCCAAGGCCCCCAAAAAAGCAACAATCTGTCTATTATTCCTCTCTCTCTCACATACATATATATATATATGTATATATTTATATATCTATATATTATAGTTACATATTTTATAACAATCTGTAATTACGTGTTTGCATGTTCTATGTAATAAATAATGCCTTTAGTTATTGTATGTATATATGCTAAATCATTGTTTTTCTATTCGTTCTATGATTTTAGTTATACATAAAAGGAAACATTTATTAAAGTAAATCTTAAAATTATAAATCATTTCTTTTTTTAATCGAAACTAGTATTTATGGATGAGGTGGAGTTATTTAAATCTTTTAATATTACCACATATTAATTACATATTTGTTTGTAATAGCAATAAACTTTCGAGATCAACATAATATATTATAACACCTATAAATTATATAAATTATAGATAAGTTTATCATTTAAAATGTATAACCTTTAAGATAGATGATATCTTTTTGTTTATCATTTGAATATAGTTTTAGTGTTATATTTTGAAATATAAATTAAATGAAAACCCCTAATATATCATTTACATTCCTTTTCTTTATATAGAATATGCATCTCAACACGATATACCAACTCACATTTGTGTAATAATTACATTTTACGTACGATAATATTTAATATTTATTTAGTTTTTCCCCATGCAAAAGCTGCACCATCACGAACCAAATTATATGATTATGCTTACGAAAAGGGGAAACAAATCCACATAGATCATTTATACACTTTTATATAATATATATACCAATTATTAGGGCTTACAACAAATATTCTTATGTGGAAGATAACTTAAATTTTGGGATTTAAACTTCTCTGTTACCACTACAATATGTATCCATAGATAACTAGTCAAAAATATATTATTATTATTATTATTATTATTATTATTATTATTATTATTATTATTATTATTATTACAGGAGTAAAAAATTTTGTCGCCCCTTGACGTTTCACTGAAATGAAAATATAAAAATTCAATAATATAGGCATTTATTTAAAATTCATTACATTTTGATTCGATATGTTTTTATTTGGTCTAGATCTCAATTAATATAAATTTTTTGTCCAATATAATGATTCAATTCGAAAGAAAATAGATATTTAATCTCATCCATTCACCAAGAACCATGAGATACAACTAATTTCGAGTTTAAATATTCATATATAGATTAAGATGTAAAAAATTAATATATAATTTAGTTATTGTTTGAAAAATTTTGCTAAATTTATAAGATTTTGAGGATATTCATGTGTTATATTCAGTGTAAAAGTTGCTAAACGCTAGTCAGACGGTCCATCAACGCCTATCGATTAATCGAATTAGTCGACGATTAGTCAATGATTAGATTTTTTTTCGTTTTTTTTATTTTTAATATATTTCAATTTCAAAATTATAAAATATAATATTAAAAAAGATAGCATAAATAAATAAAATATTACAAAACAAAATATAAAATCATATAAATCTATTAACCATATCATAAACATAATAAAACATTAATAAAATTTAAATATCTAATATTCACAGTGTATTAGAGGAATTTATATGTTGGTACCAAAATGATATTACCTTTGAATCATTGATCTTGAGTCACGACTTTGTGTGATTGATGAGATGGATGAACGGACGAATCGATGAAGATGACATACGAACGAATGAAGACGAAGATGGTGGATAGACGAATGGAAATAACAACCGAATACAAAGGTGACTATGAACCAACGACACACGACGTTTAAAACTAGAGGAACGACGAACGAAGACGACCAACGATGCTCAAAATTGGAAGAATCGCATGACAAAGAGAGAAACAATCAAACCGACGTCGTTTTGGTATTATTTGGTTTTAAAAATCTGCCTAGACGGTGATTAGTCGTCAATTTTTCTCTGACCACCTAATGGAGCCGATTTTTCATTAGTCGGACGGTCGGACACCGCCGAGCGCCTAATATATTCAATATTTTTTTATGGGTTTTTAATATATATACGTGTGTGTATATATATATATATATATATTCAAGAAATTGGTATTTACAAAGACAAGTCGGAGACAAAAGAAAGGACCAAAAGGAGAAAAAAAAAGAGGAGATAAAGAGTAAAAGAATATATGGGACGAGCTTTTGCTACTGAAATCTAAGAGAATGTGATTAAAGTTACAACATTAAAAAGAATAAAAATAAAAATTTAAAGCAAAAAAGAAAAGGTAAAAGATAAAATAAAAGACAAGGAATGTATATATACAATTATAAAAAATGTGCATGTATATATATGTATATATATAAAAGTGAAGTCCTTTCACTTTCTCGTATTGCTTCATATGTGTTGCATGCATAAAACGATGACGTATTAACTGATCATTGCTGCAACATTCTTTCTCCGATCTCTTAGTTCTCTGATCCCGACGAGAATATTTCTCTTTTTTTTCCTTTATTAATCTTCTTTTTATGTATTTTTTTAAAATATTTCAAAGATTACTTCTTTTAAAACAAAGTAAATCTTCCAAAGGTGATAAAAGGTGCAAGTTACGACTGGTACTTTTATTTCAGATCGATTATCTTTTTTCCCATTATAATAAATTAATAAATTCATTATACAACACTATTATATATATAACTAAATAATTCAAATTTTAGTTGGTTTATTAGTAGGTTTCGAAATTTCAGATAAATTGAATGTGATTATACATAAATGCAGTACGATTACCAATTCAGATTAGATGATACAAACATTTTTTTTCAACTATAATAATACATTTAATATATTTACTGCAGAATTTTTTTAATGATTTATATGGATTAGTTAGATATAATCCACTTAATGATTCAGCGTTTCGAATCATGTGGGCTACGGCAACTTGATTATCAAAGGTTTACTCCAAAGCCCACATTAATTTAATCATTATTATTTTACCGTAACAATCATTTTTTCGTCTTATACACTCGGATTTGTGATAATTAAAATATATTTATTTTAGATTTTGTTTATAATTCATTAATTTGAATATATTGTCATTAGATTTGATATGCATATGGAGCAATACAAACAAACGAAATAAAAGTTTCAATGTATAAATTCGAACAATAGATTTATGAGTTGTAATGTAAACTAATAGTGTAATTTGTTTACAATGTATTTAAAATTGTGGAATATAAATTTTAGGAAAAAGCGATTGCACAATTTGAGTTGTAACGTTTTCATGATTATTTTTCTTATGCGTACCTACATAATATTGAGGATTAAATTTAATCAATAACATGATATAAGAACACTTATTAGATACAGACAAGATTTGGAAATTTTGAAAACTTACCTATATTTGAATTTCTTGATTGGCTTTAGCTGTGGATCTGTGTAGATATGAGTGGAGCAAGACGAGTGAAGCGTTAACAAACTTGTTTGATATATTTAGAAAGAAAAAGCACGAATAACATTGGAAAAAATATATAAAATAGTACATCTTATCTAGTTTTTTTAATATCGTTGATCATAATGAGAATAATGGCTGTTACGATCATAGTTGTTTCTATCATTTGAACAACAATTGGACGAAAATGCATAGCAAGTTCGTCCAACATGATTATTTTTACGAAATGTTTTCTGTATTTGAAATAGTGAGGTGAGTAAATTTTTTATAGTAGAAATAACAAAATATGTTAATAGAGTAATAATATAATACTTACCTATTCAATAACAGTCGGATTTCTATTTTTTGATCGGAGGTTGGTAGTCGCAAATTTGATCCTTGCATAGTAATGAGGAGTCCAACAACATCTACAACTTTCAACATTCCAAAAAATGAGTTTAGTAGTAAAAAAATAGTATATTTGATTTATTGCAAACATATTTACCCGATACAACTTCTTTGTGGCCAACCAATCCAATCAGAATTTATATTTCAGAATTGTATGAATTTGGTCTGTCACTTTCTTAACAACCGTATCCTCTTTAAAAGATATGTGCATACCATTGTCGGTTAACTTGTAGTTACCAACATTTGGTAATATTGTCAAATTTTTTTAGGATAAATATATCTTCTTTCCTTATATATTGGTTGTATTTATTAACATCGCCAAGAGATATACCTCCTTCAATAGTAATTCTCTACAATATATTATATACATGATGATGAAAGATATTCATATAATGTGGAATACGCAAATACATTAACATAACTTACTGTTTCACTCAGGAATAAAAAACCAAGACCAAGCAAATGATTGTCAATGAATGTGTTTCGTCTCCACCAAATTCTTAAAAAAATGTCCTAAAAGGCGTTATTCCTTAGCATGCGATGTAATAGATCCATGATATGATACATTGTGTATGTGTATCACGCATCTCAATCTTCGATCTAAATCATGTAAAATAAGAAATACATAATAACATCAGCAAGAGGAAAACAAAAGGTGGTTGTAAGCAAAAATTAACAAATCTTGTTAAAAATGACGATATAATATATAATATTATTAGTCATTTGTAAACACAAAAGTCAATGACATGTCAAAGTTCAGTTCATTAAATATTATTCGGTATAGTTGTGATAATACATGATAGGTTATTTGGTGTGAGTTCAACTAATATAAATGTTTTGAATGACATTGATTTTTTTATTAAAAAAATTGTGTAAGGAGGTATATTGACACTTATCTCAAGATTTATGTAGACCCTTGAAAATTTCTCTATAAACAATGTTTATTATAGTTTGTTCTTGTTCAGAGCAATTGGCACGATCAATGATCCTCAACCCATCAGCTAAAGTCACATGTGACAAGGCTACGCATAATTGACCATGACTGAAGACTGGTTTAAGTAGATGCAGTCCAATTTGTTTCAAGCTTTGTCATTGATTTTTGTTTATGGTCATTGCATAACATAGTCTAACATGAAATTGTCTTCTTCGCAACATAAAAGGTAAGGTTGTATCAGTTGGGGATACAATAATCCTTGAAATCCAGACTCTATTACCGATATGCATGGCAATGATAATTTCTGCCTCTAAAACTCTAGAAACTAACCGAATGACAATTAATCGTGTTCCATTGCAAATGCTTTCTTTTCGGTTGAGATTTTCTAACATCATGACAGGAGAACCAACATTCAAACAAAGCTTGTGCCTTGACAGACAAGAGCATTCGAGAGAGTTAAGGTACTCGACGAGATACAATGATTGTCACTCTGGTGTAGGTAATATTATTTTTTAAAATAATAAAATTGATTAATATTTAAAACAAATCAATTATGTCGTTTAAAATGTAAATTAATATTTATGAAATGGAAAATTTGATTTGTTGAATTAATTAAATTTGAAATGAAAATTCAAATTTTAAAATTTAATTATTAAAAATTATTAAATTTATAATTTAAAAAAATATGTTTGAAAAATAAAGTAAACAACGTAACAATCTATAATATTTATAATTGATTATAAAATAATAATATGACAAAAAAATTAAATGAATTTTTAACTTTGTTACAAAGGATATATTTTCTAAGAGTTAAATATTGATATATTTATATACTTGAATTTAAGTGTATATAATCTATTAAAAAAATTAGGAAATTTTATAAAATGAAAATTGTTATGATATACAATTAATAATTCAATGAAAAATAATTGTGGATACAATTTAGAAATAATATTTTTATTTTCGTTTACAAAAATTCAAGATATATAATAAAATTATTTATATATTGTGATATATATACTTTTCAATAATTATAACTAATAACAAATCATAAATAATTACAATGCTCTTTATCTTATACACACATATTCTTTCAATACAACATTTTTTTATTTTAAATAAATGTGCGGGACAAAATCTAGAATTACATATATAGTTATATATATATATATATGCATATATGCCAATATTTCATGCAATAGTCATTGAACTATCAATTATTTCTCATATATATATATATATATATGAAAATTAAAGTCGCAACACAATTAGTAGTGCGACGGTCTACTATTGCAGTCAAAAAGCGTAATGTAACCTTTTATGCCTTTTATGAATATTTTCACTAATTTATTTATAACAAAAAGATCAAATACTATTTCATAGTAAATTTCGTTTGCATTTATCATCGTATCCAGAAAAGCTTCAAAGGCTCTAATACGTATGTTAAAATTTTGCCTACTTAAAAATCTCATCAGTTAATTTCAATTTTATTTGTTTAGAATTTTTTTTTCTAATTTAAACTAATACATATTTTTTTTATAAGATGACAATTTAAATTTAAAATAATAAAGAAGATTTGTATCTTCCTTTTATATTGAATTAATCTAATCCACTTATATTGTATGTTATACAATTACATATGCGATTAAACATTTTACTTTCCTTTTCATATGTAAATAATTTCGGAACTTAAAGCTGTAAGCAAATTCGATAATTCTATATGCGGAACTAATTATCGACATTCTAATAGGAAATTAAATCAACCAAAAATAATAAATTAATTATACTTACTTGAATTTTCCATGATTTGGATTCGGCGGATCTTTTCTTTTCTCCAATGCCTATCCCTCCAATTTCTCCCTTTATTTCTCTTTGATGATATAAGAGAATCCTTTTGTGTATTTGTTTTTGTGATTTTGTTACCGTATGTATATTTCAAAGGGCATTAAAACATTGTTTTGTAATAATGAAAAGACATGTCCTAAAAAGACATGTCTTTTGATACATACCCTTTAAATTCTTATTAATTACAATAAATCCTCAATTTGTAATTAATCACAAAACCATCATTATATTTCTAGAATTGCGGAATGGTACGGAGGGATTTTCACCCGATAATTGTCTCTTCAATATGACACTAATCATCACCGTGTGTACCTCAATAACAATTATCTAATACTTATATTTATATGAATCAACGTTAGAATAAAATTTCTAACATTCTCCCACTTGATTCATATATGACAAGTATATAAAATAGTTGAGCTCACTTAAATGATCTTATATACGAGTCACAACTTTATAAGAATTAAATTGACCGAATCATGGCAGTCACGGGCCTGGCAAAACGTGTCGATTCCTTCCATGTATCACAAATCAATATAATTCAAACATCTTGAATTTGATAAGATAGACATCTAAACATTATCTTATCCCACAATGTCTTTAAACAAAGACTAAATATCTATAATCATAACAAATATGCATAACTGAAATATGATTCATAGATAAGCAAAATCAAAACTTATATTGATATCTAGAGTTCAAATGCTTCAATGTGCAAGACTTATATTCATACATGTATAATCGTCAGCAATACAAGGACTTCGCGACTACTCCCATTTCACTAACATGGCCAAGAAAGATCTTTGGAGCTAGTCCTTTAGTCAACGGATCCGCGATCATATCATTGGTGCCAATATGCACAATTTGAACTCTTTGATTTTGCACTTCTTCTTTAACCGATAGATATTTTAAATCCATATGCATCCGGCATAGTCTGAGTCTGAATAACCAACAATCTCAAGATTGCTAGTTCTTCTATATGTGAGCATGTGATCTTTGGTGCCTTGTAGATATCTTAAAACTTTCTTTGCAGCTCTCCAGTGAAATTGTCCGGAATTTGATTGGTAACGACCCAACATACCAACCGAAAAACTGATATCCGGTCTAGTACAAGTCTGAGCATACATCAAACTTCCGACTAAAGAGGCATAAGGAATGTCATCCATTTCCTTACGCTCTAAGTCATTCTTTGGACATTGGGATAGCCTGAAACGATCCCCTTTATGTATGGGAACCAGACTTGGTGAACATGATTCCATTTTAAATCTTTCTAAAACTTTTTCGATGTAAACCTTGTGAGATAATCCCAAAATTCCTTGTGATCTGTCTCGAAATATTTCTATTCCGATCACATAGGAAGCCTCGCCCATATCTTTCATCTCAAAGTTACTAGAAAGATAATCCTTAACATCATGTAATAACCCACGATCATTGGCGGCAAGAAGAATATCATCTACATACAATACAAGGATTATAAACTTGCTTCCTACAATCTTTATGTAGATATACCGATCAAAGGTCATTTCTACAAACCCATATGACAATACAGTATCATTGAATTTCAAGTACCATTGTCGGGAAGCTTGTTTTAATCCATAGATAGATTTCTTCAACTTACATACCAGATTGCTTCTACTTGTGGTCTCAAAACCTTGAGGTTGATCCATATATACCTCTTCTTCTAAATCTCCATTGAGAAAGGTTAATCCATAGATAGATTTCTTCAACTTACATACCAGATTGCTTCTACTTGTGGACTCAACACCTTGAGGTTGATCCATATATACCTCTTCTTCTAAATCTCCATTGAGAAAGGCTGTTTTAACATACATTTGGTGAAGCTCAAGATCAAAATGAGCCACCAAAGCCATGACAATCCTTAAAGAGTCCTTTCTAGAAACCGGAGAGAAAGCCTCTTTGTAGTCAATACCATTCTTTTGAGTGTAACCTTTGGCGACAAGTCTGGCTTTATACCTCTCGACGTTGCCCTTAGAGTCTCGTTTGGTCTTAAAGACCCATTTACAACCAACTCTTTTAGAATCCTTCGGCAATTCCGTCATTTCCCAAACATTGTTGTCATCCATAGATTTCAACTCTTCCTTCATGGCCATCAACCATTTGTCAGAATTTCTACTACCCATGGCTTGGTCAAAAGAGATCGGGTCATCATTCATGCTCAAGTCATTTTCATGTTCAAGTGCATAACACATATAATCATTTGAAATAGCTGGTCTTCTATCTCTAGTAGACCTCCTCAAAGCTATTCCTTCTTGAGGTTGCACTTGTTCATTTGCTTGAACATTTTCTTGCTCTTCCTGAACAATGGCGTCAGCATCTAGGTGTGGAGTATCCATTTGTTGTCGTTCCATATTCACGCCCTTTGGGTGTACTACAATAATAGGAACATCAACATTAGATGAATCACTTGATGGATTTTGGTCCATCAATGACTCTCTTATCTCGATATCATGTACTCCCACACTCCCACTGATTTCGCTATTTTCAATGAAGCGAGCATTCCCAGACTCTACAATTCTCGTACTATGGTTAGGATAATAGAATCTATAACCTTTTGACCTTTCTGGATATCCAATGAAATAACCACTAATGGTTCTGGAATCCAATTTCTTTTCATGTGGATTATATATCCTCACTTCGGCTTGACAGCCCCATATGTGAAGATGTCTTAAACTAGGTTTCCTAGATGTCCACAATTCGTAAGGTGTCTTAGGAACTGCTTTACTAGGTAACCTGTTCAATATGTATGCAGCTGTTCTTAATGCATACATCCACAGTTAAATAGGTACAGAACTATTACTCATCATACTCCTAACCATTTCCATCAATGTACGATTACGCCTTTCTGCAACGCCATTTTGTTGTGGCGTGCCGGGCATTGTATACTGCGCACAAATGCCCTTAGACTCAAGAAGTTTCTTAAATGGACCTGGAATTTGTCCAACTTCTGATGTCTTTCCATAATATTCACCACCTCTATCGGAACGTATTACCTTAACCTTTCTATTTAGCTGTCTCTCAACCTCCATAATGAATGTCTCAAGGACATCAACAGATTGAGACTTTTCATGCAGCAAATAAAGGTAACAGTACCTAGAGTAATCATCAATGAAGGTGATGAAATACTTTTCACCACCCCAAGACGGTACATCAAAAGGACCACAAATATCTGTATGTATTAAGTCGAGTAATCCGCTACTCCTTGTGGCAGTATGTTTAGACACATGTTTGGTTTGCTTACCCTTAATGCAATCCACACAAGTGTCATTCCAATCGGTAAAATCCAATTGAGACAAAACATTAGTTTTAATTAGTCTCATAATCCTCTCCTTGGATATATGACCGAGTCTTTTATGCCACAACATGGAATTAATAAATTTAGAACTTAGATTGAAACAATACAAAGTATCTGATAATAAACCAGTACCACATAGGTTTTTACCACGATACAATGAAAAACAACCATGTCCAATCTTAAATTCAAAACCTAATACATCCAACTTTGAAGCGGAAACAAGATTTCTAGAACAATCGGGAACATATAAACAGTTTCTAGATCCATGCAATAGCCCGTATCTAACACGATTCTATATGTCCCGACACCTTCAATTCTAGCTTTCATCCGGTTTCCCATAAATAGAAAGCTTTCACTTTCCAATATTCGTTGGAGATTTAGATAACCCTGTATAATATTAGACACATGAGTGGTTGCACCAGTATCAAGCCACCAAGTATTAGAAGGTACTTCAATCAGATTTGATTCGAAGCATACTGAAACGAAATGTATACCTCGTTTTTCAAACCATGCCTTCCTTTTTCAGGCAATCAGCCTTCTTGTGCACAGGTTTGTTGCAAAAGAAACATTTCAGATTTCCTTGCCCTTCACCATGCTGCACCTTATATGGCTGCTTTCCCTTTTTCTTTCTTTTCTTACTTGGAGCTTTGCAGCTTGAGAAAGCTCATCATAAGCCTATTAGACCTATCCCAATTCTCCCACAGTTTCTTATCTGCCTCAGAACTTGTATCAGTTGGTTTAGTGGACTCATCCATAATGAGAGCTGAATCGAGTCCCAAAAGGCCAGCATTTAGCTTCACATGTTCGATCAGGTCATCATAATTATGCTCATTAAACTTGATACCATTGGCAGTCATACTTAACATAGTGGAGACCACTGCAAATAATCACATCTCACATTTAATTTGCTTTGAATTCAGAAAATTATTCAGACTATATTACTTATACTAAAATATTGTATTTAAATTCACCTTTGGGCAGAATCTAAACACAATAATCAAACAACTTATATAAGATTAATCACAATGTTACCTTAACATATAAGCCATCTTTGGATGTACATCATATGTTAATTAAACAAAGTTCATAATCTATTTCAATTGTTATTAACATGAGTAAGATCTACCTTTGGGTAATCGTATAACTACATGTTAATAACTATAAATGTTTATCATTCTTAAATGTCATTATGAAGTTAAACATTTATATAAATAATTTAAATCATTAATTATCTCGAGTGGACCACTTTGGTGACTAACGCACTCACATAAAATTAATGAATTAAATTACGCGTTCTTTAAACATACTTAGAATTCCGTATATCAATATATTCAGGACTATTTCATTTGTTAATGAAATATTTATTTAGCCCAATGGTCATTCCCACACTAATAACATAAATACCCTGGGTTCGAACCTCTACATATCCAACACTTGACTTATTATTTTATAGCCTAGTGGTTTACCTAATGCCACACAGAGACGCTGGTTCGAATCCTCACGCACAACTCTATTTTAATATATTTTTTTTATTTTATTTTATATATATATATATATATTTATACAGATACATACATGTGTATATATGTATCACCCTCTTGGATTATTTTGCCGAATTTCTTTCGAAACCCATCAAAATCGAAGCAGATTCACCGACGAAACCACTAACAATCCTTTGCTTTGGAATCCGACAATCACTAGACGGGTGACCGACGCCGACGCCGAAACTATCCCTCCGAAATTCCAAAATTCGGCGGAGAACCCCCCGCCGATACGACATTCTCTGTCACCGACGAGCGGCGAGAAGACACGACGAATCGATGTCCTTCCCACACCGTCGATAATGAATCGACGTTTACCGTATACGAGACGAACGAATTCGTCACTGCGGTCATCCATGGTTTCATAAATTTCCGACGGCGACGGCGACGGCTTCGGTGGTCAGTGAGGATTCGGTGGTCAGTGGACAGCGAAGGTTTCGTCGGTGGTTTATGGGAAAGGTTACTTACCGTGAATCGTCCTTGAATTTGTTACAGAGGAGGAGCAAACCTTTCCTTCCTCTGTTACTTCACGTGAATTTTTTTTAATTCTTTCAAACCCATAAAATTACTTGAATTTAACTAGGCATAGAAAAATATTCACCGAACAAATCAATCCAGCAAATATTCATCGAGAATATTCACCGAAATTTTAATTTTATATTTTATCCAATTTTAGATTTAATCAATAAACTTTAATTCGGTGATTTAATTCCTATTAGTAGGCTCTGATATCAATTGTAAGCAAATTCGATAATTCTATATGCGGAATTAATTATCGACATTCTAATAGGAAATTAAATCAACCAAAAACAATAAATTAATTATACTTACTTGAATTTTCCATGATTTGGATTCGGTTGATCTTTTCTTTTCTCCAATGCCTATTCCTCCAATTTCTCCCTTTATTTCTCTTTGATGATATAAGAGAATCCTTTTGTGTATTTATTTTTGTGATTTTGTTACCGTATGTATATTTCAAAGGGCATTAAAACATTGTTTTGTAATAATGAAAAGACATGTCCTAAAAGATATGTCTTTTGATACATACCCTTTAAATTCTTATTAATTACAATAAATCTTCAATTTGTAATTAATCACAAAACCATCATTATATTTCTAGAATTGCGGAATGGCACGGAGGGATTTTCACCCGATAATTGTCTCTTCAATACGACACTAATCATTCACCGTGTGTACCTCAATAACAATTATCTAATACTTATATTTATATGAATCAACGTTAGAATAAAATTTCTAACAAAAACATCTCAATTACACGAGAAAGAAAAAGAAAACCACATTTTTTATATATTTAGATTTTACTTTTATCTAAACAAAAAACTCTATTTATATATAAAATTTCAATTAGATCACAATAGCGGTAACACGCATATGATTATATATTTCTTTTTTACCCTTCAGTTTTTATCTTACTCCTTCAATTTTCTTTAATATTGATTCGGATTTTTTATTTTACATTAAAATTATATTTTATTGTATTTAATTTTGTAACTTATATATTAGACGATAGTTCACTGAAAAAAATGTATTTAGATCAAATAATATATATCTTAATACTAATAAGACTCAAGACTATGTGAATAGTGAAAATTTTTGCATTTTGTATTATAGTTCTTTGAATTTTCTCAATATATGTGTTGTTCAATTTTCAATCGTTAAATTGTGTCATTTTTTCCTGTATCTATTGTTTCTTTTATCATTCATTACTTTTTTCTTACGTGTTTCGTCTTATATCTAGCCTTATGTTGCGTTAAGAAAGTTTTCTTCGTCTCTCATCTTCTCTAATCTCAGCTAGGGAATTCACAATCATATTCCATGTTTAAATCGCTCGATTTTTCCCTTCACGATTGGGTACCAGATATGAAAACATGATAGAAGAAAACAATGAAGGAAGAATTGGAGGTAACAAACGCGTAGAGAGGGCAAGGAACTCGATCGGCGACGCATGGAGGCGAAAAAAAAGAGATCGAAAACGAGAATACAAGATCTAGAAACAATGAGACTTTGACGGACTAGAGACAAAGAGATGGTTACATCGACGGTGCGGCGACGATGCACCAGCCCAAATCTAACCAACGACAATACTAACTTTTTTGATGCGGTGCGACTGATTCATAGGATGAAATCGACGGAGACACTAACAAGAAACGAAACAAAACAGAATTAATCGACGAAAATATAGGCACTTACCGTGGAGGCGAGCGAAGAGAAAGAAACAGTCGGCGTCCATGGAGGCGAGCGTCGCTAGTCAGTTCGACGTCGAGACGAAAAGAGGGAGACGAAGAAAGGGAGACAAAGAGAGGGAGACAGTGATGATGGAGGCGAGCGTTGCTGATCAGGTCAGCGGCAAAGAGAGGGAGACGAGAGGAGGTCAACGGCGAAAAGAGGGAGGCGAGAGGAGGTCGACGTCGGGAAGGAAGAAAAATAAGTAAATTGGAAGCGAAACCTAGGCTAGAAGAGTGTCATATTTATATATAGATATATATATATATATATATTTGGGTACCCGCGGCTACCCGTTTTAGTTATTTTAGAACTTGAACCCGAACTCATAGGTTCGGACAATTTTTCACGGGTTCGAGACGGATGAGTTCTTCGGGTAATTTGTCCACTCTTAATTAGAAGGGAAGAGAAATTTAGTTTTAGGATTTTTTATTTTTTAAAAAAGTTTTAGATTTTTTTTTAAACATTGTGTTTGTTAACTTTTGTTATTTACAATCTATATTTTCTATAATATAAATTTTATATATTTATATTCTAAATATACTTTTTAGATTGGATATATATGATTTACAATTTTGGTCTTTAAAATTAAATTTATTGTAAATTTATATATTTAAAAAATTATTTATTTAAAAATTTTCTTTGTCGCATCTACTCGAACCTCAACCAAAACAATCGCAATAGTATCCCAGACCGAAATCTGTGTTTTTCTCCTAAATAGTTTCCTATGGTAATTTGTGTTTCGCCGGTTATGTGTGAAAAACTTTTGTCTTGAGTGTTTCCTTTCACTCGGAAATGAAATCCTAGGTGACAAGATGGATGGAAGGGATTGATGAAAATACGATAGAGAAAAGTGGTGGATGACGTGATGGAGGGAAATGGTAAGTGGGGATGCTACGGAGGCGGGTGCACAAGATGGACGACGAAGATAAAATGAAAAAGAAGAAATATTGAAAAAGAAGAGGAGAAGAATAACAAAGAATATATACCGTAGAAGTTTAGTGAATGAAAGAAACGTGAAGAGGAAAGTCTTAGATCTAAAGTTCGAATTAGATATAGTATTAAGGGTAGTTTAGTAATTACATAAAGAAATAAAACAATTATAATTAATTCGAAAAATATAAAACATTCGAGTAAATTTTTAAAAAAGTTTAAATTAAATTACTAAAACTTATAAAATATTGTTTATTTTTAAAAAATAGAAATTGATTTAAGTTTTTAAATTTAGATACACTTTTTAAATATTGATTAAAATTTTTGAAAAAGAACCATTAAAATCTACAAATTATAAAAATTAAATTACTCTAAAATAAAACATATAAATATATGAATATATATTCATTAATATTTTTTATAAATGAAAAATTTAATATATAAAATACTAATATATATATGTAATGAAAATATGAATTTGAATTAACAAAAGTGATTTAATTTACAAAATGTATCTATATTTAATAGGAAAAACACCATATTCCCCCCTCGAAAATAATCTTTTTAGTCCTATTTCTCCTTTGATTTTGACCCTCATCCTATCTCTCCCCCTCAATTTTTAGTTTTCATCATATTCCTCCCTCAACTATAAAAAAAAAAAAATCTGACTCCTTCTATCAATTATTCGTTAATCATCTGTTAATCGATCCAATTTTGACTTTAATTTTGATCCAAATTTAACTTGATTTAAAGTCAATTTTAACTCGATTTAACCTGAATTTGTACTTAATTTTGACCTGAATTTTTCATTAATTTTAACAATAAATCAAGTTAATTATTCAAGTTAATCGATTTACATGATTCAATTGATTTCGAGTAAAATTGAGAACGTTTTTTTAATTAAAATCAATTTTCCCCAAATTTGACCTCAATTTTGATCCAATTTTAATCCAATAAATCAACTTAATTATTCAATTTAGTTGATTTTGATTCAAAGTTGAATACGATTTTGTTAATTATATCAAAATTGGATCAAATCGAGTTAATCATTTTGCCCCGATTTTGACCCGAATCCTATCCAATTTTGAATTGTGACCCCAATTTTGACTCGATTTTAACCTGAAACCCGATTTAATTTAAAATGTTATATTTTAGTATATTAAATGTGAATTTATTACACATATAAACAATAAATGTTAATTTTTAGATAACTTCATAAAAATCAAGTTACTTATTCGATTTAATTAATTTTGAATCAAAATTAAATACGATTTTGTTAATTGTATCAATTAAATCAAGTAAATCAATTAAACGGTGTGATTAACTCGATTTTGATATAATTAACAAAATCGTATTCAATTATGATTGAAAAGTAATTAATTCGAACAAGTAACTTGATTTTGATAAAATTATCTAAAAATTAATATTAATTGTTTATGTTTGTAGTAAATTCACATCTAATTTACTAAAATATAACATTTAAAATTAAATCGGGTCAAACTTAAGTACAAGTTCGGGTTAAAATTGAATTTAAATTATTGTCACAATAGGGGTCACAATTTGGGTCACAATTGGAATGGATTCGAGGCAAAATCGGGGTAAATTGAGTCAAATTAATTAACTTCGAATCAAAATTGAATACGGTTTTGTTAATTATATCAAAATCGGATCAAATCGAGTTAATCACACTGTTTAATTGATTTCAAGTAAAAATTCGTACTCAATTTTACTCGAAATCAATTAAATAAAATAAATCGATTAAATTGAATAATTAACTTGATTTATTATTAAAATTCGGGTTAAAATTAAGTAAAAATTCAGGTCAAAATTAAGTACAAATTCGGGTTAAATCGAGTCAATATTGAGTCAAAATTAGGTCAAAATTGAGTCAAATTATGATCAAAAATAAAGTCAAAATCGGATCAAAATTTAGGTCAAATTCAGATTAAAATTGGGTTGGTTAATGGATAATTTACGGATAAATAAGAGAGGAGGTTTTATGCAGATTTTTGATAGTTGAGGAGGGAATAAGATGAACAAAACTAAAAATTGAAGGGGGAATAGGATGATGGTCAAAATCAAGGGGAGTATGACTAAAGTAGTAAGTTGGTTTTTCTATTTAATACTAAAATGGTAAGTTGAAATGAAATGTCATTCTAATAATTTCATTTTTATATTTAAGAAAATAAAATTTTTTAAATGAACTTTTAAAGAAAAAAGAGTAATAATAGAATAATAATTTATAAATATTTCAGAAATATTATTTAAAAATAAATTAATATTTTTTATTTTATTATAGAATAAATTTTTATTTTATCTTTAAAATTCATTTTAAAATTCAAGCGAACGATTTATATTTAGTACTATAATATATGACTAAAATTAAATCTAATATTAATTGAATGGTGCAAGATAAAAAATAAAACAAAAAGTTGGTTTCAACAATTCACATCTCGAGAAAAATTTAATAACATAAGAATATCTGAAAATATATTAGATATGATTTAATCAAAATTCAACCGTGTACATGTTGGCATGTTATCAATTTAATTATTCATTATGAATTTTTTATCAACAAATAAAAAATTTTTCAATAGTATTTTTAATATTGAAAAACTTTCCATGCGCGCGGGTCCAAACTAGTATATATATATATTGAATGATAAAAGTCATTAACATGGTATATTAATGATTTTTTTCCGTACATTTATGACTAATGACATAGATTTAAAGATGAATTCTGAAATTGGGTACATGCATGAACTTGTGAATATTTAATATATATTAAATGTCAAAATACTTTTAACATTCATGATTTTATAAACAATCATAATTTATGAACAGACATAATATTTCTAAAAATCGTAATTTTGTGAGTAAACCGAATTTTGGCTCTTAGTCTTCTAAATAAAGAATAATCATTAAAGAAAAATATCTCAATCAATTCTTCGAAAATTATCTTCTAATGTATCATATAAAACACTCAAATTAGATTTGGCATAAAAATTTTTTGTGAACGTTGAATCCTCTAGACGAAAACAAATATTGTCTTAGAACACTACTTATATATTTTGATTAAAAATCGATATTTATATATTCGGTTCAGTTTATAGTTAATTATTTATTATATTCTATTATTATAGATCAAAGGATCGTTCCAGCATGATCGAATTCTCAAAAAGATATATAACATTAACTAAACTAAACGTGGTAAAAATATAAAAAAAAAAGTATATTAAGACATTTACTATCGATTGGATTGCGTTTATGTAACTTTTCTTCCTTTAATTGTTAGATATTCTACTAATTATCCATGTACATCTCGCTTAATTATTAAAGCGGTAGTAATCAAACTTAATTTATTACATTTTAAATATTGTCACGCATTAAATTTTTTATGTGAAGAATTTGGTTAATATTCCTTTATTCAAGTAAAGAGAATTTTGAAGGATTTTTTACAACCAAATGCATATCGACAAATGGTTAGTATCATGAATATTTTGTATTATTCTTTGGATAGAAATATATACCGATCCCCAATTTGATTTACCAAAAAACATTATTTAAATTAAAAATCGGATTATACATATATATAACATGAATCGAAAATTTTAAAGAAATTTAATATTTATATATAAAAGAAACTAGGGTTGGAAAAAAATATTTGAAGTATTCATGTCAGATTCGTATCTGATTCGTATTCGAACCGAGAATTCGAATATCCGCCGACACAAATACAATACAAATATTAGAAATGAGATATTCGACAAATACAAATACAAATAGTAGACTCAATTATCCGAACTATTAGTATCTATAATTACTAAATAAAAATTTAGTTAATATATAAATACATATATAACAAAATTGAAGTTAATATATAGATACATATATAACAAAATTGGAAATAAAAAACACTACTAATCTTATTTAAACACTTATTATATAAATATATAGACAAATATGAAATATATTTATGATTGGAGTACTAAAATATCAAACATTTTAAAATTACTAATAGTGTTGAAGATTTAATTTACATCCAAAGATGGTTCTAATCCAAATGAGTTGGATAATGTTATAGAGATATTACAATATATGAAAAAAACAG
Source organism: Gynandropsis gynandra (assembly GCA_036759665.1). Lineage (NCBI taxonomy): Eukaryota > Viridiplantae > Streptophyta > Magnoliopsida > Brassicales > Cleomaceae > Gynandropsis > Gynandropsis gynandra. The sequence goes on from CM071868.1 coordinate 1,179,384, forward strand.
AACTCGCTAAATATATAATTTTTTCGCGAGTTTTATTTTATTGTATAAGCTAACAATGTGTTTCATTGTTTTAGGTGAATTACGATATTCGTAGAATTATCGACGAAACAAAATTTAAATGACTTATGTTGAGATGATTATGAATATTTGGTACTTTTTTTTATTTATATTTTATATCTTTACATCTTTGTACGATTTGAATTTTAGTTTTAGATTATATTTGATGATTATTATTTTTTTTATTAAACTATTATATATATATATATATATTACGTTTAAAAAAATATAGATTCATATACGGATATCCGTATATCAGACGGATATCCATTTATCCGACAAATATTTATATTTACAAATATCTGAATTTATAAATACAAATACAAATAAAAATATGAATATTTGCCAAATACAAATACAAATCGTAATATATTCGTAAATATTCGTTATTTACCGAGTCTTAAAAAGCCACGTAGATCTCATCACTCGTGCTCCTATGAGCGTTTTGTATTCTTAAAGCTATTTTGGATGGGCTTTTTTTTCTAATTTCGTTAATTGGGCCATTAACACATAGGTTTCTTCTCGTTTCTGAAAAGTTCAAGTCAAGTTATTACCTTTTTTTATTCTAAATATAATTTTAATTACAATTTCTTGAAAATCATATTAAAACTATAAAAGGTTAGGAAAATTATTATTTATATTCTATTAAAAATCATGATTAGTTCAGTATCAAATTATTAAAGCATGTAACATGGAAAATGTATTATAAAATTAGATGGCATAATATTAATTTACTTTAGAAAGAACAAATCATTGGAAAGTCTCAGTCAAACAGGAATAAGCTCTTTCTTTTGGAACAGTTTTTATTTACTTTTTTTTTTCAATTTGCCTTTTTGAAGGCATATTTCTTTGCTTCTATCACAAGAAAAAAAAATAAAAATCGATCTTTTGTATGTTAATAGTTGTAAAACAATATTACATTCATTAAAATGAAAACTTAAAATACATTTTCAAAAGAAAAAATATTGACTATTCATCAAAGTCTTCGTTTGAAAAAGAGTATTTACATGTGAAATTGGTGTATTTATACTATCCATTTATGACTTTTTTATGATTTATGGTGTTTTGTTTCATTTTATCTATTTAGTTATAATGTTGTATTTTTTTAACGATTATAAGTTATTGTGATTTAGATTGAATGGTTAAAAACTCTTATGATTATGATATATTTTATAGTAAAAAATTATTTAAACTTTGTTATTTTTTATACTTTAAATTATATTTTTTTAAATAATCAATTTATTGATTTTATTAATTTATAAAATATTTATATTAATTTTATATATATACATATATTTGTGATTAAATATAGTATATATCCAACAAAATAGATGATAAATGAAGTTAATCAATAAAATACAATGTCAAATATCACGTGATATAAACCACAGTAACTAAATAATTTATAAGAACATAATTAAAACTCACTTATTACAAACCAAAATACATATTACCATTTCAAATATTTTGAAATTTTTTACTGTTATTCATTATTGATTATCTTTCTAAACAATTTTTAAATTAAATTTAATATATTTTGTAAATTTGAAAAATTAAAAATGATATATAGATAGATAGATATATACATGCATATATACATATAAATACATATAGACATACAAATAAATACATATATTTATGTGTATATATATATGTGTTGATATAAATACATATAGACATACAAATAAAACATATACATATGTGTCTATATATATTTATGTGGATATATATACGTGTTGATATAAATGCATGTATATATTTATATATATTTCGTCGATTCAATATAAAGTTAACAATAACAATTCTTTTATTATTCTAGACATCCGATAACAAGTTAACATTAATCATCTTCAGATTCACATAATTCTTCCATCGATTTTTGTGTTTCTGAATTTTATTCAAATTTTTTCTCTTCTTCGTTTTCTTCTATCTCTTCATCTTCAATTTCTTCGACTTCACCATGTGCCAGTGCTTCAACAGTAACTTCATCAATAGCAACAATATCGGTGGTTTGTTGTTGCATGGCCAATTGTTGGTCTTCTGTACTGTCGATAAATTTACCCATTGGAAGTATTTTCACTGTTAAACGCCAACCTGAAGATTATCTCATATGTGGATAGGAAACGTAACAAACTTGATCGACTTGTGACGCAAGAATAAAAGGCTCGTATTTTGCATATCTTCGTGTAGAGTTAACTTCTACGACGTCTAATTTGTTTATTCGTGTTTCGCGATCGTTTATTGGATCGAACCAATCACATCGGAATAACATCACTCTTAGACCGACGTAGGCTATAAAAAATGACAAATATAAGTCAATATATTCTAAAATATCATATGTGATATCGATAAGAAAATTTTTGGATTAGTAATGATACCTGGATATTCCAATTGCAAAATATATTTCAAAATCCCATAGAAATCTAGTTCATCGGTCGATTCACAATAGCTTTCACCTTTCACATATACACCATAGTTCATAGTTGACTTCAATTTTTCGTGCTCGTAAGTATGAAAGTTGCTTTCACACATACACCATATTTCATATTTGACTTCAATTTTCTGTGCTCCTAAGTATGAAAGTTATAACCACGTGTAGAATACATTGGCCAATTTGTAACTTTTACAATTAGTCATTTAACAATGGGTGATTACCAATCTTAATCTGCATTACAAAGGAAACAATCATCGATAAAGCGTATTATATATAAAAGTAATTTATTAATATTAATTTATCATTTACTTACATATTGTCTTATCCATGTGGAGAAATATCTTTCTTTAAGTTCCTGGAGTTGAGATTCATCAATATTCACATATGTATTCTTCAATACATCATCAAAAATCCTGAAAAAATGTCAGAAAAATTTTGTTAATATTAAAAATAAAATACGCATACATAATTGAATCCATATTTATAGGATATTACCTTTCAAAAGGCCGTAGATATTCACAGTTGAGTAAAACATACATATGTGCGATGTGTAGATCTCGTTGTGATAGCCATAGATCTTTTGCCTTACAAGTTGTTCGACCAACTCTGCAAAATATATCGCGAACATCTGGTACTGGATATGAAAATACCACACCACCATCAAAACATCTGTCTGGATTTCTATTTCGTGTTTGAACATGTGGATCGAAGTAGTAAGAAGTGAAGAACGATATCTCCTAATTGACGTATTGTTCCACAATTGAACCCTCTGAACGAGCTTTTCGTTTGGTTTTTTTCTTCAGATGGAACATTAATATCTCGAATAGATACATCCAACGAAATTGAACTGGACCTCCTAATGCGGCTTCGTGTGGTAGATGAACTATCAGATGCTCCATAACATCGGAGAATGATGGTGGAAAACTCTTCTCCAAGTTACATAGTATAATAACTATGTTATTTTTAAGCCTACGAACCACATCTACACTTACGTTTCTCGCACATAAATCTCAAAAAATATGTCAATACTTGAAAATTCAAGTATTAATTAGTAATTAACAGTTAATATATGTAAATTATTAAACATTATACTATATAAATAAAATAATCAATGATACATCCAATTGCTTCGTGTGCATGTTTGTCCATCAATTTAAAAAAACATATGGGAAGTAGTCTTTGCATGAATACATGAAAATCGTAACTTTTCATCCCGGATAATTTTCCTCCATTAATATCGACGTACTTTCTGATGTTAGATGCAAAACCATCAAGAAATTTCACGTATTCCTTCAACCATTTCAATAATTTATATTTCTCATCATTCGACAATCTGAATATCGGAACTAGAGCTTTACCGTTGTCACTTATATATAACTCATTCCTTGAGCAATACTCTTCTAGAACCTTCCGTGATTAAATGTTATCCTTCTTTTTCCTGTGACATTTAGTACCATGTTGATGATATTATCGAAATTTTTTTTCTATGTGCATGACATCAAGATTGTGGCGAATCTTCAAATTTTTCCAACAAGACAGATCCCAAAATATGCTCTTCTTATACAATTATGGGTAATTCCATAATGATTGTTCCCTACACAATCTATACTCATAGGAATACCAAAGCAAGAATTTGTTCATACAAAATCTTTTCGTCGGTCATAACTGGAGGGGGAGATTTTTGCACAACTATATTCCTTTTGAAATTCTTTTGGTTGCGTCATAATGTATCATCCGGAGGAAGAAAACGACGATGAAAATCAAACCAACTTGTCTTTCGTCCATATTTCAACTGAAAAGCATTTGTTTCCTCCATGTAATATGGACAAGCCAATAGACCATACGTTATCCATCCAGATAGCATACCGTAAACTAGAAAATCACTTATTGCCCATATAAGAGCACCTCGTAATATAAAATTATATCGTGTCGAAACGTCGTACATTGGAACTCCCTTCCATAATTCTTTTAATTCTTCAATCAGTGGTTGAAGAAATATATCCAAACTTCTTTTCGGATGATTAGGCCCAGAAATCCATATTGTTAAGAACAAAAACTCACGCTTCATGCATATATCTGATGGTAAATTGTACGGTGTCATAATAACTGGCCACAACGAATAATTTCTCCTAGACATCCCGAATGGATTAAAACCATCAGTGCAAAGGCCTAAACAAACGTTTCGACTCTCAGCTGAAAAATCAGGATATACCTTGTTAAAGTGTTTCCACGCCTCACCATCTGAGGGATGACACATTTCTCCATCGAGACTTGAATGCTCAGTATGCTATCTCATGTCGCTTGCGGTCTTCTCAAATTGATACAATCTTTTTATCTTGTATGTAATTGGTAAATACTACATACGACGAAACATAACCCGTTTTCCATTTCTTGTCAAATAAAACCGATCTTTTTCCACAAAATTGCTCAAATTTCAAGTTTATTTCCAAAAAATCATACATTTGTGTTGGCAAACATTAATATTTTTAGATCTCGCATTTTAAATCCTCCTTCTTTCTTCTTTCTTTCTTTATTGTATTACATTATAGTAATATATAACTACAGATGTACATGTAGTTAAGGAGCACTTGTAAGGTTTTATCCTATTCATGGGGATTCCGTAAATATTCCATTCCAAAAATTGAAAAATTGATTTTTTTAGATTGGATGCAGTTACTAATTCATGATCTGGCATGTACAGAATGAAAATTTCATTCTCGATTCTACCAGAATTTTTATGAAAGTCTTTCATTTGCTTCTCTTCGATGGAAGTTTTATTTTCCCAGAATGTATCCTAATTTTTGGTCTGATTCTTCTTCTGATGATCGGTTCAACCTCTAATAAAAAATATATACCTTGGTTATATTTCATCTCTTCAACAAGTTTCGTAATGAGCATAACGACCCTATTGTTCCGATGGAAAGAAGAACCTATGATTAGCTTTTCAGGAAATTTCCAAACGAACAATTTCAACGAAATCTTTCAATTTCTTATTTTACTATGGCAATAAACCCAATGATTTCATCATCTTCTTTGTTTCTTAATATGACTCAACTGCATTATTATCTTCAGGCAAATAATCTCTTACTAATTGCGATATAAAATCCATGCAATTCACAGAAAGATTATTTTCAGTCTTCAAATTCATCAAGCCATGCAGATAGAGACAACCGTGAAAGATCACTTCTACAACCATCATCAAGTGGATGTCCAGCACTTTCTAACATTTCAAAAAAAAACTTTTCGCTTTTTCATTCGGATCTTTTTCAATATTTCCATCTTCATTTCTTTCAACGAATTCATTTTGCACCATTCTACATACCGGTTCATTTCTACATCTTGAAAAGTCTCAGACACTTAATGATGTACAATACCTCTGCTACGGGTTCATTTCTACATCTTGAGAAGCCTCAGACACTTCAGGATGTACAATACCCCTACTAAAATTTTCCACAACAATACTAGGTCGTGGTGCAAAATTCTCTCCATGAGATAGAGTAAACCCTTTTAAATAAAGATGATTCCAAACGGTTCTCTCATTAACAATTTTTTTTATTTTTGTGTTTGACGCATGGACAAACAAACTTATCGATTTCTCTATAAACTTGTTGATTTGTCGCCATCGTCATAAACTGTGTAACGCCTTCTATAAATTCCTTCGATACACCTTGAGTTTCCGGATCAATTCTTCTATACATCCACTATCTAGAAATGAAAATATTTGATCTCGACGATGATGCCATTATAATCAGAAACAATAACAGATATGTAGAGAAATATATGAGAATTGTGTGTGAGAAACGGATGGAAGGAGGAGAGGTTAAATATGTAATTTTTGGACCGATTAAGGACAGATTACAGACTAAGACAAATATTTCCCAATGAGCCGTCCCGAATACGTCCCAAAATTTGTAGACGGATGGTATTAATGCCCACAAATTGCGGACGAACGCTAATGTGGTCCGCAATTTACGGACGGATGGCTCCGCCGTCCGCAAATTTATGGATAGACTCTGTTTCCGTCCGTAAATTGCGGACGTCCTTGAAAGCGGTCTCCAATCCGCAACGGTTCCTAAATCCGTCCGCAATCACGGACGACTAAGGGACTACACTCCGGTCTGCAAATTTGCGGACGGATTAAAGACGGATTTATTTTCCCGTCCTTAAGCTATCCCTAATCCGTTCCTAAATTTAGGGATGACTCTTTCAATCCGTAAATTCCGTCCGAAAATGATCATTTTCTTGTAGTGCAAGTTATTAACAAAATAGTTTAAATCATGTTTTAATCAAAAGTTGAGTTTTCAATGAGTAATAGTGTTCGTAATACTAAATCTGATAAACAATCGAAAATTATGATACATTTTAGTTTTCAGATGTTTTTAGAGAAATTTATAAATTTTATTTTGTATTTGTGTTTACTTTTAGACTCGTACTAATATAAATACTCTTTAAATTAAAAAAAATGTTACATTTAATTTTTTTAATATATAAAATAAATAAATAAATAAAAATTGAACAAATGACCTCACATCATTCAGATATACTACTTTTTCTCCATTTTTTTTTACTTTTATTTATTTGAAAAAAGAAAATATGATTGAATCTAACCAAAATATATTCAATTCAACCTGAAAGAAAAAGATGCTTCCCCAGGGCGAGTGGACCGATTGTAGGTCCATTTTTCCTCATCACTGGACTCAAAAGGCCCACATCTGTTGGTATAACTAAACCAGTTTTACCGGTTTAGTTATCGGTTTCACAGTACCATTCTCCGGTTTACTAATGATTAATAATCCGGTCTGCTAAGCATTTGAATTACATGCATAATAATCCGGTTTAGCATTCTAGGTCCATCAACTATCGCTTTCGGTTTAGCATTACTTGGGGTCTTTAACATTTGGATTTAGATGCATAATTATAAGACTGATTGGTAAATTATCCTTCGACCGACTAAAAGAATGTAATAATTATGAATTATGGTTTTATCATCAAATATGATTTATTTATATTATATAATCTTATCTACATTGATTATCGTAGACTTAAATAAAAAAAAAACTTATATAATCATATGGACTAGATTTTTTTTTATAAAACCTAAATTTATCTATGATGTTATAATAGTGTATTTTGTGTATTGAATATTTTAATAGTACATATTTATCTATAATGTTTAAATTTAAAGTCAAATAAAGAAATGATGAGATATTATATTGTGGTATATCAAATATATATGACATATATTAATACAAATATTGTTTTATCTAATTTTATTTTGAAATTATTAATTCTTGAATTGAATTAGACTAAATGGGGCAATCAATTTCATGGTGCATATGGGAATGGGGCATGAAATGATGAATTATTATTAAATAAAAATGTTAAGAATTATATATATAAACCACCGACCATATAATAAATGATATAATAAATGGTGGAGGTTGTCAAAGACTTCCAAATATAAATGCCCAATTCAATGTTGTCTGCATTTCCTCCTTAGTTACGTAATAAGTCACGTTTACTAAGTATTAAATTCTTGAAATAAATAATACACTGATTATAACATTTTATATTACATATATGTGAACAATTACATAAAATATAAATTAATAAATTTATATTATTATACTCACGATTATTTTATCTATATTATCATATTTAATATCAATAGATAAAAACAATTTTATATAGTTACCAAGTGACATGTTTAGTTTTAACACGATTGATATAGATAACTATTTTGTTTATAGATTGAAATTAATTAATGGGATTTTTTATAGAAAAATTATAATTTGCACGTACAAAAAATGTTACAATTACAAATTTAGAAATAAAATATAGGAGAATGGTTAAAATTATTTGGAATAAAAATATGATGGATAATTTGTCAAGATAAATAAATATTTATACACATACGTGTAAGATAATATCAAGATACTTTCGTAGGCTTCAGGACTTCATGTATATCTTCGTAAATCTAAGAAAAAAATTGGAGAAAATACATATGTGTCCTTTTTTTTGTTATTGAAAATACATACGGTTTAATATTTTTGTTAGTAAAACGAAATTTGTTTCAAAATTGAGAGAAAAACAAGAAGCAATTTCGAAGTTGAGAGCAATTTCCCGCAATTTTCGAGCGATTTTCAGTCATTTTCGAGCGATTTTCACTGATTTCGAACAATTTCCAACGATTTCAAATAACTTTCAACAATTTTCGAGCGATTTCGAGAGATTGCGAACGAATTTCAAGGGTTTCATGGGTTGGATAAATCGTATAGATCACATAGATCACAAATGTAACAAGGATCATATGAATAATAAAAGTCACATGAATCATTTGGGTTGCATGGATCGTGTAGATCACTGAGATAATTCGAAAATATATCAATATTATAAAAATAAAAATAAAATTATTTTTAAAAAAATGATAAAATTAAAACTTATTAACATTTCAATGGTATTTTTGAAATTATTCTCTATAGATATATTTGGCATTATATGGAGAAAACGATAATAAAAAGAAGCGAAGAAAATCAAAGTGGGTCCTACAAGGAAAAATGTGGGCGAACCGGGTCAACCCGAATACCAACGGGAGAATCGTTTTCCTCGTGGTTTGTATCGGTTCTTAGTGTGGACGCAAACACCCTCTTTACGGCGAATCTCGGACCGGAGACATTATCTCCTGCATCGCGCCCCACACACACTTGCCTCATGTGTGGATATGATATGTATACATGTATATGTAAAATATGCCTACGTAATTTCATATGCATTTTCCTATTAATACACATCCATTAATTTCATCTAATTTATACACTATTTTACAGTTTATCATGTTACGTATTAACGATTTTTAAATATGATTTATACAATTTATACACTATATTATAATATATAGTAATTTTAAATCGACTAGATTTATAATTAACTTTTTAATAACATTTTATATATTTATAATGAACTAGAATAATGATTTATGAATTTAATATGAGAAATTAAAAGATATTATTTGAAAAATTGAATGATGTTTATCTCTATGCACGAAATTTATAAATTTAAACGAGATTATATCTATTTATATTTTGGAATTGACTAGTTTCATCGAAAAAAAACTGTGTTTTCTTGTCATTACCAAACGCTGAAATTTAAAATAAATGTATAATATTGTATCATGATTGCGTTTCGTGACGATTTGATATATATATAGTATATATATGTAATGTAGATGTACATTTTTATATACATAAATATATACACAAAAAATATATATACACATGTGTTATAGTGTGTTCTTCTACATCTAGTAGGACATAACTCATAGATTTCTCTTATATATGCTATTGAACAAATTTAAACTCTTTAACTAATTTCTAGTTTAGTTAGATCCAAATTCATATGTGACATGATATTGGAGTATTTTTAGGATAACATGAATATGATGGAGCGAGTGAGACATAATCTAAACTCTTGAACTAATTTTGATATTAGTTCAATCCAATCTCATATATGACAACATATATATATATTGGTTGAATATATATATATATATGCATATATCTAATTTTTTTAATATAACTATATATATGTATATATTAAATATATATATACATATATATATGCATGTGAATATATGTATATACATGTATTTTATGTATATAAATATATATCTATATCCATAAATATATATTAATATATATGATCTTTGTTGATTATATATGTTTTACCATAAATGGTATTTTCCATAGAAAGAGTATTGAGCCAAAGATCGTAGTTCTCAAACAAGTAATCGAAAAGATTCCAGAGCATCTTCTAGTTTATGTATTGTTCCTCCAATGATAGTGTTACCAAGGACTTCTTGGTAGGGGTGGGCAATCCGAGTTTCGAAACGGGTTTCTCGGGTTTGGTCCGGGTTCGAGTTCTTCGGGTTATAAAAATTTGAACCCAAAAAAACCCATTTGGTTTTCATGACGAGTCCTCGGGTTTCAGTCCGATTTCGGGTTGTTCGGGTTTTGAAACACTGAACCCAAAAAACCCGAATTGTATTTGGATTATTTAGATATTTTTGATAATTCGGGTTCTTCGGGTTTTTTGGGTTATTTAAGTACGGATAATTCGGGTTTTAAACGGGTAATTCGTATTTTAAACGGGTAATTCGGGTTTTAAACGAGTTTTAAACGTGCGAGTGAAAGGGAGAGGGAGCTTGACTCACGGTTTAGGGTTAGGGTTTAGGTTTTTTTTTTCGAGTTGTTTGGGTTCCTCGGGTTATCCCGAACCCGAACCGACCCGAACCCATTTGGGTTTTTGATATTAACCCGTATGGGTTCTCTATAAAATCTATATATGTCATGGGTTAGGTTATTCGGGTTGGATCGCTTCGGGTAACCCGAAATGCCCACCCCTACTTTTTGGCGAGCTCTAATTTAAAGTAGATGATGATGGATAATATAGTCTTTCAATGGCATGTTTCGATAGCTTTTGACTCTTCCTTGCAAAAGTAAGTATATTATTGTTTCGTAACCCTCTATGATTCAGTCGTAATATTCTCTTTGCGTTTCAAATTTTATGATTGACAACATTTGCGGACGATTGCGATTCCATCAAACGCTTTTTGACTCGCTAAAAAACGTAATATCGTGTTTGCGTACATGTGTCTATCCACCAATTTGGGTCATATATACACATATATACATATTCATACATAAATACACACATATATACATATATAATTTTCAAATCCACATACTTTATATACAATCTTTAACAAATACATACATACATACATACATACATACATACATACATATATACATACATACATACATACATACATGTAAATAAATATTATACATATACATATATATTTTTTAACTCATTTATATGCATGTACATATACATGTATATGCAGATACACATAAACATATATATACAGTGGCAGATGTACATTATTTTTTATTAGGGGTAATATATAATTGAAATAACATAATTATAATGAATATATTAAAATATAATATTGAAAATTTTAATATTTTGTAAATGTATTTTATGATTAATTATACTTTAAAACTTATCTATAATGATATTTATGATTTTTTTAATTTAAATATTGTTGAATAGTACAAATGAGATAATTATTAAAATATGGTTAACAAATTCGAATGTCTAAGTTTGTCTTCACAATATTTATTATGAAAAATATATATCTCGACAACAAATAGGTAAAATCAAAATTTTTTTGAAAAATTATACATAATTTAAATATTTAAATAAAATTAAAATTATTATAGATAAAAAAGACGAAATAAAAATTAATTTTTTTATAATTTTTAATATTTAATAGTTTTTATTTAAATTTTTAATAAAGAAAAAAAACAATTTTGGTCACATATCCTGATCATAGAATGTGCCCTGCATTTATAAAAGCGTACATACATATATATATATGTATATATACATATATATACATATGTGTATATAAGCATGTATATTTATATATATATATGTTTATAAATGTGCATATGTATGTATAATTTTTACTAATATTTTACAATTTATAAACATATTAAATTGATTTAAAAAATTTTAAAAATTTAAAATTTCTAATTAATAATTATAGCAACTAATTACCATCAATCATGAATAAAAATATAACCAATCACAAATACATGACAATATGATTAAATCCTTTTTTTCTTTTATTTGTCACGAATATGGAAAAATCAAATACTTATCTTTCAGCTATTCAACTCTTTGTCAATTCTTCAATGGATAAATATTGTTTTCACAAAAAGAAAATATTACTATATTGATCAAAAGAAACATCAATTTTTTAACATTTGTTTTTAAAGAGGACCATGAATTTTTTATCGTCAATAAGGCATTTCCCATAACTCTCCAATTAAAATATACTAAAATTTGTATTTTTATGGTTACCATATTTAATATTTTTTAAACATATTTTCATAGAAAGATTATGGACGGTCTATTATATTTTTTTTAATTTAGATTTCGATTAATATACATATTTTTTCACAATAAAGATTCAAACACAAACACTTATAAGTATACCCAATTTATAAATTGAACTAACATATCTTAAATTATTCACTTATATAAATTTTATGGCAATATTGTTGTACAATGCAACCTAATCATTTGTTAGGTCATCTCGAAAAAAAAATGGCACATTCAGCTGACTTTTTTTTTGGATAAAAAATCATTTCAACTCGTCAAAATAATTTGATTAGAATTTTTTTTTGGACAGGGAGGATGTTACCAATATTTCACAATCTTTGATCGGTTGTATTTGCCTTAAATTTTGGAGTATTTAACTGTGTTTGCAAATTGCAATAAAACCCAAAAGTGATACTTTATTAAAGGTGTCTTTAACTTTTTATGATTTGTGTTAACTTTCTAATGCATAAATTTATTATTTATATTTTAGGAACATAAAGCTTATGGATATCGGTTATGGTAGCTACATTTTTAAATTCAATGAATAAGAAAACATTTTTTATACAATGAATTGATATTATTTTTTGCAATTAGTCGGATATGATTTAGTTCTATCTGACTGATAAGTTGAAAATATTTTTCCACTTTTAGTTATAATATTTATGTTAAAAAAAATTTCTTATTAATCAAAATTCTTAGTAAAAAAATGTAATGCATCATATAAGAGTATATATAATTATAAATTAGCTATTATAATTGTTATGATAAGTTGTCCCACATCGGCTAGGACATGAATCTTGGGACTTGTATATATGGTGTTCGGCAACCCTAAACTCTTGAGCTAGCTTTTGAGATTAGTTAGGCCCAGCCCATATTTGACATGGTATCAGAGCCCGGTTCGTCCCGATTTGAATATACCGATGTTGGGCCCCCGATTGTGATATCCACGCTCCAGGATCGAGTCTGGGCGTGAGGGGGAGTGTTATGATAAGTTGTCCCACATCGGCTAGGACATGAACCTTGGGACTTGTATATATGGTGTTCGGCAACCCTAAAGTCTTGAGCTAATTTTTGAGATTAGTTAGACCCAACCCATATTTGACAATAATTTTTATTCAACAAAAAAATATAGAAACGAAATAATCACATCAACGCTGATTCAAACATGATTATTTTGCACTCGGTATAAGAGACAAGAGAGAATATATATGGCCCCAAATGCTTTAATTTAAAAAGAAATAATAGAAATGGAAATGTTAATGAAAAGGTTGATGATCATTAATCCATAATTATTGTCCTTTACATATACACATACTCACATATCCATTACGAATATTTATATTTCCATAATCTGCTTTGAAAATCTGTACTTGTCTGAAGATAAATGAATAAAGCTAATATGAAAAAATAATAATTTTGATCTTTCTTTTTAATACAAGATATAAATATTATAATATTTAAGTACCTTTACAGTTAACATAATAATCATTAACAGTAAGAATCCTCAATATTCGAATCCGAATTTTGTATGTTATTCATATTAATTAAATATTTTTTATTATTTATATTTATATTGAAAATTTTGAATATTGATAAACTAGTATACTGATATTTGTATTGAAATTCGAGTCTAAAAATGGTTTAAGATCAAATCGGAAAACGAATTAAAAATATTAACAGGTTAACGAAGAAGAAAGTAAAGGCAATCCGCAATACATAGGGGGTTGGCGAGAGTCTCATAGTTATATATTATATATTTTGATTTGTAATTAGGTTATTCCAATTTGATTTATATATAATTATTTATATATTTAATAAAATACGTTTTTAGCATATTCCCATATAAATAGTTTGAATATTTCAACCTATTTATTTTAATATTCGACAAATATTCATTTCTAACCATTTATATTTGTAATATATACGTCATAGATCAAAATTTTGGGTTTAAATACATAGCATGTACAAATTTGAATATTTTTCCCTTTAATTATAACATGTCTATATGTTAAAAAATTCTTTTTATTTTTTTCATTTATATGCATCAGTTATATACAACCAAAGATGTAACTCTATTAACGGTAACTAACCGAAACAAAAATCAACAACCAACCAAACCAATACATACAATATATATATATATATATATATCTCCACTATACGTCCTCTCAAGTTGGAGCGTGAAGGTCAACATCCAACTTGGACCGTAGACGAAGAAAATTTTGTGTTCGGAGTGCCTTCGTAAAGATATCCGCGAGCTGGTTATGTTTTCGAATAAACGCCATCTATATCGTCCGTTGAGTAGCTCATCTCGGATGAAGTGAAAGTCAATCTTGATATGTTTCGTCCGTTCGTGAAACACCGGATTCACCGCGAAATGTAACACTGTCTGATTATCACAATACATACGTATCATAGAATGATGCTCCACACCAAAACAATGCAGCAACGTCTTCAACCACTTTAATTCCACCGTTAGATTTTCCATAGACTGATACTTTGCCTTCGTCGAAACACGATACACAATCGATTGTTTTTCCGTTATCCAAGAAACCAGCGAGTCTCCAAGCATTACCGCATATCCGCTAACCGATCTCCGAAAGATTTAATATAACGTCCAATTGTTATTCTTCATTATTGCATACGTTTCGATCTAAATGAGTAAATATTATTTAAATATTACTAAATAATAGACATGAGTTTTGACTTTTGAGGTTACCTTGTTTATGAGAGAGATAATAAGGCTTCATATTATGGGGTCGTGGCGAGAAATCAATCGGGACCGCTAAATATAGAATCTACACATTAGTCAATCAAAGAAACCAAATCAACAACATAAGCAATAGTATAATCTCGAGGGAGGAGGACGACGGGTGCGAGAACTGAGGCGAGGGAAGAGAAGACGAGCGCGAGAACAGCAGCGAGGGAAGAGGACGACGGGCGCGAGAACTGAGGCGGGGGAGGAGGACGACGGGTGTGAGCACTAAGGCGGGGAGGAGGACGACGGCGGTGGAGCTAGACAGAGAAAGATCGAGCGTTGAGTTGAATGAAGAGAGAGGTCGAGCGGTCGAGCGATTCGGCTGAGAGGGAGAGAGAGGTCGAGCGATTCGGCCGAGAGGGAGAGAGACGTCGAGCGATTCCGCCAAGAGGGAGAGAGAGGTCGAGCTCAGCTAGGGTTTGCACTTCGGTCGAGAAATTCGACCGAGAGGGAGAGAGGGAGAGCGATTCGGCCGGGAGGGAGAGAGAGAGAGCTCGAATAGGGTTTGTACTTCGGGCCAATTTCGGGCTCGGGTAGCCCGCGGGCCAAGCCCGGCCCGGCCCGAATTTTGCGGGTCGATTTTTTCAAGCCCGAGCCCGTCCCGATTGTTAACGGGCCTATAATTTTCGGCCCAAACCCGCAATTTTCAGGTCGGGTTTCAGGCCGGATTTCGGGCCGGGCTAAAAATTGACATCCCTAAAAATAGTCTTATTATCATCATCTTTGCCACATGAGCATGTCTCTTTGAAATCAACTCCTTATGTCTGTCGGTTTCCCAATATTACAAGCCTCGCATTATAACGTTCTATGGAACCATTTGCATGAAACTTTATTTTGTAAACCTATTGGCAACCTATCGCCTTCTTACCCGAAAGATGAGTTAACGTCCAGGTCTTGTACTTTTCAAGAGTTGATAGTTCCAATTGCATTGCATCATTCCAAAGAGGAGAAGTCACAACTTTGCTATAATTTTGTGGTTCAACACCAGCAGTAAGAGTTGCTAAGACTGTCCGATGCGAATCTGAAAAATGACCACAAGTCACAAAATTGGCTATTGGAAGACGAATCTGAAGCAACTGTGGTAGAATTGGAAGAAGCAGGAGTGAGATCTGCAACACATCGCGTTGTGTATGTAATGTAATCTTTCAATTTGAAAGATGGTATACGAGGACGCAAATTTCCTCAGTATCCAAATCTATATAACTCACTATCCTTTTTTAGATACCGAAAATCTAAGAAAAACACAATGATGACCCCGTTGTTCAAATTTTTCTTTTGTCTTATGTCCTTTGTGTGCATAGAAAAGACATCGAAGATACGTATATGTATGTAATCAGGATCCTTCCTGATGAGCAATTAATATGGTGTATGTTCATTTAGGAGAGTAGACGATGTTTTGTTAATCGAGAATGATGCTTTCAGTACACATTCCCCCAAAATAACATTGTGGGGTATGCGCCTGAAACATAACAGCTCGTGCTATGACGATCTTTTCGTTTGACTCGACGATTCTGTTAGGCAATGTATACACAATTAGTCTGGTGTACAATCTCAACCTCCAAAAAATAAAGACGAAGACACCGAAACTCAGATCCTTTATCAGATCGGAACACTTTGATATTCTTGTCGAAAAACCATAGTACAAAAATTCCTTTATCACTCTAAATTTCATTCTTCACAATTAACAGGTTTGTCCATACGACTCGAGAATAATCATTGAAAAGGGTCAGAAAATACGTTGCTTCATAAGTATATGGCGAATTAGCGCCCCCCACACGCCACAATTAATGTACCAAATCAAATATGCCTTTGGCTATATTATCACTCTTAAATAAACAAGAGCGTGTTCATTTTCCCCTTTGACAAGCATCACACGAGTCCTTATTCGTAGATTGATTGTCAACAAAATTCAATTTTGAAAACAAAGAAAGTACATCTTCAGACGGATGCCCAATTTGTGGATGCCACATAACTTGCGAATTCATACTGCTAGTATGATGAACGCTTTCTATAATAACACCTCGAAAATGATACACACAATTATGTTCTTCAACCGCTCCAATGAGGTTCTTCTTAATATGGTCCTGAATCACACACAATTTATCAGTAAATGTAATGATACAGTCATTCTATCGAAATAGTTTCGCAATGGAAACTAGCGTGCATTGTAGATCGGGCACATATAGAACATTTTTCAAACGAAGACAATTGCCTAACAACATCTTGTCGTGTTGTGTAGACATCATTTCCTGACCATTTGGTAAGCTAATCGAGTACGTAATAACATTCACACGATTCACCAAAAGAGCACGTGTTCTGGTCATATGATGTGACGCGCATGAGTCGAGAATTAAATCGGGCATTACAATCTTACCTAAGAATATTATTCCGTCCCACCATTCTGAAGATTCATGAGACGAAGGAGTGTGTTCCATTTTTCATCATTGAATCCTGGAAATGCAATATGCTCTGGTTCAACAACATATTGTGTATGTTCTCCTGGTGCCACTGCTGCATTGGCTTGAACAGCTCGACCAATACCTCGGGGATTTGTTCCACGCAATGTGCCTCTTCCCTTTGATCTCGATCGCTTTTGTCTTTATCCCCACCATTCTGGATATCCAAGCAGTTCAAAACAAGATGAAAATTCATGACCTGGTTTCTTGCAAAAGAGCACATCACGTTCTTGTCTTAGACTCTTACTGTAGTAGCCACTAGTTCTGGAACAGATTGAACATAATAGCCTACAGCCTCCATCAGATTCTCTTTCGATCGAACCATTGTATTTATGCTTTCTTTTTTAGTCACCATAGAGAACACATGTTATGCTCGGTAAAGGTTTCATATTAAAGATACAAAATGAACTTTACCAAATCTCTCATCCAAACCCATAAAAAACTGATGAATATGCTCTTCGTCTTGTATCAATGCAACATTAATCTGTCCACAATTGCACGATCGTATATGTTTATACGCATCCAACTCGTCCCACATCTTCTTTAGACGTGCAAAATAAGCTTACACATTTTGTCTTTGCTGATGATAACGAGACATTTCAACACGTGTTTGGTACACACGAGAGGCATTTTCGATAGAAAAATGATTTCTCAAGTCTACCCACAACGTTCGCACCTGATCCACGATAGAAAAAGTGCGAAGCGACGTATCAATTGTATTGAAAATCCATTCCACCAACACCAATCCCCATTCAACATACTATGGTTCCTCTTTCTTTGGTGGTTTGATCGAGTTGTCAATAAACCTGATCTTCCGCTTCGTTCACAAGACATGTCTTATGTGTTTCACACATTCTTCATAGTTAGAATCACCTTTGAGTTGTACCCAGTGAAGACGTATACATGCCCTTCCGCTGGATGCAAATATATAGTACGTCGAATACACTGAGATACCTGTATTTGTAACAATGGCATCTTGTGCTCTGGGAATAACATTGGAGTCTTGTCTTTGAATTTGTATGTCACAAAATTCAACATCAGCCATAATTAGATAAAATAGAGTTTCGAATAAACAGAACAAAGAAAACAAAAAATTTTCATTTGGAATTTTGTGAAAGTCTCGCTAGAAAAATTCAGATCTGTTGGCAGATAGCAGAGTGCTCTGATACCATGTTGAAATACATCCAAAGACAACTCTATTAGCAGTAACTAACCGAAACAAAAATCAACAACTAATCGAAACCAATATATACAAATATATATATATATATATACCCGCTATAATATCATAAATTAGATGACATATTGGGGTGTAGATCCGTTCGAATTTGTCCAATCCATACACTTTCGAACATATTTGGGGATCGATCAGTGTTTATATTTTTTTAGAAAATCAAAAATTTTATAAATGATATATGTCATATTGAATTTGTTTTAATAAAAATCACATTGATTCGATACTTTGACATTATGAATATTTTTGAGATATGACATGATATTTTCAAAATCCAATATATATTTGACCAGAGATTTTCGATATCTTATATATAAACAAGCAATTCTTACGATCCTCTACGTTTCCCTCTTGATCTTGATCGGATTCCAATTAAAATGTATATCCTCCCAACATGATGATTTCTATTATAATAAATATTTTATCTTGTCCCGATAATAATTGAGATAATCAATTTTAGTATTTTTTTTTATTTTCGATGATGATTGCCATCGAACTAATTTTCTTTTTTCGGTTTGGATTCATTGGTCATTAATTTTATAAATATTCTTTAATATATTTTTAAAAAAAGTAAATACAAAGATGAAAGTGGAATATATAAGCAAACAAAAATATGCAGAAGTAGGCATATTATATAACATATAAATTATAATATAACAAGATCTTACATAGATTTCACATTTCCGAAATGAACGGTGATGATCGATCTAACATCCCACGTGCGTTAAATCCCGATTTAACACTATTTCCCTATAAAATCTCCACCAGGTGTACTGAAAAACCAACCCAAAAAAAGAAAAAAAAATAGACAAAAAAAAAGACTTCCATATCAAGAAAGGCATCGTACTCGTTCTTGATCTTGTCCGAAAATGGAAAATCTCGGCGATGAATACAATAACTATTGGGAAACCACAATGTTCTTCCAAAACGAAGAACTCGAATACGACAGGTTTTTTTTTAATTTCTTTCTTTCATTTCAGTGTCTGAATTTCTAGGTTTTTTTTTTTTTTTTAAGTTTTGGGGTTAAATTATAAAATCAGTTGGGGGTTTGAGGAGGCGTTGTCGGGATCTGGGGAGTCAAGTTCGCCGGACGGAGCAGCCACGTCGCCGGCGGCGAAGAATGTCTTGTCGGAAAGAAACAGACGTCACCGGCTTAATCAGAGACTTCTCGCTCTTCGATCCGTCGTTCCAAATATCAGCAAGGTATATAATTTTGTTGGATTACATCATTTGTTTTTATTTAATTTTTAGTTCAATAATTGTGCCATAATTAAAAAAAAAAGAATGTAATATCATAAGAAGGTGAGTGATGAGTCTTAATTAGTGTTGAATGATAAAAAAATGTGACGTATTATTTAATATACTTAATTATTTGTGACCCCAAAAGAAATAAATCAAGATTTGCCAATCAAAACTTAATTTAAATGTTAGATATGTTTATGAATACATACAAATATATCTCAATACTTATGTGTATAATTCTAATTTGTTGGATTATAGCTAGACAAAGCATCGGTGATAAGAGATTCGATAGCTTATATCGAAGAATTGCGAGAACAAGAAAAGAGATTAGAAGAAGAAATAAAAGAGATCGAATCGAAAATCATTTATGGAAATTCGAAAAATGGATACGAAAAATATAATATCGAAAAAGAAGATCATTTTGTTCTTAGATCAAAGAAGATCAAACAGATGAGTTGCAGTTCCATTGGATCCGGAACTATGCAATCTCCCATTGAACTCCTTCAAGTAAGCATAAGTTACTTAATTCCCTCATTTTCTTTTATTAATTTATTGTTAGCATGAAAACTATCATAAAAAAATATATAAATTTGTTCTAAAGTATCAGAATTATATTTGAATTATTTCTTTTTACTTTATATATAAACTCTAATTATTAAGAAGATCATTTACATATCTCAAATGCCATGTATATATCTAAAGATATACGAATTTGATTCATA
Source organism: Gynandropsis gynandra (assembly GCA_036759665.1). NCBI lineage: Eukaryota > Viridiplantae > Streptophyta > Magnoliopsida > Brassicales > Cleomaceae > Gynandropsis > Gynandropsis gynandra. Next base: position 1,200,238 of record CM071868.1, read on the forward strand.
ATATGAGAATTATACATAAATTAACTTTTTTTATTATTTTTACATAAACTATCATATTTAAAAAATAATGACTTATGATTTTATGTCTATGCATCATATCTCGAATACCGCATGTATATAACTTATTTGAAAATAATAATAAAAGGTTTTTGTTATTATGAAATAATATGATAATAAAATAACAATTTGTATGTAGCTATAACACTTTGAAACACATTAATATATTTCGATGAAATTTTCTCTTTATATTATATTATATAAGACTCATATATGTATTCATGAGATGGAATGAGATCATGAATATATAATATTAATATTATATAAATTAATTAAAAATGGAAAATGAAAAGATGAAGGTGACATGCATGGGAGAGAAGACAACAGTGGTATGCATAACATGCAGTAAGAAGAGAGATACAATGGTTAGGCTTTGCAAAGTCTTAGACTCTTTGAATCTCAAAGTCATCACTGCCAACATTTCTTCCTTCTCTGCTCGTCTCTCCTCCACTCTCTTTCTTCAGGTCCCTCTCTCTCTCTTTTCCCTTTTCTTTCTACTTTATTTTTTTATTTATTTATTTCCCCATTTACATATATATATATTTATATATATCTTCACTATGCCATTTCGAGTATGCTTAACGTTTAAATTAGAGTTTATTTTTATATACTTCATCTACTGTGTGAAAATAATTTTTTAGAGGGTGGTTAATTCAGATTCGAATCGGATCGATTAAAAAATTCAATCCAAAAATTATTTGGATTATCCATAAAAATCATATTGATTCAAAATTTAGAATTTTAGTTGATTTGATTTGGGTTCGGAAAAAAATCGAATAATAAAAACAACCTAAATTTTAAAAATAAAATAATATAAAAAAAATCTAATTTTTTATTTTTAATTATTTGAATTACCAAAAAATTGTCAAAAAAACAAAAACTTGTACAATCTTAATCAAACCGAACTACATGTAACTAAACAATCCGAATTATCCAAAAAATTTAAAAAACATGAAACAATCCAAATTATCCGAAAATCTGGATTACCCAAAATATTTAAATATCCAAATATAATTCGGGTTGTTTTAGAATTAATATTCTAAAATCCGAACGACCTGAACCCTAATCGAAATATGAAATACCCGAACCGAAATATATAGTTTCAATTTATGTTCATTTTTTCATAATCGAAAAATTCGAACTCATTGAAACCTAGATCAAAATCTAAATTGTGTTCTCCTAAAAGTTTTAAAAGGTGAGATTTGTGGAGTTTCATAATATAATAAAATTATTCTCAATATACATAAATTCTAACTGTGAATAAATTAGAGTATATTAAAAAGGGATCAATTTGAATTATATTTTGTCACTCCTTTGTCTCCCTTTTTACTATAATCTAATTTATTCACTTCTTATATATGTGTATATATACAGGTTATTATTTAATATATATTTTTAATATAATTCTATGACCGTTTTTAATATATTTAAATTAAAAGTAATCAATCAATAATGCTTTCCAATTATTACCGTGGCCTCGAGACCATCACACCTTTTGAATTTAGCTTTCGCTTTTTGGTTGGATTCTTTAAAAAAAGGTTTTCATTTATATTAAAACCCTAAACTAATCAAAATGATGAATATAAATAAATAAATGATTAATTAATTATACTAATCCCGTGTGAAACGGGTTTGCCTCATGGCGCGTAAGGCGCGTCGTTGGACCGACGCTGGAGGAAAAATAAGAATAGCGCATTAGAAACACGTGGCACCCATTATATTTTTAATCATCTCAATTAATTTCAATTTCGGAAAAAAAAATGCTTCATTCATTAGAAACACGTGCATTTTTTTTTACTTTAAAAAATTTCTCTGTTCATGTTTTTATTTATGATTTATGGATTTACGAGATTATATATATAAATATATTTAATTTATATAATTTAAAATTGAAGTAGATAAAAATTCATTTATTTAGATATCATAATCATTCTTTCATGATTTGAATATTTTAATATTAGATGTTTTTTATAGTGTATATATTTTAGGATTAAATATATGTGTGAAAAATGTTATGTTATGTTATTTTATGGATTGAATTTATAGATTGAGAATATAATTTTGAATAAATTTATATTTAAATTAATGTTTGGATTGTGACAACTCTAAATTGAACGTGTATACGTTATGAAATGGTTACCTAATATTTAAAGAATTACCAACGTGTCTAATACATCAATACACTGTGCATATTTCGGCATCTTTTCAATGTTCTTTTTAATCACAGTGATATTGTTGTTATTATCACATCTTTATGCAAATAAAATATAAAATAGATGGGGCGTCAGAGAATTCCATAGTCAATATTATATTAATCTTATAAAAAGCTAATGGATGGAGTAGGTGAATTATAGTCCAACTGTCTTGATTTGGTATCGCTATTTTAAATTAACTATTTTTTTTCATATCGATCATAGTTATAATATGTGGTATTTTTTTTATTAATCACGAAAGGCATATTTATATGCATATATATTGAATGAAACACGACGTAGTAGTGCATGTTTTTTTTTGAGTTTTAAAATATACGATTTTATATTGAGTTGTTTAATTTACACAGATGTACACACGAATTTTATGTAGTTTATATATTATTTAGTTTGTCATGTTTGATCTATACGATTTTATTAAAAATCGTTCGATTTATCTAATTTATATACTATATATTATATTCAATCATATATAAATAGAAAGATTTACGATGATATATATATATAAATGAATTTTTGTATGAAAAAGTGTAGACTATTTTCTATATCGATATCTATTTTGTCATTGATATTTCCTTATTTATATATATATTAATTTTTTTCCTTATTAATTTCATGGAAATATGGACCTTTTGATATTATTCAACAGGCAGACGAAGACGATAGAGCTATAATTGAGGAAAGGATTCGCACAGCAATTGCAGCTTCCAATGATCCTCTTAGTCCCATGAGTTATTAAGAGAGAGATGGACATATTTATGTAATATATATGTAAGTTCAAAAGATTCGAGGGAACAAAAGTTTATTATATCGTTTCAGATGAGGTATGAGAAGGTGAATGAAGGATCTGTTACATATCTTGAATTATTTACATATCCTACGGAAGGTGAATGAGGGATCTGTTATACATCTTAAATTAGACAACAATAATATATTCAAGTATTTATTTGTTGCATTGAAAGTTTGTATGGAGACTTTAAGAGCAATAAGAAAACTCATTGATGTGGATGAAATTTTCTTGAAGAATGTCTATTGTGGAGTCTTGATTATTGCTAACGGTCAAGATGCCAATTTTCTCCAATATCTAGTTACTTTTGGAGTATTCGATCCGAGAACTATGCTAGTTGGACATGGTTTATGGGAAAGCTTCAAGTGGCGATACCGGATGATCATGATTTGGTATTCGTTTGGATTGGAATAAGAGCATTTTCAAGGCGATAAGTGAGGTATACAAGAACGCTAAACATGAGTTTTGTGTTTGGTATTTATTGTAAAATGTGAAATCAAAAGTTTACTAGGGTATAGGAAAACAAATAGGGAATCCATAGCTAAGAAGTTTAGACAATGTGCTAGACCTATTCGATGACTCGATTTCACAAGCTTTATGAAGAATTCAAGATTAAGTACCCTCAAGCTGCTACCTATGTCGAAGATGGTGTTGAGCTAGAAAATAGGTAAGCTGAATCTATCAATTGGTATTTAAAGAGGCAAGGAAATACTCATTGTTATCAATGTTGGACGTTATAATGTTAAAGGTAGCAAAATGATTCAATAAGCATAGAAAAGATATTATCGATAGATCAAGTTTGCAGAAGCTGGCGTCTTCGTCGGAGAGCATATTACATACATGGTTCATGGAGTCGAAAAGGCTGTAGGTGCATGAAATAAACAAATTTACACTCGAATTCAATATCATTGGTCGTGATTGAAAGAAATATTCAGTGTATTTGAGAAGTCGAATGTGTACTCATAAAGCTTTTGATATTGATAAGAATCTGTGTGTCCATGTTCTTGCTGCTGCCAAAGGATGTTCTGATGATATACAAATCCGTTATTTATGTTTAAATTTCTATTTTAAAGAACAATGGGCGTTAGAATATGTAAGGACAATTAATATTGTTCTCGACAAGTCTTTCTATATTGTTCCAGATGAGATACAAGAATTGATGGTATTTCATCCAGAAAAAAGAATCAAATGCGTGAAGATGACTTGATTAACTCGAATAACATAGGTTGGAGAATCGCAACAAAAAGGATGTAGAAGTGTTCACCGACAATTGAACATCGAAGTAAGTTTAAATTTTGTTGTATAAGTATTGTTAACGTTCAAGTATTATATTTGTATAAGTATTGTTAATGTTCAATACTTATGCTAAGTACTAGCACGAACGTTGTACAAGCACGTTGTGTATAATATAACGTTTGTGCTAAGTACTAGCACGAACATTATACAACATGATGTGTACAATGTTCGTGCTAAATACTAGCACGAACATCGTAGAAAACGGGTACACAATGTGCGTACAATGGTGCGTACAACGTGTAATGTGCTCATTTTTAACCCCTTTAAATTGTACTTATGAGATTCAAAAACTTTCATAAATTTTTCAAAATGATAAATATGATCGTAAGGATATTCAATCAACATTCAATTCCTGAAAAATACTTAATCACATTTTTTAAAACCGAGTTGTACCCTAGTTGTACCTTTGATTTTAGGGTAGAACCATAGTTATTATTAGTTAACCTAATGTGTTATTTCACATTCGTATCAAATCAGAATTTATAAATTGATTGTTATAATTTTTAATCTTTAGCCATAAGCTAAGACACACAAGACATAATATGATATTTATGTACAAGTAACATGTTTCATCACTTAATATATGGTTTGTTGCTATAAACAATTATAATGTGTCATTTTTAGTAAACTAAACGTGTATTATGATGAAACAAATCAATATGAATACGAAATTTAACAAGTTCAACATAAATTTTAAAGTTCAACCAAGGTACAATGATTTTATCAATATTAATTTTATTTTACTTAAATAATTGAATATTGAGAAAATAATTATGTTGACACACGTTTGTCTTTTTTCTATTTTGGTAACTATGCTTAACAAATCATATTTGTTTTTCTCTCTTTTAGAATCTATGATTTGACTCAAGTCAGATTTATCTTCTTCCTTTTTTCTCTCTTTTAAAATTCAAGCTGTAGAAACACATATAAGTTTAAAATTCAAACTTAAGTTTAAAATTCACCGTCCGTGTTGGTACAATGTTGTACCACACATTTTGTACACGTTGTACCACACACATTGAACCACGAACGGTATACCATGAATATTATATCACGAACGTTGTACCACACATATTATACCATGAATGTTATACCACGAATATTGCACCACGAACATTGTGCCACAAATGTTGTGTCACACACGTTGTACCATACACGTTTATGGATCTTCGCATCGTATTTAATCAAGTTTGATGGTTGCGCGCCCTTGTTGGATCATGCTTGAGCTTGAGCTTCAAATCTCGACAGTGAAAACATCTTGGTGTTCACGTCGTTTGTGGTGATTGACCTTTGGTTTGGCCAATACCTATCCTTAAATCCATCGCCACCAAAACTTGACCATTTTGGTAGATATTTGTGACAATTGAATCAACATATCATGTCGTGCTCTTTTAGAAAATACTGGATAAGCACGTAACCAAAATTTGTTTCTCTTTGTTGTCATTGTAGAGCGGAGAAACAACGTCCACAACCCAACGATTTTATTTTGCTTCATCCTCTCCATATGTAATAAATGTTTGAATTGAGGATGTTGCATGAATCATTCTAATTCTTGAAGGAGCAAGGTTTCTTGTAGTTATGTGATCGCCTTGAAAACATAGCATTTCGTTAAAATTTTATAAGATTGAAAAAACTTGCTAGATTGGAAATAGAATCATCTTGGATCCATTGGTCCGCACTATCATACAAAAAGGAAAAAATGTTTAGTACTATAATAATAACAAGCAAAAAAAACTTATATAATGTGTATGTGTGTGGTACAATATACTTGTACAACATATGTGTATAGTACAACGTGTGTTTTTGCACAATGTGTGTATGTGATACAACGTGTCCGTGTGATACAATGTGTTTGTCGTACAACACAGGGTGACACAAAATTGATTCATACCACGATACAACGTGTGTAAGTAGAGAAAATTTTTAGAAAATGGTGAAAGATGAAAACTTTTCGAATGAGATGGAAAATTAACAATGAACTTGACCTTAAATACACATGTTTTCCGACGATATCACTTGATATTCATCCATAGAGGATAATGATGGGATTTCAACATTTTGAGATATTTTTTAAAGGGTTTGAAATTTTTTTACGGATTTAAAAAATTTTCGAAAATGAGAGAAATAAACATTTTTTCTTTCACTTTGAAAATTGATAAATCAGACGTTATCTATTAACATTTTTCATGAAAGACCAATGATTTTTTTAATATTTGGTTATAACATAGATATTAAATAAATAATTTATTTTTGAGAACAACCTATTCCCCCCTAAACTTTACAACTTTAATCCTATTCCCCCTGAACTTTCATGTTCATCCTATTCCCCCCTAAACTATCATTACTCATCCTATTCCCTGAACTTTAAAAATTCATCATATTCCCCCTCCGTTAACTTTCTGTTAATTTTTCTGTTAAATATTTTTAAAACAGTTTATTCCCCCCCAAACTATATGATTTCCAGCCTATTTCCCCCCCGAACTTTATGAATTCCAGCCTATTTCCCCCCGAACTATATGAATTCCATCTTATTTCCCCCCCGAGCTATATAAATTCTAGCCTATTCCCCCCAAACTATATAAACTATAGCCTATTTCCCCCCGAACTATATAACATATAACCTATTTTCCCTAAACTATATAAACTCTAGCTTATTCCCCCGAATTATATGATTTTTTTTCACCCAAATTTTACCCAATTTCACCCAATTTTTGTTCGATTTAACCGAATTTTCACTTTATTTCACTCAAATTTAACACGATTTCACCAAAATTTACTCAATTTCACCGAATTTTAAATATATTTCACTCAATTTTAACCCGATTTCTCCAAATTTTGACCCACTTTCACCCAAATTTTACTCGATTTCACCGAATTTCAACCCGATTAAGCCGAATTTTAACTATATTTCACTCATATTTAATCCGATTTCAACCCGGTTTAACCGAATTTTCACTCTATCTCACTCAAATTTAACACGATTTCACCAAATTTTACTCAAATTTAACACGTTTTCACCCAATTTCAACCAATTTCTATTCGATTGCACCGAATTTCAACTCGGTTTAAGCGAATTTTCACTATATTTCACTCAAATTTAACACGATTTCACCAAATTTTGACCCAATTTCACCAAATTTTAACCCAATTTCAAATTAAATATATTTTAATTGATCGAATTTTAATCGGATTAAAATTGAGTTAAACTTCGGTAAAATTGGGTGAAATTGGGTGAAATCGGGTTAAAATTGAGTGAAATATATTTAAAATTTGGTTAAATCGGTTTGAAATTCGGTGAAATCAAGTAAAAATTAGGTGAAATCGAGTTAAATTTTGGTGAAATTGGGTGAAATCGGATTAAATATGAGTGAAATAGAGTTAAAAATTCAGTTAATTTGGGTTGAAATTCGGTGAAATCGAGTAAAATTTAGGTGAAATCGAGTTAAATTTTGGTGAAATTGGGTGAAACAGGATTAAATATGAGTGAAATAGAGTTAAAAATTCAGTTAATTTGGGTTGAAATTCGGTGAAATCGAGTAAAATTTAGGTGAAATCGAGTTAAATTTTGGTGAAATTGGGTGAAATCGAATAAAAATTGAATGAAATTGGGTAAAAAGTGGGTGAAAACGTGTTAAATTTGAGGAAAATAGAGTGAAAATTCGGTTAAATCGAGTTGAAATTTGGTGATATCGAATAAAAATTGGGTGAAATATGGTATGTTAAAATTATATTACTATTAAAAAATCATATATAATTTTTTGTAATTTTTAGAATTTAAAGTATTTTTTTATTTTAATATTTTGTAATATAAAAAATTTAATAATACATTAAAATTAAAGAAAATATGTTACTTTTAGAGAAATCATATAGTTCGGGGGAATAAGCTAGAGTTTATATAGTTCGGGGGGAAGTAGACTACAAGTTATATAGTTTGGGGGGAAATAGGTTATAGTTTATATAGTTTGGGGAATATGCTAGAATTTATATAGTTCGGGTGGGAATAAGATGGAGTTCATATAGTTCGAGGGGGAATAGGCTGGAATTCATAGAGTTCCGGTGAGAATAGGCTGAAAATCATATAGTTTGGGGGGAATAGGCTGTTTTAAAAAAATTTAACAGAAAAATTAACAGAAAGTTAACGGGGGCGAATAGGATGAATTTTTAAAGTTCAGGGGGAATAGGATGAGTAATAATAGTTTAGGGGGGGAATAGGATGAGCAAGAAAGTTCAGGGGGGAATAGGATTAAAGTGGTGTTTAGGGAGAATAGAATTAAAGTGGTAAAATTTAGAGATGAATGAACTGTTTTCCTTTATTTTTTATTAAAAAAGTAAAAGTATATTAAATTATTTTTTAAAAATGAATCTATATATAAAAAGATATATTTTTCTCTCTTCTCTTGTACCATTTTTTTTCAAAAATTTTATCCATAAACTTACAATTGTTTTTATTAGATTCATTATAAATATAGAAGGTACATGAAACAATTAAAATACATTTATGTTTTTTAATTTAATTATGTAATTAAAATTAAAAAACTAATTAACATAATACATTTAATTATAAAGATTAATTTACATTGTTAAAATAAATATAATTAATAACAATATTTCTTTCTGCAATTATCAACAATCTTTTACCTTTTTATGTTTTTATCATTTTATCAGTTACATTATTCTATTCCACGATTTCAATCTTTAAAACCTATTTAAAACCTAATGAATGAATGATATTTATGGAAATTTCATATTCCTTTGCTCTAGATGGAAGAGAAAACGTCCTTATAAACGATCAGATTTCATTGGATCTCCACTGTGGAAGCAGGAGGTCAATACGTTTCTCATTCTAGTAAAATACTCAAGATACAAACTCTGCGAACAACAAATAAATTTATGGAAAAACAGCCTATTTCCTCTTGATTTTCATGCTTTAATCTTATTTCCCCTTCGATTTTCAGTTTCAGCCTATTTCCCCCTCGATTATCATGTTTTAGTCCTATTCTCCCTCGATTTTGATCTCATTCTATTCCCCCCTCAATTATCACAAATCTACCTAAAACCCCCTCCGATTTTGACCCAATTTTGACCACATTTTGATTTCAATTTTGACCCAATTTGACCCAATTTTGACCCAATTTTTATTTTAATTTTGATTTTAATTTTGATTTTTGATTTTAATTTTAATTTTAATTTTAATTTTAACTTCAATTTTGGTTTTAATTTTTATTTTTAATTTTAATTTTAATAAATCAAGTTATTCGTAACATATAAATCCTACCGTTAACCATCAAAGCATAAGTTTTTTTATTTAATATTATCCCAAGACATCCTAAAATCGAATCAATAATTATATATTTGAATCAATAATTATAATCGACTAATTATTTAATTTTCAATTATATCATTTATTTTGATCTATCAGAAAAAAATAATATCAATAAATATTTTTACACATATATTTTTTATATTGATTTTAATATCGAAATTTGATTAATTAAATTGGAATTCGACCATTTAAATTATGATAAACGGTATAACAACGGTAAGTCTATAATTATTTTATTATTATAAATTAAGTAAAAATATCCAATAAAATCTTATACAACACTCCGAGGTGATGAAACCAATATTTAAGATGCCAACATGTGGCATGAAATTAATATCTCATGACTAATAACTATTTGGCAAAATCCTAAACCCTAAACCCAAAATCAAATCCAATTTTGTCAAAATTAAGATGAAATTGGGATTAAATCGAGTCAAAATTGAGTCAAAACTAGGTCAAAATTGAGTTATATTCGAATCAAAACTAAAATTAAAATTTGGTCAAAATTAAAATCAATTTTGACATAGTTTTGACTCAATTTTAGACTCAATTTAACTTAATTCGGATTAAATCGGATTTTCAATTTATACTTAATTTGGATTAATTAGGATTAAATCAAGTCAAAATTGAGATAATAATTTATTATTATTAAAATTAAAATTAAAATCAAAATTAAAATCAAAATTAAAATCAAAATTAAAATTAAAATTAAAATTAAAATTAAAAGTAAAATTAAAATCAAAATTGGGTCAAAATTAAAATCAAAATTGGATCAAAATTGAAATCAAAATGTGGTCAAAATTGGGTCAAAATCGGAGGGGGTTTTAGGCAGATTTGTGATAATTGAGCGGGGAATAGGATGAGGTTAAAATCGAAGGGGAAATAGGACTAAAACATGATAATCGAGGGGGAAATAGGCTAAAACTGAAAATCAAAGGGGAATAATACGAAAGTCAAAACCGAGAGGAGAATAAAACTAAAACATAAAATTCAAGGGGAATAGACTGTTTTTCCTAAATTTATTTTCTATTTATTTTCTTTATTCTGATTACCATTTATTTTAATATTTATTTATCATTGAGATTCAAATAAACAATATCTAATTTTTTTATAATCAATATTCGACATTTATAATTCTGTCATACCAATTATATTTTTCATGTTAGATTGAAAATATATAATGATGATTTGTCCAAATTGATGTCTTTCAATTTAATGTGATTATCGTGTTGTATATATATCATATTTAAAAATAATATACATCTTTTTCATTATATATTTATTTTGTTCTACATAAAAAAATTTAAAAACATTATTATCGTTTCAAATTCAGACATCACATCAACACATTAACAACAAACAAAATCTATAGCTAAAAAATAGTTTTCTTCGTATAAATTATTGGCTATCTATTTTTTTTTTAAAAAGTCAGTGTTTTTATATCTATGTAAAATCATTTTTTATAAAATAATTTATAAATATATGAAATAACTTTTAAAAATAAATTATAATCAATATTTGTTCTAAGATAAACGATAATTTTTATAATACTATGATATTTTAATATTATTTCTAAATAAACAAAAATATTATTGATCGAGTAATATTTTTAAAAAAATATGAAAACATATTGCTTATAAAAAGATATATTGTATTATATTATCACACAATTTAGTATTTATTTTGTTCTAAAATTATATACATTATTGCTATCAAAATCAATTTTCTATCTAATATATTCATCTATCTATATAGATGTAAAAACTAACCTAGTTTATTTTAACAGTGTGATATCTGACGGATTTTTTAGATTGAAGCCCCATCGTCGTCGTCCTTTTTCCTCGCCATTGCTCTCTCTCTCTCTGTCTTCCATGGATTCTCTCTTAGCAAGCTACGCTTCTTCCGATGACGATGAAGATCGAAAGCCGAGAGGAGGGTTTTCTGGGAAGCTCCCAAAGCCTTCTACTTCTTCATCGTCGTCTCTCTTCTCGGCTCTCCCTCATCCGAGAAACCCTAAATCTTCAATTGGTGAAGATGGCGATTTGGATTCATCTTCCGGTAAAGGAAAGTCTTGTTCGTTTTTCTCTTCTCTTCCTCCTCCAAAATCCCTTCCTTCTCAGCAATCCGGTTCCGCCTCATCCAATTCTGCTCCGGCGCCCCCAAAACGCGTTGTACAGATTAGACTTCCGGTGAACCCTAGGCCGAGCAATATGGAAGATGAAGACGAGGAAGATGAAGAGGAAAAAGAGAGGAAGAAGCGGAGGCATATGGAATCGGTATCTCACGATTCTTCGGTCAAATCGTTCTTGTCGGCCATGCCAGCACCGAAGAGCTCCGCAACCCTTGGTGTCCTTCCGTCATCCGGATCGGGTCGTAGATCCATCATTGAGACAGAATCACCTTCAATGACGGAATCTGGTAATGTTCATAACCCATCAAGTCATGAGAACCATCAATCTTTTAGTGACAACAATAGTACAAACTATGCGGCTTATGGGTCAGGTGTGGATCAAAGTGCTCAGATTTATGCATCAGAAGTGGAAAATTACAATGGGTATGATCCAAATGTTAGTGCTAGTGGTGATACTCCTGGTTATATGGGGTATGATCCGAATGGTAGTGCTAGTGGTGATGCTTCTGGTTATGTGGGATATGATGGTAGCTATGGAGGTAATGCTGATTATGATGTTCAATATGGGAGTACTTGGACTGGTGGTAGTGGTTTTGATGCAACAACAATGAGATTGCCAGAGGCAGTGGGAGCCATTGATGGTGCAGTGAAGAGAGCCCGAAGAGGTAAAAAGGATATGACGCCTCAGATAGTTGAGGTGAAGCAAGATGACCTGATGAAGAATAGGCCAAGGGAAGATCAAGTTAAGTCAACTGGAATCGCCTTTGGTCCTGCTTATCAGGTATCTTAAGCATCACTCTTCACACTTTCTTAAGATCTTGGATGTTGGATGTTGTTTTGGGTGCTATGAATTAAGTTTGTGCGCGTAGGAGATTTCGATAAGAGCAATCTGTATTCGAAGAATGCCTTAGCCTAGTTTTCGTATGAAAAAGGGTGTAAACAGACAAGAACTTAGGTTTTCTTTGTTGGCATTATGGTATCAAAAGATGGGTTTTTGGCATCTGAGTTTTGGGATTTGTAGTCAATTAAGAACATCCAAGATCTTGAATGTTTGATTTTCAAGTCTTCTTTGCATAAATTGACCAATGGATATGATTTTGTTACCTGCAGCCAGCTTCATCAAAGGGGAAGCCAACAAAGCTTCACAAGAGGAAGCATCAAATCACTGCATTATACTTTGACATGAAGCAGAAGGAGATGGAATTAGCAGAGAGACGTTCCAGAGGATTTCTCACCAAAGCTGAAACACAAGCTAAATATGGATGGTAATGCTATATATGTCAATATTTATCGTTCTTCTCGAAGTTCTGCAACAGGACATCATGTATTCATCACTGGATTTCTTGTCGTCCATTATACAAATGGGTTTGATGGAATATTTGGTATTGATTCCGTTCATATAATATAGAGATCTTCAGAAAATGAAACTGAGATTCACAAAAAAAGATTGTTTCATTACACAGCATGATCTCATCTGTGTAGTAGAGAGTATTAATCTCCAATCTTTTTCCAAAATCCCTATGTCTAGATGAACAAAACATCTAAATTGTGTGAAACTTACTAGGTTTTTGATGTAGCTACACTTGAGGAGCGAATCATTGACGAGAATTCGCGTTTAATCCTATTAATTTGCGCCTTTTTGTGTCTAACTGAGGCCTTAGCTGCAAATAGTACAGATTTGTTAGGGCTAAAATCTTGTTCTTGAATGAAATGAAAGAAGAAAATAGAACCTACCGTTTCAATGTACTTGAGTTGTTTCAAGATCTCACTTGTCTCCAGCTCCTAATAACAAAAGAACATAAGATGAGACCAAATGCAACACTGTTCTAATTAAACTCATCCAGGAACTTTTTTCAAGCACTTTTTTAGTTGCCAAATTGGCGGAGGTCTACGCCTTTTTCAATCCAATCGTAGACGTTTTGCCCGTAATATATGATGGGAATTCAGATCACAGAAAAAAAAAACCTTTAAAATGGATTGCGAATGACGAATAATCCCTTAGTTTGCATATGGCTATATTCATCATTCCAAAACTTGAACTATAGATGAACTTGGAACTAGGGAGTCTATCATATGCTATTATGAACATCATAGTTTATGGTAACGTATAATGCGAGGCGAAACAATAAACGCAGTTTCTGAATCATAGATTAGATGGATCTCAATGGTGAGTCAGGCAATAAATATACATCTTTGTCTAGATCTACGTTTATTTTCAACTCCCCGAAACATTTCGTCACAATCCATTGCCTTAATCCACCTGGCTACATCCGCCTCTACTCTACTAATTTTTTTGTCTCCAAAAGGATATATGCCCACAAATATATGCAAGTCCCTTAAAGAGGTATCTGATAGATGCATAGAAGAACGAGTATTTGTGATATAATTGTGGGAAAGTTATTCTGGGGATCTCTTATTAGGAGTTGTAGCCTTATTCTCCATTATATACGGAGAGGGTTAGAACGGAAAGGAAGGAAGGTATTTTGGTGGATTTTGGGTTTGGGGAGAAAGAAGGATTCTCCAGAAATATTCCTTCATTAGTGTTAAAGCTTTATCGATACATACAATATCAATTTTGATCGGTTAATTTCTTGATTTGTGGTGTTTTGTTCTTATCAGTATCATGCCTAAATGATGCAAAATTTGCAATTGCTAATAAACTGGTTACCGTTGAAACGATTCAAGAAAAAGATGATAGGTTTAGAAGTAACTTCAACCTGAGGAACGGCGCAGTCTGCACGAGATGGATCCCACGAAATGCAGCTGTAACATTCCCAGTCATCGGTCTGTACTTCAAAAAGAGGGGCCCTGTTTGCATCAGCCATATCAAGCATCAGCCAAAAACACACAGCCAAGAGCCTTCTAGCCATTGATGCTCATCACTCCTTTATAACCCTCACAACCCAAAAATGAATCAAAGAATTATATCTATTTATAGGAATTACAATCAAGAATTACATTCAAGAACTATTTAATCCTTCTTTCGCTACAACACCCGCTGCTCTAGCTAATTGTCCACCCTTTCCTTTCCAAGTGTGATTTCTATGTTATGTAATACCGTGGCTAAGGGCTAGGGGTGTAAAATGAGCTGGTTCGACTCGGCTCAACTCGCCAAAAGATGAGCTGGCTCAGCTCGGTTCGTTTTCAAAAATGAGCTAGAAAATCCCAGCTCAACTAAGCTCGCTTTTAGCTCGTCCAAAAACGAGCTAGCTCGTGAACTAGAATATTTAATTTAAAAGAGTTATAATATAATAATATTATATGTTTTCTTTCATAAACGAAATAAAATAAATAAAATATAAAAACAGTCATGTGAATAAAAAGTTATTATATATAAAAAATACTAATTGTAAAATAAATTTATAGAAATTTAAATAAAATATTGAATATATAAATATATTTTTTTTAATAATAGTTATTAAAATATTTTATTTCTTTATTTGTTAATAAAATTATATTAATTTGAGATAAATAGGAAAATAATAATATTACTATATGTAAATGATATATTATTTTTTCCTTAAATAATATTTAATAAATGCAAAAAAATATATGTGAAAATAGGAAAATGTGTGCTTTATATTCAGCTCGCCTAAACTCTAGATCGTTTTTGGCTCAGCTCGTCAGCTCGTTTTTTAAATGAGCTGGAAAATACCCAGTTCGGCTCGCTCAAATATGATACGAGCTAAAGCTGGCTCGCGAGCCAGCAGCTCATTTTACACCCATACTAAGGGCATATCGGTTGAAATAGATTCTTCTTTTTGATCGATCAAAACCACTTCTCAAACTATACAAGCTTCTTCCAAAGCATACGGCTTTGGAATTCTTCTATATATGGTAAAATGAAGTACCACACGAGTGGATATATAGGAATCAAAATCTGCCGAATAACTTATGTTATGATCTTCAACATCCTAGATCTGTTATTCGATTCTTGGATTAGCTATAATTCCCTTGTGATGCTTCTCTCTTTATCATATTTATTGAAACGAAACCTTTTGCTAAACAACATCAATCATAGTAAATAGTAAAAGTGAATTATTCACTCTCAATTATTCACCTTACCTGCGCCATTTTCCACAGATTTCTCCATTAATATCTTCCTCTCTGCATTGAAGCCAATTCCCTATAGAGCTAAGTGTTCTAGCACTGTTTATGTTGAAATGCTACAAAAAGAAAGAAGAGTCATAACTCTGTGGCAACACAAAACACATACTTATCCATTACTGTGAGAGGCTTACATGTATATATTCTGACTGATTGATTTCCAATGGTTCACCAAAATGAGAAGTTTCACTGCATTGAAATCAAAGTGTTCTCTTTTTTGTCAATTAATCACTCAAAAATCACTTGTAATTGAGTAAAAATGAAAAAGAACATAACCCTTTTACCAGAAGAAATCTTTGATTTCACTTCTGGAAGTTTGATTTTTGAGTATTGTTACCTTGTGGTTGGACCTAACCAAGCAGGAAGTTTGGCTTGAAACTTTTTCCCTATCCGCACGCGTGTTTTATATCGTTCAACATCTCTCAAGATCAAGTCTACTTCATTCCGAGTAGGCGAATTTTTCCATTTTTTTACCCGTTTCGCTCTTACCCTTTTCTTGTTATTTACCTTCTTGAGGATTTTTTGCTTCTTTTCCAAACATGATGAACAGAGCCGCCACTCATTACTCTCTAAAATTTCCTTCATTTGATCACCACAGCAGCATGTATGAAACCCACCTTCACATTTGTCACATTTACGCATATTTTCGTCAGCTCCTGATGAATCACAAATGTCACACCGTCTGGAGGAGCTGTTCCCATTGACTATGTGAGTCTCTTGTACATGAGAATTGGTTCTGTCAGGCCAAGATCTATCAGTTCTATGAACTGAAACAGATAAATCTTCTGCTGCCATATCTTTTGTTATGTTTTCAGCCTCCATTGTACCAGAGGAGCATTCAGTGGAAAGCAAAGCAAGTCCAGATATGGATTCCTCAACTGGGGATTCATGTCTAGCAGGAAGAGAACTGACAACAGAAATCTGATCATGTTCAGTCAAAGTATCTTTTGATTTCGCTCTTCTCTTCTTTCGACTATACATAACAAAATCATCAGAGCAATCGCCACGTTTCATGTTACTATCCTCAGTGAATGTTCCATCCATTGTCAATCTCAGCTTCTTTTGGTCATGAAGCCGATCACCATTCCTCTTGGTTTCACTGGAGTCATGTTCAGTACTTGTGCCAGTAGATTTCAGTCTCCACTTTCTTCGGCTATACACACGACATTTATCGAACCGATCATCACTTTTCTTAGTAACTTCACACTCATTTTCTATGACAATAGAATGATTCAGCTCATCACCCTTTCCTTTGGACTTCACAGGGCTATCTTCAGTACATATACTCTTGGGTTTCACTATAGGCTTCCTTCGTCTATACACACGAAAAGTTAAAGCATTTCCCGATGTTTTGTTTGTCATTGATTGTTCATCAAGATCTTTTCCACTTGTATTAGAAAAGCTTCTTTCATAATTTTTGGGAAATTTATGGAACATCTGATAAGCTTCACCATGTGATAACCAATAATGTCCAGAAAAGAGATTCTGATACCGCGGCACGTTAAAAGGGTTTGTTTCAAAGGAAGAACATAACAATCCCTTTACCAACATTTTCACCTAAAAACCCTCCAATAATATCTGAAGCACATCACTTCTCTACTAACATATGAATCTGTTCGTCGATTCCTTCATGTAACCCCTTGAGAAAAGTTTAAAATTAAACTCAAATCCCACTAATCACCTAAACCTTAGCTTCCTGTGGACCAAAACAAGATATGCAAAAGAATCAACCTGCAAAAGGAAAAGCTAAACTCCATGATTAACATAACTGAGAGATACTGTTTTGCCGTATGATCATTGATCTAGATAGATTTCATTCTAATCTGATTACATTTTGTTGTTCCTAGTCACTTCAACCTCTCCTCATAGATTCAGAAGGATAGATTTCATTCTAATCTGATTACATTTTGTTGTTCTTAGTCCCTTCAACCTCTCCTCATAAATCCAGAAGATTTCTTTATTGTAACACACAAATGTTGATGCAATTCCAGCAAATGCAACAAGCAAGGCGTTTTTCCTTATCAAAACCCAGTCTCATATTCATAGAAAACTGCAAAAAATGGATCTAAGAAAGTGTAAATCAGAAAACCCATCAACCCTTAATTATCTTACAAAATGGATTATGCTTATCTCTTTGAATCCAATCATGTTTCAGCAAAGCCTAATCACAATGTCTTGATACAAACATTTGAGTGATTATGCAATCATAGATTTGCCTTTTGTCGTATAATTTCAGTATACAATGTGGGCACTCTCTCTACAATACATACCTGGTTCATGTATCAAACCCTAGAGCACAAATGGTCATAACCCATGAAAAATTAACCAGAAAACTTCTGATTCCACAGTCACAATCACGTAGATGGCTCATAATACCACAGTTCATCAATCAGAAACCGAAGGCAACTCAATAACATCGGAGATATTCAGACAAAGATAGGGCAAATCATATGACAATCACAATCGCATTACCTAATGAAGGACACAAAGAACACTTGCTTGGCTTGCTCTTTGTAGCAACTCTCTCTCTCTCTCTCTC
>CM071868.1:1228215-1257075 GCA_036759665.1 Gynandropsis gynandra
TCGAACGGAAAAGTTGTGATACCAGTTGCATCGTCGGGCATAGCTGCACTTATTCTCCCAGGGGGTAGAACTGCACATTCAAGGTTTAAAATCCCTCTAGATTTGCACGAAGGATCGACATGTGACATTAAACACGGAACCATGGCTGCAGAATTGTTGAAAAAAGCAGAATTAATTATATGGGATGAGGCTCCCATGGCACATCGACACGCATTTGAAGCACTTGACCGCACATTGAAAGATATAATGTCTATGGACGATGAAGCAGCTGTTGATAAACCTTTTGGTGGGAAAACAATTCTTCTAGGAGGTGATTTCCGTCAAATCCTACCAGTCACTCGCGGCGGTCGACCTGATACTGTGATGGCATCCATTAGTCGGTCTCCCCTATGGCAATCATGTCATGTATTTACATTAACACAAAATATGCGCTTAAATCAACATGAGATCGAGTTTGCAAAATGGTTATTGGATGTGGGGAATGGGCGGGCACGTAAACAGATAATCAATACCGATCCTTTTAGTGATGGAGAAAAAATCTTTGTTGATACGGAATTATTGCTTCAATTGACAGCTGAGCCACTACAAGAACTCGTGCATGTGACATATCCAAATTTTGAAGATTCGTTCAAGGACTGATCTTATCTTACAGAAAGGGCAATTTTAACTCCTCGGAATGCCCATGTTGATGAGATCAATCATTACCTCCTTGCAAATCTTCCAGGTAAAATGGTTGAATTCTTAAGTTCTGACGTGATAGGCCTAGATAGTGCTCCTACTACTGATTGGCAATCATTTTATCCTATCGAATACCTCAACTCTCTTGAATTTCCGGGTTTCCCAAAACATAGCATATGTTTGAAGGTTGGTGCCCCCATAATGTTGCTCCGCAATATCAATCAAAAAGAAGGTCTGTGCAATGGAACACGCATGGTCGTGACTGAATTAGCATCAAGAGTTTTGGAAGCAGAGATTATTACAGGCACTCATATTGGTAACAAAGTCCTTATACCTAGAATCATTTTGTCACACAGCGACTCAGGTCTCCCATTTACACTAAGAAGACGCCAATTCCCCATTCGTTTGTGCTATGCAATGACGATAAATAAAAGTCAGGGTCAAAGTTTAAAACAGATTGGATTGTATCTGCCTAAACCGGTTTTCAGCCACGGACAGTTGTATGTTGCACTATCAAGAGTGACATCCGCCAACGGATTGCGTATCTTAGATCTAAATAAAGAATACACACAACAATCGCTCATAACAAATGTTGTCTACGCAGAAATATTCACTGGACTACCAGATACATAAGGTCAGCATAGAAGCATTTCCGTCACTCACTCAAGTACTTACTAAGTTATAGTGTTGTTCTTATTTTGCTGACTGGTTTTATTTTTTCCTCTTCCAGGTCGTACGATTATAGGCAATTTTACCATGCCATCATATAGAATCCTCCATGATAACGTGTTTACGGTGATGCACTATTTAAAAAATATCGTTTATATACCATTTCTCCTATTAACATGATTTATGAATAACATTCTTTTCCATATTCACTCGATTTATTTCCCATTGCATTTCATTAAACACTTTGTCATATACGCCCATTACAATATTTTTACCTTTTTCGTTGAACTAATACATACCATTACTATACATTCTAAATAATACATTTATATATCTTCCCGCGCATCGCGCGGGTATATACCTAGTAGTATAAACAAAACATTTAAAATTAGATTAAAATATTAAAAAGACTGCGAGTAATTAATAATCATAATAATAAATATTATATATTATATTGCACGAATGCGCATGAAAAAAAACAAAGAAAAATAAATGAGCAGATTGTGTGGTGGACGTGGGATATTATATGCCGTCACGGAATATATACGTATATAGATGACGTGGATCAGGTGTAGTTACATTTATTATATACTTATTAAATATTATTGTCGTTGTATAATTAATCAATTTCAGCATTGCTATGTTATTGAAATGTGTGTCCAAAATTTTTAATTAAAGTGTGTATAACCAAACAACACTGGAGATTCGGCGGATGTTCTGGATGCCTGCTCTATGAATATGTATATACGTATACTCACACATTTATATATGCGTACACATAGTATATATGCATAAATATCCATAAATGACAATAATCAAACATTTATCGTTTAACCTAATATACATTAATTTAATTTATTCTTAGATGATATAAATGTTGGATGAATCTAACAATAAAATATGGTTTATATTAAATTTGAATTTTTCATTTTATATTATATGTAATAATATGTTGTAAAGTACATAAAGCCAATGTGTAATAAATATGCGAATCGGAATCAAACATTGTAAACATTGTGTACAATATTATTTTATTGGTCGTTATTATAGCATCTTTTTGTCTTTAATCTTATCATTAAATTAAATAATAATATTTCATATTTTAATTGAGTAGTGCTTATTTAATCGGTCTCAACTGAGAGACATTGGAAATTAATAATAACATGCAAAACTATATGATAACTTAGGAGCTAAAAATAGCAAATATTTGTAAATACTTAATTATTTGTATTTATATTGGAACGGTACAATTTCTCCTATTTAGATTTATCATTCATATTTCATTTAAATTTTGTTAATATATATTTATATAAACAAAATTAATTAAAGATGGAGATAGCAACATTGTACCGGTTTTGGTAAACAGGTGAAGAGGGTTCAAAGAAGTGTTACACAAAATGGGTGATGTGGGCGAAGGAGCAATGAGGAGTGAACATATTGTGACGGGTGACGAAAAGCGAACATGTTGAGCGAACGGGCGACGATATGCTGTGATG
The DNA here is from genome assembly GCA_036759665.1 of Gynandropsis gynandra. Classification (NCBI taxonomy): domain Eukaryota; kingdom Viridiplantae; phylum Streptophyta; class Magnoliopsida; order Brassicales; family Cleomaceae; genus Gynandropsis; species Gynandropsis gynandra. Next base: position 1,231,059 of record CM071868.1, read on the forward strand.
GCCGAACGGGTTGCAATAAGCGATGTGGCCGAATGGATGGCAAGGTGTTGTGACGGTCAAACGGGCTGCAACGACCGATGTGACAAATGAATACAAGGTCTGCCGCATGAAGAAACACTAATTCAACAATAGTATAGACATAACATATGGCATTATGTTACGGGATATACAGGAATGATTCTTGGGCATGATTCTTGCTGTGATTTTGCTGTGTATCCTCCTTTCCTTATTTGCTTGATCTCGTTTTTGAATATTTCTGTATAAATCTAATGTAAAAGCTAGAAGAAGGATAAGAGAAATTCTTCGATTAATTCATCTCTTGTTATGGTATCAGAGCCAATCTTTCTGTGATTTTTCTGAAATTTTTCCTAAGAATTTCTGATATTCTTCTTCTTCTTCCCTGATCCAGAAACCTTTGAAACCGTCTTCTTCGAACCCATATCCTTCGAACTCATCTCCTTCTTCGAACCCATATCCTTCGAATCCATCTCCTTCGAACCCATCTCTTTCTTTCCATCTCCCTGAAAAAACCCAGACGCCGAAAACCCAGAACAGATCTTCTCTGACCTTCTCCCGACGAACCCAATCTCCCACCGAAAACCCTGAAAAACCCCGACAAATTCTGACCCAAAACAGACCGACGAACCCAACTTCCCGACGAACCCAGAACAGACCTTCTTCGACCTTCTCCCGACGAATCGTCGTTGTTGCCGCCGACGAAGGAGTTTCGGCCCTGCGGAAATTTCTTCTCGTCGATTTCTGTCTCTTCGTGGTCCTGTCGAACCCGAAACCTTCTTCTCCTAAAAACCCAAAAATTTTCTTCGACGCAAACCCAGAAATAACCCAAAATTTTCGAATCTGAAACCTTCTCTTCGATCTGATCCAAAACAGAAAACCCTAAAAAAAACGAACCCAGCTACCCGAATTTGCTCGATCTCTCTCTTTTCTTTTCGGCCAGCTTTGATTTCGAACCCGACCTTTCTTATCTCTATTTTTTTCCGTAGACAAAGTATTTCTGTTTCCATGGCTTCTCACACTTCTCCGGCAATGTCCTCTTCGATCGTTCCTGTTACTTTCGAGACCGTGTTGGTTCAAAGGCGCACTATTTCTCCTTACGACTTGACACCAAGTGACAATCCGGGATTGATTTTGTCACAACCACTCCTCCGCGGCGAGAATTATGACGAATGGGAAATCAACTTACGCCATGCCTTGAAATCCAGGAAGAAGTTTGGATTCGCAGACGGAAAATTCCCGAGGCCTCCCATCGATTCTCAGGATTTTGAAGATTGGGAGACTAATAACTCCCTGGTGGTTTCGTGGATCAAAAATACGATCGAGCCGAAACTTCGATCCGATGTGGCACACCGAGAGGATGCTTCTGAGCTTTGGGAACATCTTCGTGGCCGTTTTGCTGTAAAAAATGGACCTCGCATTCAGAGGTTGCGGTCTGAGCTTGCCCACTGTACGCAGCATGGACTCACCGTGGATGCTTATTACGGAAAGTTGAATCGGATTTGGCGCGCCTCCTTAACTCTCAGCCTCTAAGGGTCTGCAAGTGTGGGCAATGCACATGCAATTTAACTGCACAACTTGAACAGGATCGTAATGAAGATCGTGTTCACGATTTTCTAATGGGTCTAGATGATTCAGCATTTGGTGTTGTACGATCGAATTTTTTATCACGTGACCCTCTGCCTGATCTCGATACGGTTTATAATCTGGTTTTGCAGGATGAAAGTACACATTCGCTTTCGAAGTCCCATGAATCTCGATCTTCTGCATCGGTTTTTGCTGTGAAATAGGGAAATACAAATGTTCGTTTTTTGGGAGATGACAAGGCAAAACTGTTTTGCTCACATTGCCGTCGTTCCGGCCATGACTCATCCACTTGCTTTCAGATTTTGGGTTTTCCTGAGTGGTGGGGTGATAGGCCTCGTATTCGAACGGGGCGTGTTTCACAATCCTCTGCTCCTGTTTCTAACCGTGGTCGTGGTATTCTGTCTCCATCTCCTGTTTCTGCTGCTGGGCGTGGTTTTGGGCGTGGTTCGGCTCGTGTCAACGTTGCTCAGGTCGTTCCATCTCAGACTTCCTTTCCTCCAAGTTCTTCCGCAGGATCTACGGAGTCTGTGCAGTCACCATTTGCTGGAGTTACAGAGGCCCAATTGCACTCACTCATGGCTCTTCTTAATGCGTCGAAGATCGGCGCTACTGAGACTACTTCTGGTACGGTTTCTTTTTCATCTTGGATTTTGGATTCGGGTTGTTCACATCACATGACTGGAGATAACACGTGTCTACGAGATGTCTCTCCAATGGAACCATGTTCTATCATATTGTCGGATGGACGCGAGAGTATGGCTTTTCAACACGGAAACATATCTCTGGGTCATAATTTTCTACTACGTGATGTGTTCTTCGTTGAAGGACTTACTCATAATCTGATATCTATTTCACAACTTCTTGAGCAACGAGACTGCTCGGTTGAATTCACTAATCGTTTGTGCGTCATTCAGGATCGACCTACCAGGACAGTGATTGGAGCGGGTGAACTTAAGGATGGCCTGTATTTCTTCCGAGGTGTAGCGAATGTTACGGCTGTACGGTCTCGTGAGTTGTGCTCCATGGACACTTGGCATCGGCGGCTTGGACATCCGTCTTCACAAGTTTTGGGTTCCATTTCTGTTTTGGGTATTTCTAGGCAGCATAATTCTTTGAATAATACGTGCGATGTTTGTATTCGCACCAAGCAAACTCGAGAATGGTTTCCGATAAGTTCGAATAAAAGTACGTCTCTTTTTGAATTGATCCACTGTGATGTCTGGGGTCCATATCGAACGGCTTCTTTTTCAGGAGCTCGCTATTTTTTGACGATTGTCGATGATTATTCGCGCGATGTTTGGATATTCCTCATGGTTCATAAGAATGAAGTCGCGACACATCTCCGCCAATTTCTCGCCATGGTCACTCGACAATTCGGGGTCTCCGTTAAACGAATTCGAACGGATAATGGTACAGAATTTACGAGTTTGGGTCAATATTTTTTAAATGAAGGAATTGTTCACGAGACATCGTGTGTTGGAACCCCTCAACAAAATGGACGCGTTGAGCGAAAACACCGTCATCTTCTTAATGTCGCTCGCTCATTGCTCTTTCAAGCTCATCTGCCTATTGATTTGGGGGGAGAAAGTGTTCTCATGGCGGCCCATGTTATTAATCGCACTCCAACTCCTCTGCTCGATGGACACACTCCATTTCATAAGCTTTACGGTTCAGATCCCGACTATGACCATTTACGAGTCTTTGGCTCATTATGTTATGCACACAACTTACATACCCATGGAGATAAGTTTGCCAATAGGGGTCACCGATGTATTTTTGTCGGATATGCGGAAGGAAAGAAGGGTTGGCGTGTTTACGATCTTGATCGCGGCATTTTCTTTGTTTCTCGGGATGTCTCATTTCGAGAAGACATATTTCCCTATGCTCTTACGTCTGCTCAAACACCATCTCCTGAAGGGTTAAGTCTTCCCTCAGTCTCACAATGGACTTGGCCCTCAGACGAAGCTCTTGGCTTTATCTCGGTACCGTCTTCGTCTGCATCTGCCACGGTTTCTCCTATTACTGCTTCTGGACCAACTAGCTTTGACGACAGGGCGGGCGTCTCTGTTCCGTCCTTGGAGTCTTCCACTTCTGATCTTGTACCTCCAGCTGATGTAACACGATCTCCTTCTACCTCTGTTTCGGCAACACCACCTTCCGTTGATACACAGGTTCCTGCTCTAGTTGTGTCTTCCGAATTTCAGATGGGACGGGGACAACGTGCAAAGTTCCCTTCGACACGACTTCGGGATTTTGTTTCGCACACGGTTCACATCACACCCATGACATTATTTGACTCTTCCACATCGACATATCCGATCACAGACTATGTTTCCTGCTCCAAATTCTCGGCGAAACATCGGGCTTTCTTGGCAGCTATTACTGCTGGTTCTAAACCTCGTTCTTACAAGGACGCCTTGCAAGATCCACGCTGGTTTGCTGCAATGCAAGAGGAAATACGAGCCCTTGAGCAAAATGGGACATGGACACTCGAGACTCTTCCGTCGGGCAAGAAAGCGATAGGCAGTAAGTGGGTATTCAAGATTAAGTATTGTTCTGATGGTTCAATTGAGAGATACAAAGCTCGTCTCGTAGTTCTCGGCAACAACCAAGTGGAAGGAATTGACTACGAAGAGACGTTTGCGCCAGTGGCCAAAATGGTGACAGTTCGTTTATTCCTCGCTGTTGCATCGGTAAAACAGTGGGAGGTTCACCAAATGGATGTTCATAATGCCTTTCTTCATGGAGACTTATCGGAGGAGGTCTACATGAAACCGCCTCCTGGCTTTCCTCTATCGGATTCCTCACATGTATGTCGTCTTCGAAAGTCTCTCTATGGTTTGAAACAAGCTCCTCGATGTTGGTTTGCAAAACTCACCCGATCGCTTCGCGATTACGGATTCCGATCTTCACCGTCAGATCACTCTTTATTTATATTCTCGGCTGGTGACATTCGCTTGCATGTGCTCATATATGTTGATGACTTGATCATCAAAGGCAGCTCTCCCCTTGCGATTCAGGTTTTCAAAGACTATCTCAGTTCGTGTTTTCACATGAAGGATCTCGGGCAGCTCAAGTATTTTCTGGGTCTTGAAGTTGCGCGCAATCCGACGGGTATCTTTCTTTTCCAACGCAAATATGCGTTGGATATCATCTCAGAGGCAGGTTTGCTCGGGGCTAAACCGGCGAGTTTCCCTTTGGACCAGAATCATCAGTTATCTCTAGCATCCGGAGATAACCTTCCTGATCCTTTACCTTATCGCCGACTAGTGGGCCGTTTGATCTACTTGGCGGTCACGCGTCCGGATTTATCCTATGTTGTTCATATCCTTTCTCAATTCATGCAGGCACCTCGGCGTGAACATTGGGATGCAGCATTACGTGTTGTTCGGTATCTTAAGGCCAATCCGGGCCAGGGAATTTTTCTATGGGCTAATTCTACTCTTCAGCTTCATGCGTGGTGTGACTCAGATTGGGTAGGCTGCCCCTTGTCCAGGCGCTCATTGACGGGTTGGTTTATTCATCTTGGGGATTCTCCCGTTTCGTGGAAAACTAAGAAATAACACATTGTCTCTCGCTCTTCGGCCGAAGCGGAATATCGCGCTATGGCAATGACAACATGCGAACTTGTTTGGCTAAAGGCATTACTTAGCGACATGGGTATTTCTCACTCTCAACCCGTTCATTTATATTGTGATAGTCAGGCGACACTTCACATTACGGCCAATCCAGTGTTTCACGAACGCACCAAACATATCGCAGTTGATTGCCATTTTGTTCGTGATGCCTTTCTCGACGGCTTGATTCTACCGAAACATGTTTCTACTCACGACCAACTTGCAGACATCTTCACGAAGGCTCTAGGCAAAAAGCAGTTCGATGCTTTCTTGGCCAAGTTGGGCGTTTTGGATTTGCACGCACCAACTTGAGGGGGGGTGTTACGGGATATACAGGAATGATTCTTGGGCATGATTCTTGCTGTGATTTTGCTGTGTATCCTCCTTTCCTTATTTGTTTGATCTCGTTTTTGAATATTTCTGTATAAATCTAATGTAAAAGCTAGAAGAAGGATAAGAGAAATTCTTCGATTAATTCATCTCTTGTTACATTAAAATTAAGTTATACGTGTGTAGTTCGACGAAAAACCTTACCTCTATAAATTCATGAAGCAAGACTTATAAGTGTTAGAATTAAATTAATAATTTGTTTTATTTAATTTTGATTTCACAGATTAAATTTGTTATATATAAATCTAAATATTTAATAATTTATTTATTTAGTATTTACGAATATGAATAATTTAAATAATTGAGTCTACTATTTATATTTGTATTTATCAAATATCTGATTTTTGCTATTTTATTTATATTTAATCTCTTGTATATTCAAATTTTTTGTTCGAATAGAGATCAAATACAAATATTTTTTATATTTTGTTTATCTTTGACAAAATATTATATAGTTTTTTAAGATGATGTCTTTACAAATTCTCTATTCTTATATGATAATAGATGGATATGCGAATCTCGTTATTAATATGATATTTAATATATATATATATATTGTTAATTTGAAGATGAAATTAAGATTTGAAGTAAAATAATGAAGATTCGATCTGAACTAAAATAAATATTTGATTTTATTTATTTATTAATTTATCTAATCTATTTTGGATCTATAAATCCTAAAAGTTATAATTTGAATAATGTTTTATACAATGTGACATGTATGTTAAAATGTTATAATAGGCGGATACTTTAGTGGAACAATATGCAAATATTGATTAGATCAATTGTATTTAAAAAAATCGATATAATATTCAAGAGAATAGTTAAAACATTAAAAATTATAATATTAAATAAATTCTAAAATAATTTTTTTATTATAGATTTTATCTAATCTGATTCATCTCTGAATTACATATAGTTTCGACTGGTAATTTTTCAAATATTTATTATAGATCAATAACCTTTATTAGTCTTCTCGAAGTAAGTACTATGATCGTGGCATCTAAATACACACATATACTTACTCCTATATATATGTATGCATCTAAATACTCTGTATTTTGATATAATTCTTCTAAATTTTGATATTTCTATAATAATTGGTTATATCGTGGAGATAAATATAAGAACATGACCTTCGTATCATAGTTTACGTAGAGTAGTTCCAAACATTGATGAGGACCACAAACAAAGACTACAACGGCCCAAAATCAACGTGAGGCACGCTTGGGAATCTAATGGGTTCTATGTGAACCATATTCAAAATTCTTTATATATATATATATATATATATGCTTAGAGTACAATCACAGCACATGTATACGTGCATATTATATATATATATATATAAAGGTAATAGAAGAAATGCATGGAATGGAGATGAGAAAAAGTCAGTCAAACCGCTCGTATCGGAAGAATCAACATCGTCATATGCTTCGTCTTGGGTTCCCACAACATAAAAATAACTTACCCATTAATCAAAATCCGAACTTTCATTTTATCAATTTTTAATTCTATGATTCTTCCTTTGCATGTCCACGAAGCACGCACACAAACACATGAATCTATGTGTGTTATATCAACCAAAATTTATATCTCATTATATTATATATATATGTATATCTCCGTATATTCCACGGTAACTTTTAAATATAACCGAATAGATGTGCTATATCTACATCTATAATATTTTTTTCTTGAAAAACCCAATACAATATTTGTTGTTTTCCTTACCATATATATATATATATGTTGTAGTTAGAAATAAGACCAATGTATTTTTGTTAATAAAATTAAAAATGTAAACAATATTCGTGGTAACGAAACGATATCAACGTTCAACGCAACGTTCATTTTTTTTGGTTGGGTAACCCGGAAATATTATTAACCTATACATAAACAATTGAAAAATGAAATGAAAATAAAAGAAAAACAAAAAAGAAGATAAAGGATAGTGGAACGAGAGAAGCGAAGACTAAGATTTAAAAAATCAATGGAAGAACGGGATCAAAATTTTCGAATATAGAGAGTTGTATCTTAGTACTCTTCTAATTTCGATATGATGGTTTAAACAATCATTTCGTTATATCCAAATATAGTAACCAAAATATGTTTGATTATGAGGTAAATATCTATCATGATATATTTCAATTAGGAAGATGCAATCCACCGTTTATTTCATCAAACAAATCACTATTATGAAATGTCAAGTGCGAAACTCCTATTTTTTCCACAAATTTGGATTTTTTTTCTAAATTTTAGAATGATGTGTCTATAGTTAACAATGTTCATAATTGTATGTTTATTATCTTTTTACTGTGAAACTATAGAAAAATATTTGGTCATAAAAAACTTATTCGACATATACAAAAACAAACAAAGTCAACATATAATCTTTGTAACACGTTACAATCTAACATATGATGGATATCATCTTGAAAGTTGATGCACAAAACTTGATAAAGATTTTAGTGAAACCATTTGTAAAACATGCAATACAATTTTTCTAAGCAGAAAATGAAATTTGAATACATATATAATGCTTTTTATAATATATATATATATAAACAAAAAAGAAGCATATTAGGAACTGTAATGACAACCTGGTCAGCTCGGATCTCAAACAAACTAAGTAAGACTCGTTTCTCTTTTGGACCAAATTCGTGTGACCCAAAAATATATAAATAATTTTAAAAAAAGTCTTTGGAAGAATCGTTAGTTCTGACATTAAACCCATATATTCACCAATTACCAAAAGTTAATTATTTTTCAATCTCCAGTTGTTAGAATTTTCAGACACTGATTTCTGACTGCCCAAAATCTATAAATGAAAAAGGATATATATATATATATATAAGTTACGAATCGATAAATTTTAAAAAAATAGAAAAGGTGAAAAAAGGTTGGAATTTGTGTCGAACGGTAAAAAAAGTATCTTTAATTACTATTTTTATTGTGTAAAATTATGTTTCTTTTGCTCCATATTATGTGAGTGCTCGCATACTTCAGAGTATCCTAAGAAAAAAATAATCCTTTCTATATTATAATTCTTTCATCTATTTCAATATTTTATTTTTTCATCTAAAATTCGGTTAAAAGTATGGTTTTATTTCCCATGACCGTTTTACAAATATAAATATATACGAACAAAACATACTCTCTACGACATTGTTATATCGTGAGACGTAATATCGTAAGAAATTCTAAGATTTTATTATGAAATAATATCATTTGAGCTGATCAGTACAAAATTTAAGGTTACATTGTATAGAGATAATTATTTCATATTTCATTACATTTTCTTGTATCTCCGATATTTATGGCTGTTACTTGTATCTTAAACCATCAAAAATGATATCATAATAAATTCTAAGTTTTGATGGTAAATGCATTGCGATAAATAAACATAGCTTTGATATATATATATATATATTTAGGAAACTAATCCGTAAATGAAATCTAATATTTAATATTTTATGAAACTAATCCTTCAACATTCTAATAGTTAACACTTACTGTAATATTTAAGAATTCAAATATGTAATATTTTATGAAACTACTCCGTTAAAAAATGTATATTTAACATTAAAATATAATTAAAATTAAATGAAATCGCCTATTTGTCGATATTGTAGTATACCAATGAGTTCACATGATAATAAATGTGTAATTGGTATTAAATTAAGCATCACGTTTTCACACCAATTACATGTTTTGTAATATGGCACTAAATTGTGAAGTGTTTTGTTATGAGACGTGGAAACATTTAGAACTTCTAGATCCTAAAATACCCAAATAACGTAAAATAAAAATAAAATTAATGAATAAATAATTGGATAATGATAATTGAATTTTATAAAGTGCCTTGTCGAGGGGCATCTAACAACGATAAGAAAAAATTTTGAACTCGAATTGGCCCCTTGAGGAAAATATTTATAAAAACTTGCAACATATATGTATATATATATATATAATAATTTAAGATTTAATTATCATTAATATATATATACAAAACATATATATATATCACAGCATTACCAAGGTAAATGATGATGATTTACCGAAAGACCAAAGTATGTTGTCTTCTTACTCGGCAAACACGTCTTAATTTTGAAATGACAACTTTTGTGTTACTCGTGGCACGATTTGTTCCCTCTAAAAATCTAATAAACTACAATTTATTATATAAATATAATATACTAGTTACCTATAATAATAATAATAATAATAATAATATAATAATAATAATAATAATAATAATAATAATAATAATAATAATAATAATAATAATAAATCATATGAACATATCAAAATCCGTACACTTAAATAGATATATAAAAGAATGCAAATTTTTACTACCTACCATTAGTAGATGTCAACATATAATATAACTATCATTTCTAATTGGATTGGAATTTACTTTTAAAAAATATATTTATATTATGCAATATTTGATTTAGAAGAAAACATAATAGAATGTAAGATATCTAAAAATGTAATATTCAACTCATAGGATTTATGGTGCACATTAGCAAAAAAACTTATAAATAATTCACCAAAAAGACAACCGATATACGAATCCCATTTCTAAAAACAAAAACCATTATTGCCATAATCACCAAGTCATTTTTGGAATAAGCAAACAAAAGGGAAAATGTGGTGTAATAAAATAAATGCTTAGTTCGTATAAAATAAATTATGAATGAAAAGATTACGGTAACTGGATCAGTAATTAATTGAAAGAGACAAATGTAATTAGATGGTCAAAATGTTGGACATTATATATATTATATTTATTGTACTTTGTGATTTAACATTTATTGTTCCCACAAAGTAAATAAAGTTAAAAAGTCACTCTCTCTCTTTGGGATTCTATTATCCTCTAAAGGTTTACGATCTTTTTGTTTGAATATAAATCTTTTTATTTCAAAAAATTGTTACATTATTAGTTAGCGTTATTATTATATTCTATATATATTTTTTCGCGCGTATTTATTTCTTAAATGTTATAGGTGTTGTGTGAAATGGGACATTTCTCGAATGTTTAATGACACGAATAAAATAATAAAAACTAACATTCCTATTATTTTACAATAAACACAAAAGCTAAATTTTCGAATAAAATATTACTGAATCGAATTACATTAATTTAAAACAGTTTGAAAAAAATAAACCATATTTGATTTCGATTTTCTATATGTTTTGAGAGTTTTCAATTGATATAAAATTAAATTTATGTTTTACGGGTGAAAAATATTTGTCAATTATCCTGAAAACAATAGAAAGATAACAATATAAAATAATAAAAGTTAAGAAAAACGGATATTCGAAGCAATAATAGTTTTATTTACGAACAAATCTTTTAAATACATTTGTTTTTTATTATAATATATTCAAGACTTTCACGGATAACATCATCTGAGTTAGACGTAAATAAACAACTTATCGTTTCTCTCTCACACTTTCTATCTAGTATCTCTCTAAGTACATATGTACAACACGGTGATCAAATAACATTTACTTATTGCAATACTTTCTCGATACCTTTACTTAGATGTTACAGAATCATTTTTATAGTCTATTTTCACACATAATCTTCACTATAACCTAGGAACATTTTCTCTTTTTTCAGCCTCATCTATTTCCTCTTTTTGCGTCTTTTTTCCAGTTTGACTCCCATTTCTTATCATTCCTTTTCACTTTGAATTTTGAAAATACCCGAGTCATATTTCTTCTCTTTTATCTTCTCAACAACCTGAAATATCAAAACCAGATCTAACACACTAAAATATGGCATTTACAATCTCCCTCTTTGAATTCTTATCACATAAACACAAAACATCCGAAATGATTAATTCACCATGCATAAAATTTCAGACACACAAATATGTCTACAAGCATCCACATAAGTTCAGACATTTAAGTGCACTTAAAAATATAAGTTCAGAATATTCGAATGCACTCGGCATTTTTCTCGCGGCTTTAGTTGCACTTGTTTGAGCCCCCTTGCATGATCTCCCCTTGAATTTGTGATAAGAAATTAAAAACAACACACATTAGATCCAAAATCAGATTAACATAAATAAGATGAACTTAATGTTACACTGATTTACTCTTGGTCAACTTTGCAAACGCCTTTAAATCCTTCTGAATAAGTTGAATCTCGATCATCACACTCGCTAATCGTTTCTCCAAATTCATGATGTCTAGTGTAACATCAGTTTCATTATTTCCAGTTTCTTTAGTGGTTAGCATCTTGCTAACATAATGTTTTTCAAAGATTATCCAGGGAGGAATTTTCTCTCTCATTTCCTCTTTTCCAATATGATCTAGAACTTGTTGAATCAAAATGTTATGGATCAGACATGGAAATGGCAAGATAAATTTCCTTACATTCGACAACCCAAGACCAATTATCTGATCAAGAATAACCTTTCCAAAATTGACAGAAATCCTATTTTTTATATAATATAACAAAATTGTTGTATCATGTCGAATAACATCTGTTTTCTTGTTTGGTATCCAGTTGGTTCTACAGGTCTTGTTCAAAAGAGCGTATTCGCAGTTGAGCTTAGAACTAGAAATATGTCCAAGTCAGCTCATTAGCTCTTTTCCTGTCAATTTTTGGGTGACAATGTCCATGTCAAGGTCAATTTCTAGCTCTTCCACTTTAAAAGTTTCAACATTCGGTGTACCTAGATACTTATTGATTATCTTAACATCAAACTGGACAATACACCCCTTAACATATACTTGTCCAAACATTCATGATCCAGGCTATCAATCTCTGAGTTCAAGTTTGCATAGAACGCATATATCAACTCCTTACATAAGAGTCAATATTTGTCACTATATTTGTCAAGCTTCTTTCAACGAGTATATCCCATAATGACAAATGTTTAAACTAATTTCATTTAAACCCATTTCACTTAGAATTTCTCTTTCTTTCAGTGTTCCAACCTAAAAAATCCAATTTCCGAATATAATATATTCGAAAAAGCCTTCGAAGGGGTCATTTTAGGAGTACCTTGTGTGTTTGGAATCTTTGAAGACGTTAAATGTCTTCGATGTTTGAATCTCATTTCTGATGTGTTTTCTGCTTCATCTGGTTCATAATTTCTATCTAAGGACAAGTTTGAACTTTCTCTTCGTCTTTTTGTTCTAGATGAAGATTTGATAGATACTTTGGGTTGTTGATCGAGATTTGCATATGCCTTCTTAGGACCCACGCTTTTCCTAGCCATTTATTTGTACCATTTTCCATTGATCATGTGGGAGGGGGATTTTCTGTAATCAAAAGATCATCTGGACTCTTTTGTTGTTGTATATGATTATCTCTTTAACACGCATTGTTCTTCTTCAGATGCTTCTCTGTTCATCCTTCTCCTTTGTTTGTTTTTGTTTGCAACAAAAAAAATACAAAATGCACTTCCTTCTTCGGAAATAAAAGTTAGGGTTTGAGAAGATATATTTAGATGTGAGGCAGTTTTTTTTAATTTAAAAAATATCACATCACATAAACGATTTTTCAGAATAAACCACTTGTGTAAAAAACAAATCACTTTGTTTGCTTTCTCTTTTATTTATCAAACATAAAAATGAAATTAAAAATCTATTAAGAAAATGCAAGTAACATATAAGGTTGGTTTTAATTACACTTACTCAATTTTTTTATTTCTTTTTTTTTTATCTTCAGATATACCTTTTTTTATATCATTAGTAATCAGCTTCTAGGACGTTGTTTAGATATTCTTTTGTTCATATAACAAGCTCTTTGATTATCTTTTCTGGTTTACTCTTACGTATCAATTTGAACATAGAGGATTATTTAAGCAAAGATTTGTTTTGTATCATTAGGAAGTTATAACTTAAACTAAATATCCCATAACTTAGACCCGAGCTTATACTCATAACAATTATCCTTTTTATCATCATTTGTTAATTTAAAGAATCAGTAAAAATCTTTTCACATATAACTGTTAGATGAATAAGTGACTAAAATTAAGCATGTGCACTTAAACAACATTTAAATGTATCGCCATCAGATGAGAATTTTTAGGTTTCCTTTGATATCTGGCATAAATTCCAACACTCAAGCACAAATCAGGTCTGCTTGCAGCGAGTGAGGTAAAGCAAACTACCAATCATGCTTTTCTAAAGTTTTACTTCCACATCCTCTCCTTCTGAATCTTTAGCTAGTTTTGTGGTGGTTGACATAGGTGTATTAGCCGACTTGCTTTGATCCATTTCAAGTCTCTTGACCAGATTCCTTGCATATTTACTTTGAGATATAAACAAACCTTCATCCAGTTGCTTCACCTGCAGACCAAGAAAGTAGGTTAGTTCACCAAACATACTCATTTCAAACTCCTCTTCCATGGTTTGTACGAACCAATTCACTTTAAACCTGTGATTTTGAGCCAAAAAATGTCATCAACATAAATTTGTACTACCAAAAGAATGTCATCAGCATGATGTATAAATAAGATTTTATCTACTCCCCTCTTTTGTAACCGTTCTTGATTAGAAAGCTTGTCAATCTGTCATAGCACACACGTGGTGCTTACTTAACTCAATTCAGAGCTTTCTTTAACGTGTAAACATGATATGAATGATGTGGACCTTCAAACTTTAGGTTGTTCAACATAAACTTCATTTTGCAAAATCCCATTAAAAAACACTTTTAACATCCATCTGGAACAACTTAAAACCAAGAGAACATGCAAGTCCAAATAATAATCTTATGGACTCTAATCTAGCAACGGGTGCAAAAGTCTCATCAACATCAATACCTTCAACTTGTGTGTAGCCTTGAGCAACCAATCTCGTCTTATTTCTAACAATTTCACCTAGCTCATTGGTTTTATTTTTAAAGATCCACTTTGTCCCAATAACATTCATATCAACTGGACGAGAGACTCACAGTCAAACATCATTCCTAACAAATTGTTCTAATTCCTTGTGTATTGCTTTTACCCAGGACTCATCATTTAAGGCATCACTAACACATTTAGATTCTGTTTGAGATGTTAAGCAAGCAAACTTAACCATGTCATGATAATTTATCTTGGACTTACCTCGTGTTTTCCTACCATCTCCAGTTTTACCAATAACATCATCAATTGAATGATTTCGATGTATAATTGTGATCTCCAATTTATGTCTTTCAAGTTCAAGTTCATTGTCATTTTCTTCCATTCTACTTTTGTTTGATGTTTGTTCATTAGGTACACTTAAATTTTCACTTTCTGTTCCAGTATGTCCTTGTAATGAATATGTAGAAAAAGAAAACATTACTTTCTCAGATAAATGATCTTCATCAAACACAACATTTACAGATTCAACAATTGTTCTCATTCGTAAATTGTAAATTCTATATGCAATTGTATTGGTTCCATATCCAAGAAAGATTTCTTCATCACTTTTTGCATCAAATTTTTCAAGATATTCCCTGTCATTCAGTACATAGCAAGTACACCCAAAAATATAGGAAAAACCAAATTTGGACTGTTACATTTCTAAAGTTCGTATGGTGTTTTTGACATACTTGGTCAAACATAGACTCGAATTATGATATGACAAACTGTGTTTATCGCTTCTTCCTAGAGACGAATTGAAATAGACTTTGCATGAAGCATGACACGAGCCATCTCTTGAAGACTCGTATTCTTTCTTTCAACTACACCATTTTGTTGTGGTGTTTTTGGAGCAAAAAACTCATGTACAATACCATGTTTCAGACAAAACTTATGAAAAACATCATTTTCAAACTCTCTTCCGTTGATCATTATGAATTCGTTCTATACTTCATTTTGTATTTTTCAATTGCAAAAACAAGTAATTGAACAATTCAAATGTATCAGATTTTTCTCTTAAAAATTGGCCCATGTGTACCTAGAAAAATTGTCAACAACAACAAAAATATATCTTTTTCTACCAAAACTCTCTGTCTTCATTGGTCCCATCAAGTCCATGTGCACAAGTTCTAGTATTGTCCACTCTTAACATCAAACATTTTCTTGTGATGAACCTTAACTTGTTTTCCCAATTGACAAGGTTTACAAGTTTCAGATTTATCAAGATTTAGTTTAGGCATACCTCTAACAATGTTTGAGTTGGACAACTTTACTAGTGAACGATAATTGACATGTCCCAATATCTGATGCTACAAAGACAAATTGTCTTCCATTGCTTTGTAATATACTTTCTCTTCGTTCCAAATATAACAATTGCTTAAAGATCTTGTACCTGCAAGAACACATTTATCACCAGAAGTCATACTAGACATTCCTTTGATTAAAGTGAACCTGGTGATTACTGTCACATAATTGACTAATATTAATTAAATTAACAGTCAATCCAACAACATATTGAACATTCTTCAAAAGAGGTTGTCTAGGTGTTTCTATATCTCCTTTATTAAGAATTTTGCCTTTGTTGCCAAATCCAAAGATAACGCTTCCAGCATTTTTAATTTCAAAACATTTGACAAAAGTTCTCTTGAACTTGTGATGTGTCTACAACATCTATTGTCAAAATACCAAATGTTTAATTTTTCTTTTTATACAGAGATGTAAGCTACATTGCAATACATATCACTTTTTGGTATCCAAATTTGTTTTATTTTGGGTAGAGTATACTTACCTGAATCTTACCTGAATTTCTTGTTACCCACGAGTACCCGTCCCACAAAAGATCGATCGGCCAAAGAGGCAACGAGCGGCGAGAGGCGAACAGCGAGCGGCAAGAGGCGAGAGGCGAGCGGCGAGAGGCGAGCGGCGAGAGGCGAACAGCGAGAGGGATGAGAGAGAGAGGAGAGGGATAAGAGGTTGGTGTGGCTTGGAGAGAGTGAAAGAGGAGGCGAATGAGAGAGAGAGAGGAGAGGTTAGCGGCTGGAGAGAGAGGAGAGGTAAAAGAGAGTTTAACCTAATGATATTTTCATAATTTATGAAAATAGTAGGGTATTTAGGTAATTTATGAAAATATTAGGGGTGTTTTTGTAAACATTTTCGGCTACATGTAGGTACCCGTTCGTGAAATTAAAATACCTGTCCTGAACCCGAACCCGTGGATAATGAAAAAATATTACCCGAACTCGAACCCCCACTCGCGGGTATGAGTAATTTTTTGCGGGTTCGGGGTTATACGGGTTTTTTGCCCACCCCTGCCCCGTGTATCCAATTTGAAATTTTTCAGTACCATTCGAAAGCATTTTCAATTGCTTATTGGTTTCTTCTTCTTCTTCTTCTTCTTCTTCTTCTTCTTCTTCTTCTTCTTCTTCTTCTTCTTCTTCTTCTTCTTCTTCTTCTTCTTCTTCTTCTTCTTCTTCTTCTTCTTCTTCTTCTTCTTCTTCTTCTTCTTCTTCTTCTTCTTCTTCTTCTTCTTCTTCTTCTTCTTCTTCTTCTTCTTCTTCTTCTTCTTCTTCTTCTTCTTCTTCTTCTTCTTCTTCTTCTTCTTCTTCTTCTTCTTCTTCTTCTTCATCATACCAAATGTTTATTCACATCCTTGAATTTATTTGAATTCATTGATTTCTACAGAAGAAAAAATAGCAGTAAGAACTCTTGCATTAAAAGTTGAATTCCTTTTCTCACTCGGTGTCCACTGATATGAAGGTTTCTCTTTAGAATTTCCATGTTCATCTATCACTATTGGTGGGCTTCATCCATTTTTACTACACTCCATGCGTCTTCATCAATGCCTCTTATACTAGCTCTTATTTTTACTTTCCAGTATCCATAGTTAGAAGCATCTAACATAACTGGTTTTCCAAAAGAATATAAATCTCTTGGTCTTTCCATGTAGTATTCTAGGATTTCAAACCAATAATTAGATTTTCTCTAAAATTTGGTTACAAGCTCTGATACCAATCGAAAACAATAGAAAGACAATGTTATCAAATAATAAAAGCTAAGAGAAACGGATATTCGAAACAATATCAGTTTTATTTATGAATCAATTTTTGAAGTACACTTGTTTTTCATTACAATGTACTCAAGACTTCCACGGATAACTCCCATGAGTTAGACATAAATAAATAACTTATCGTTTCTCTCTCACACACTACTAGAAAATTCAAGATTTGAGACGGAATTTGGGGACTAACATTTCCATCCCTAAATTTAGGGACGGATTATACACGGATTAGGGACGGATAATGAAATCCGTCCCGAATCCGTCCTCAATTTTGCGTACCGAAGAGCCGTCTCTAATCTGTCCGCATTTGCGAACCAATTAGGGACGGATGAGTTAGGCGTCCCTAAATTGGGGACGGAAATTGTTGTCGTCCCTAAATTGGGGACGAAAATTACTGTCGTCCCTAAATTTAGGGATGACCAAACATCCGTCCCTAAATTAGGGACGACATCTCTTTCCGTCCCTAAAATTGGGGACAAATTTGGGATCGTCCCTAAATTTAGGACTTTAAAAACCATTTTAGGGACGAAAGAGAGATGTGTCATCCCTCAAATGGTGAGGCGTGGAAACACTTTAACAAGATATATCCTGATTTTGCGGCTGAGAGTCGAAATGTCTATTTAGGCCTTTGTACCGATGGTTTTAATCCATTTGGGATGTCTAGGAAGAATTATTCATTGTGGCCAGTTATTGTGACACCTTACAACTTACCACCAGATATGTGCATGAAAAGGGAATTTTTGTTCTTAACAATAATGATTCCCGGGCCTAATCATCCGAAAAGAAGTTTGGATATATTTTTTCAACCACTTATTGAAGGCGACAAAATTTTATGTCTCGAGGTGCTCTCATGTGGACAATAAGTAATTTTCCAGCTTATAGTATGTTATCTGGATGGACAACGCATGGTCGATTGGCTTGTCCATATTGCATGGAGGAAACATATGCTTTTCAGTTGAAACATGGAAGAAAGACAAATTGGTTTGATTGTCATCGTCGTTTTCTTCCTGTTGATGATGCATTACGGCGCAACAAGAGAAATTTCAAAAGGAATGTAGTTGTGCGGAAATCTCCTCCTCCAGTTTTGACCGGCGAAGAGATTTTGTATGAACGACTTCTTGCTTTGGGTATTCCGAGGAGTATAGATTGCGGAGGGAACAATCATCCGAGAATTGGTGGTTATGGAATTACTCATAACTGGTACAAGAAGAGCATATTTTGGGATTTTTCGTATTGGAAAAATCTGAAACTTCGACATAATCTTGATATGATACACATAGAGAAGAATTTTTTCGATAACATCATCAATTCAGTTGTGCCTCCTCCACTACACCTCCACGAGCTCCGTCTCCCCACCGCCTTAACGTAGTATTCCTCCATCTCCTCACGTCGTATTCAGACTAAAAGGAAAAAAAGAGAGAAGAAGGCAAAAGGAGATGTCAAAGGAGGTTTTCAAATGATAAGAAATATAAATTGTTGAAATGGTTGAAAGAAGATGTGAAATTTTCCGATGGCTATGCGTCTAACATTGGAAGGGGCGTTGACACTCAAGGAGGAAAGTTATTGTAGATTCTTACGTGTTGATGTTATCCTAGGAAGGCGTTGATGTTAGAACTATCTAGGAAGGCGTTGATGTTAGAACTATCCTAGTATGTGATGATGCTAGATTGATATGTGTTGATGTTAGAATTATCATAGGATATGTGTTGATGGTAGAACTATTCTAGGAAGTGTTGATGTGAGGTTATGTTCATATGTGTATTCAAGTGCTTCGTTGAAATTGTTTGTTGGATAGATGATTGGTTTGGGGTTATTATCGATATCTATGTTTTTTATAGGAGAAATTTATGTTGAAATTGAAAAATTTATGTTGAAATTGAGAAATTGAGATGATTGGTTTGGGGGTGGTATCGTAATATTTTAATTTCACATTTCAGTATGTCGCGACGCGTTGGAAGAGGCGGTAAAACAAGAAACCGCCCTTAGTCCGAGGAAAGTGGCAACATTTCATCTCATTCCCGACATTCCAATTCAGGGTTTGAAGATTATATGAATCCAAATTTCTTCCGAAACACTGGATCGACACAATCGGGGCAATATATGTCATATTATCCACAAATGCAACCACCATCCGATCTAATAATGCATCACGACCCTGATATATACGATGAACTAACAGTAGAAGAAATTTTAGCAATGGATGAAGAACAACACAAGCTTCCTCTTATAGACCATGTTCAAGGAAGCGGCAGACTATGATACGTATACTCAAATTCAAATCTCAATTATAAATAGTTAACTAAATGTTAATTTATCTTTAATTTTGATTTGTAGGTTTGGATATAATCAACTTAATCGTCACATATCAATGACGATAAAAGCTGATTATGATCGGCCGTGTTACAATTGGACACATACCGATCCAAATATTAAGCAACGATGGTGAAAATCATTTGTGGTATGTTTTAAATAATTTTTAATTTTATCAAGTAATTTAAATTACAATTTAAATATAATAAGCTTATTATTATTTCAGCAAAAATTTTATTGGAATCCCGCCCTTACCGGACTAGTAAAGTCAGAATTTGACAAAAATGTGGCAAAGCGTCTCAAGTCTATCGTAGGTAAATGTCAGGAAAGACGAGAAGATATTTGGGATCAGATGTGCGCATATTGGGATTCCCCAGAATTTAAGGAAAAGAGCGAGCGAACAAGTAAATTCCGGCGTTCTGATAAGCGTACATACGGCAGGATCTCGTTCTTTTGCGGAAGTATACGAAGATCTGATAAGCTTTATTCTACTTTTTATGCATTTATATAAAATTAACATTTCATTAAACTATGTCTTTTTTATTTGTTTCAGGCGAAAGAGAAGGGATCCGAACCATCGTATCTAGAATTGTGGGAACGTACGCACGTTAAGAAGTCAGATGGTTCGTGGGTGGATCCCAAGGCGAAAAGCCTTCACGATGAAATTGAAAACATGGCAGCGGAACGAGTATCGCGAATTCCCCCGAGAGAAGACGGAACACAAACTACTCTTAGTCAGGAATAGTACAACGAGTTGTATCTCGAGGTAATAATGACGTTTCAATATGATATAATTTTACTATTTATAAATGTTATTAATTCTCGATATTTGTTTTACAGCAAGTTACGCCATACAAAGGTCGTATTTTCGGACTTGGAGGAATGACCTCAAAACATTCAACTTCCTCCAAGGGTAAAGAAAAAGTATCGGAGTACGAGTTCCGGCATCAGTTATCCGAAAGGTTACAAGAATCCGACAGGCGCGTTGAACAAGCACTAAAGGAGGCTGAACGATAAAGCAAGCGAGCTGAACGATCAGATAGGCGAATGGAAAAGTTTCTGCACATGATAAAATCACAAATGCCTAACATCGATTGGGATGCATTTCAGAGCAGTGATTCCGATCACGACGAATCGGAAATACCTCCAACGGCTTAGGATTAAAAATGTTAGTTATATGTATGCTTTTTAATTATTGTTATGTACTAATTTTTATATTTTAATCTAATCGAACTTTATTTTAATTTATTTTTTTATTTCTAAAAAAATTAGGGACGGTCACATTGGTCCGTCCCTAAATTTAGGGACAACCACATTGGTCTGTCCCCAATTTTTAGGGACGCAAAATGGTTCGCCCCCAATTGTCGAGTCCTGTTTTGATCCTTTTTTTAGGGACCGTTTGCGGACTGAATTTTCCGTCCCTAATTAGGGACGGATTGGGGACCGAATTTTTCATCCCTAATTGGGGACGGATTAGGGACGAATGACATTTGGAGATGCGCATTTGCGGACTACCACTGGTCGTCCCTAATCCATCCCTAAACCTGTTTAGGGACGGATTCTTCAGTCTCTAATTCGTGATTTTTTTGTAGTGACACTTTTATCTAGTATCTTTCTAAGTGCACTTGCACAACACGGTGATCAAATATCATTTATTGCAGTACTTCTTCGATTCCCCTACCTAGATGTTACAGAATCCTTCTTTATAGTCTGTTTTCACACCTAATCTTCACTATAACTAGGAACAAATTTTCTTAAGTCTCATCTATTTCCTCTTTTTGTGTCTTTTTTTCAGTTTAACTCTTCGTTTCTTCTCATTCTTTTTCACATTGAATTTTGAAAATACCCGAACTATATTTTTTTCTCTTTTATTTTCTCAACAACCTGAAATATCAAAATCAGATCTAAAACACGCCTAAATATAACATTTACATATCCGATCAATGGCCACCATTCATTAACCTTTTAAATGCTATCAACAATAATCCTAATGAATTATATTCAATATTTTTTATATTTAAAAAATGTAGATCTTATACTATTTATTACGTTTTTTTTAAACTTCAACTAATATCTATATATTTCTTCAGGTGAAAACTCCAATATAAAATGTAAAAATCATTTTATTTCATCCATTTATCAATTAAACTAACTAACATTAAAACTTGTAAAACATAACATATTTTCAACTTTTTTAATATGTGGAACTCGCAACTAATAATTTTCAAAATGCACATTGTGTAAACTCTGCAATTTGTATAATAACATACAAATTATACAAGTCGACTGTAAATAGATTCGGTCTATAAGATATCTAAGGGTGAACATCTAAATCTGTCACGTGCGAACGGAAGTCTCTATTACCACCAACTGGACTATACGCGAAGGGCACATATTTTTAATTTTCAAAAAATTGATTTTTGTTATTGTACAATGAAATATTTGAAATTATTTATTAGAAGAACAACCTATTCTCCCTGGATCTTGATTCACATCCTATTCCCCCTCTATTTTTAGTTTTCATCATATTTCCCCCTCAAAAATACTGCTTTAGTCCTATTCCCCTCTTGATTTTGATCAACATCCTATTCCTCCCAATTTTTAGTTTTCATCTTATTCCCCCTTTAACTATCAAAAATCTACCTAAAACCCCCTCCGTTATTTATTCATTAATTATCTGTTAACTGACCCGATTTTGACCCGAATTTGACTCAATTTCGACTTTAATTTTGACCCAATTTTGATCTAATTTTGACTCGATTTAACTCGAATATGTTAATTTTGACCCGATTTTTTACTTAAATTTAACCTAAATTTTAACAATAAATCAAGTTAATTATTCAATTTAATCGGTTTACTTGGTTTAATTGGTTTCGAGTAAAATTGAGTACGAGTTTTTTTACTTGAAATCAATTTTTATCCAAATTTGACCACGATTTTGACTCGATGTAAACCCGGACTTTTACTTATTTTTGACCCAAAATTTACTTAATTTTAATCCGAATATCAACAATAAACCAAGTTAATTATTCAATTTAGTTGATTTCGAGTCAAAATTGAATACGATTTTGTTAATTATATCAAAATTGGATCAAATTGAACTAATCAATTTGCCCCGAATCCGATCTAATTTTAACCCAAATTGTGATCTCAATTTTGACTCGATTTCAACCTGAACTTTTATTTAATTTTGACCCCATTTAATTTAAATGTTATATTTTAGTAAATTAAATCGGGTCAAAATATAACATTTAAAATATAAGTTACTAAAATATAAAATTTAAAATTAAATCGAGCCAAAATAAAGTAAAAATTCGGGTTAAAATCGAGTCAAAATTGGGGACACAATTAGGGTTAAAATCGAGTCAAAATTTGATCCGAATCCAATTCAGTTTTTACCAAATTTTTTATCCAATTTTAATATAATTAACAAATCCGGATCATATTTTTATTCAAGATTAATTAAATCGAATAAGTAACTTGATTTTTATGAAATTATCTAAAAATTAACATTTATTATTTATGTGTGTAGTAAATTCACAACTAAATTACTAAAATATAACATTTAAAATTAACCAGGTAAAAATTAAGTAAAAGTTCGAGTTAAAATCGAGTCAAAATTGATGTCACAATTGGGGTCAATATTGGATTGGATTTGGGTCAAAATCAGGGCAAATTGATGAACTTGAGTTAATCCAATTTTGATGTAATTAACAAAACTGTATTCAACTTTAACTCGAAATCAACTAAATTGAATAATTAACTTGATTTATTGTTGATATTCGGGTTAAAATCAAGTACAATTCAAGTCAAAATTAAGTAAAAAATCAGGTTCAAATCGAGTCAAAATTGAGGTCACAATTTGGGTCAAAATTGGATCGGATTTGGGTCAAAATCGGGGCAAATTGATTAACTCGATTTGATCCAATTTTGATAATATAACAAAACCGTATTCAATTTTAACTCGAAATAAACTAAATTTAATAACTAACTTGATTTATTGTTGATATTCGAGTTAAAATTAAGTAAAATTCAAGTCATAATTAAATAAAAAATCGGGTTCAAATCGAATCAAAATTGAGATCACAATTTGGGTCAAAATTGCATCGGTTTTTGGTTAAAATTGAGGTCAAATTTGGGTAAAAAATGATTTCAAGTAAAAAAATCGTACTCAATTTTACTCGAAATCAATGAAATCAAGTATGATTAAATTGAATAATTAACTTGATTTATTGTTAAAATTCGGGTTAAAATTAAGTAAAAATTTGGGTCAAAAGTAAGTACAAATTCGGGTTAAATCGAATCAAAATCAAGTCAAAATTGAGTCAAATTTGGGTTAAAATTAATGTCAAAATTTGGTCTAATTTGGGTCAAAATCGGGTCGATTAACGGATAATTAGCGGATGAGATTTTAGGCAGATTTTTGATAGTTGAGAGAGAAATATGATGAAAACTAAAAATCAAGGGGGAATAGGATGTGGTCAAAATCAAAGGGGAATAGGATTAAAACAGTATTTTCGAGGGAGGAATAAGATAAAAACTAAAAATCGAGAGAGAAATAGAATGTGAATCAAAATCGAGGGGAAAATAGGACTAAAACAGTATTTTTAAGCTAAAAATAGAGTGTTTTTTTTATTTGTATATGCGAAATATTAAAAGATAGAAGTTAACATCGCACATATATATAAATTTATAACTAAATAGTCGACTTTTTAATCATAAGGTGGATGGTTGCTAGACGTAGTTATAATGTTGAGATTAATCAATTACAAAATTATTATAACTCCAAGAAAGAAGACGAAGAAAATGTAACTCTTAAACAATTGTTTCCAAAATTTGGAAATTATTTTAGGAATGCAGTTTTGACTTGTGGAGGAATATTATATATATATATATATATATTCTTCCTGCATTTAATTTATGGTTCCTTTACCGTTGTAGTTTTTTATTCAGATAGTTTCTCCATTTAAATATAAAATCCATAAATATATTTTCCATCATAAACTCTGCCACATTAGGGATAGAATATTTTTTCAAGTTCTAAAAATAATTTGAAAATTATATTATAACTAATATTACATGGTAAATAAAAATTAGAAAGGTTTTATTTGCCTTTATATAATATATATCAAGATATATCTTAAAAAAATTGAAAATTTAATTTGTTCGAATTAAATTATATATATAAAATTTCTTGTAAATTGTGGCTTTTGGTGAAGCCACCTCATCAACTAATATTTTAATTTATTTTATTTTGGAATACAAAAATCATCTCGTTTATCACCTTAAATCTTCATCTAAATATTTTTTACTAATTTTTTTATTATTTAAAATATCAATTTTAAATGTTTTCACGTATGAGAAGTTCAACATGTAAAAAATTAAATAATTAAATGAGTAAAAATAAAAATTTCAATTTAAATGTTTTTATCTCTAAAAAAGTTCAATTTACAAAAAATTAAACAATTAGACGAGTACAAATAAAACATGTTTCCTCCTTTACAGGTTCAACCGACTTCTTCTCATGTTCTCATTAGAGCGATAAATCATGCCCTCTGTTATTTTTTTGGTAACACCAAACTCTTGTTGCAGCGCCTCACATCGGCCTTGAGTTTGTAAAGAGAGTTTGGGCATTGAGAGGTCAAGAAGTTTTGTTCCGTTGAGTTCATTCCAAGTGTAAGTTTGCGACTCTTTGTTACGAGGAATAACCGATGCAAGGTTATACAATACCAGATTAGGTTATACACGAAGAATTGCATTTCTGTGTTTGTATAATGTTACTAATCTAATGGAAGAAAAATAACTAGGACAAATTTCAGAGGGATAAATCCATGGCCTCTGTTATTTTTCTGATTTTTTATTCTACAAATGAACAATTTGGAAGAAAGGTTTAGCTTTTGAATTTTAGGTATTAGGTTAAACATAACAATATCTTGATTTTAGACTCTTGATTTTGGAAACTTATTCTAGAATTTAAACGGAATAGGGTTCAGACTAAGGAACATAACCTGTATCATGTGGTTCTTTAAAATACTTTTCTATCTGCAGTTGATGATGGTTCTGAACTCTTGTAGGCTGCCCTTGAAACCTGGCGTTGTTCTGCTAACATTTTTCCTTTAGCTTTGGGCTATGGATAGGTTGTTTGTCTTCCATTCTATCACTCTCAGTTTTACTTTTGAAGCTCT
>CM071868.1:1257352-1314878 GCA_036759665.1 Gynandropsis gynandra
AGAGTGTTTTTTTTATTTGTATATGCGAAATATTAAAAGATAGAAGTTAACATCGCACATATATATAAATTTATAACTAAATAGTCGACTTTTTAATCATAAGGTGGATGGTTGCTAGACGTAGTTATAATGTTGAGATTAATCAATTACAAAATTATTATAACTCCAAGAAAGAAGACGAAGAAAATGTAACTCTTAAACAATTGTTTCCAAAATTTGGAAATTATTTTAGGAATGCAGTTTTGACTTGTGGAGGAATATTATATATATATATATATATATTCTTCCTGCATTTAATTTATGGTTCCTTTACCGTTGTAGTTTTTTATTCAGATAGTTTCTCCATTTAAATATAAAATCCATAAATATATTTTCCATCATAAACTCTGCCACATTAGGGATAGAATATTTTTTCAAGTTCTAAAAATAATTTGAAAATTATATTATAACTAATATTACATGGTAAATAAAAATTAGAAAGGTTTTATTTGCCTTTATATAATATATATCAAGATATATCTTAAAAAAATTGAAAATTTAATTTGTTCGAATTAAATTATATATATAAAATTTCTTGTAAATTGTGGCTTTTGGTGAAGCCACCTCATCAACTAATATTTTAATTTATTTTATTTTGGAATACAAAAATCATCTCGTTTATCACCTTAAATCTTCATCTAAATATTTTTTACTAATTTTTTTATTATTTAAAATATCAATTTTAAATGTTTTCACGTATGAGAAGTTCAACATGTAAAAAATTAAATAATTAAATGAGTAAAAATAAAAATTTCAATTTAAATGTTTTTATCTCTAAAAAAGTTCAATTTACAAAAAATTAAACAATTAGACGAGTACAAATAAAACATGTTTCCTCCTTTACAGGTTCAACCGACTTCTTCTCATGTTCTCATTAGAGCGATAAATCATGCCCTCTGTTATTTTTTTGGTAACACCAAACTCTTGTTGCAGCGCCTCACATCGGCCTTGAGTTTGTAAAGAGAGTTTGGGCATTGAGAGGTCAAGAAGTTTTGTTCCGTTGAGTTCATTCCAAGTGTAAGTTTGCGACTCTTTGTTACGAGGAATAACCGATGCAAGGTTATACAATACCAGATTAGGTTATACACGAAGAATTGCATTTCTGTGTTTGTATAATGTTACTAATCTAATGGAAGAAAAATAACTAGGACAAATTTCAGAGGGATAAATCCATGGCCTCTGTTATTTTTCTGATTTTTTATTCTACAAATGAACAATTTGGAAGAAAGGTTTAGCTTTTGAATTTTAGGTATTAGGTTAAACATAACAATATCTTGATTTTAGACTCTTGATTTTGGAAACTTATTCTAGAATTTAAACGGAATAGGGTTCAGACTAAGGAACATAACCTGTATCATGTGGTTCTTTAAAATACTTTTCTATCTGCAGTTGATGATGGTTCTGAACTCTTGTAGGCTGCCCTTGAAACCTGGCGTTGTTCTGCTAACATTTTTCCTTTAGCTTTGGGCTATGGACAGATTGTTTGTCTTTCCATTCTATCTTTTACTTTTGAAGCTCTTTTTTTATATGGCTGAATCCAATGGCACCAATTCATACCACAGTTCCTCAGCATCGATATTGAATCTTTTTAACTTTATTTGCTGTTATGTTTTGCATATGTTGTTTTTTCGCTTCATTCAATAGTCTAGGTTACGAATTTGATTATTGCTCTATGTTTCCGAATGTTTGTTGTGTCTATGGAATATTTGGTTTCTAATATTTGCAGTTAGTGGCAGCAGAGAATATTTCTTGCTCAAGGTATTTGTCTCTATTGTTTCTGCACTTGTAGGGGCAGCTAGGTTGATTCCTCATCATGACAAGGCTTTGATCTTTTTGGATATAGGTTTTCTAATATAATCAGTTTAAAACTGAAAATATGTAAGGCATGCTTTATGGTATAGTTAAGGTAGAAATTTTCCTATGCTTGACCATTGAAAGGATGTTTAGGAAATTTATTTGACTCATCTAATACATTTAATACCTATGGGTTCCATTTCTCATGCATATAAAGAAAATTATTGTTCTTCATTTTTTATAACATACACAAGTTTTTCCTTCATCCATGTGATAAAAAATTGTCTCATTTGTCGACCATGATTATTCTATCATTCTGCAGTCCATTGTGTAAAATTATTTTCTTACTAGAGGATTGATACATTGCTCGGGGTTTTATCATCTGACGCTTTTTAGTTCTAAACTTATCATTGTAAATTAAATATCCATTTTGATGTTATGGTTTCCTTGAATTTACTTGCTTGCTCTAGATCAACAACTTCTCTTCCATGATCCTGATTGTAATCTGAGCACATTTTCTCTCAAGTCTGTGAATATCGTTCCTTTGTCCTTTTGAGCTGGATTAATTCCAAAGTTTGTCTTTATATTGGTTTTGTAGATTCAATTTTGGTCTCATTTGCTTAGCGGTTTTGAAAACTGAAAGTGTTTTCAAGTCCATTTGGTCGCTGCAAATAAAAGAACCATAGGAGATTGATTGGTTTTGTTATGTTGGTTGTGTTAAAAGGTTCAAGAAGCTGAAATGACTGTATATAAACGTGTATGACGTAATGTTTCAAGCTTAGTATTTTTCCAAAACATGGTTTTTGTCTCTTTTTTAGCTTCAACGACACCATTTCATTTTAGATTCAAAGGCATGTTTTGGAAAATTATTGTGTAATATGATGTAAAAGAAAAAGATGGAGAGTTTGATATTGATATAGTAGACCCACTAAGGAAATGTAATACAAAAGCCGTCTATGTATTGAATCTTGGTTTTTATTACTTGAGATCTTTGCAGAATTAAGCTACTTACTACTATTAATATTATCAACTAGAATTATGACTTAATTTTTCGATTGAGTTCTCATTCACAACAAAATATTCTCAAGATGAATATGATACACACATCAAGTCTATATTATCGCACATTCAAAATTTATGATCGATAATTACTAAAATATATAAACTATTATACATTAACATATCATAATATGTTTTCCATTTAACGTTATTGATAATTTTATTTTACTCTAACTATGATTTAGATATTCAAATTATAAAATCATTTCCAATATATTCATATTCACCATTTAATATTTTACTATTTTATTTTGTTTAAATTCTATTATCTACATATTTTGTCATATTCATGAAAGGATAATATTCTAAAAAAATTCACTTAATCTTATTATTTTACGATATAAACTATATACTACATTTTTTTTTGGGATATTTTAATACTTTTTAATCTTATTATCTATATTTACATAAAAAACTACATGTTATGATAATTGTCTATCTCACATCGTTCTGATAGGAAAATTTTTAAAATCCGCGCATCGTGCGGATCCATTTCTAGTTAATTATAAAATAGAATGTGATATAATAAAAATATAATAAACATGTGAATGATGATATTTAAAAAAATTGATATGTGATAGATTAATAAGGTCGATCATTAACTATGCAAAACTTCTTTAAAAAATTACACATGCAAGTTGAAAGTCAGGACGTTATAATTATTAAATTTATTCAAGGATTAATTTGTATGCTATGAATAATTGCATTACATTTTTAAGATGGACAACCAAACACATATTGAGTATATAGATCGACCATTATATTTAAAAAATGTTATATATATACATATTCATTAAAAGATTTTGTTGGATTTTTTAAATATAATTATGTCAACAAATGTATATACATATATTAATAGAAAAGGGTTGATAATCGTATATAATCATTTTCTTGATATTTGGAAAGTTTATTAAATAAACAAATAATGCAAAACTAATTCGGTATATTCATCGAAAATATGTGATAAATATGAGAACACGTGATATTGGCCTTAAACCAATACCAATCGAATATTATTTCCATAGGCAAGAAACATGACACAATCATCGCTGCTTAACTGCCCTTAGAAATAACAATTATATATTGATATTATTATTGTCTACTATATGGAAATTATATTGTATTGGTATCGATTCGACACTGTTATTATTATTATTTGAAGATTGCAAGTTCAAATCTGTCATTTATAGTTGTCTTTTATATTAAATTTATTTATAATTATTATAAATTCATTTGATTTATACAATTTGTAAATTATTATATAACTTTTGAAATTTATTAAGTTTGTATATAAAAAATAATGATCATATGTTTCCTCGATTATAAAAAAAATTATATAGATGACACATAAAATTTTATATGAATAACTTGAATAGATTATAAATAAAAATAAAATCAATATATGTTCAAATTGTAAAGTTATAATGATGAAACGTTGGTTTATAAATTATCGGATAAAATATCATGCACAAAAATATAAAATAGTTAATTCATGATTAGGGTACCGTATGAGTTTGTGTTTTAATAAAATGTTACATCGAATTTATATCTATTTTTTTCTAGTTAAGATATTTTTGTTAAAGTATTTGATCATTGTAATTTCATTTTTCATTATATAATTGAAAGATGCAAAAATATTTTTTATACAGATTCGAATTATTCTGAAAATAAAAATTATCTAATGATGGGTAAAAAATATATCAATTAAAATATTTTAAAACTATAATGTCATAAAAATTGAAAATTTTGAAGAGTCTTATAGATTATGAAATACTAATTTTTTATTCAAGTTGAATTTCATACAATTTTTAGAAATGATCTCTGTGTTTTCTTTAAACTCAAAATATTTATTTATTTAATATGAATACAATTACATCAACATATGATTAATTCGACTATAAACCTATATTCTATATATCATTCAAATATTTTAAACTAGATTGATATTTAGTAATGATAAATATAAATGGAAATATTATTTGGCTGATTCAAATCAAATATGTGCTTTTCTCGGAAAAGTTTATTACAATTTGGAAATTATGAAATTGAGGCTAATAAGACAAAAAACAATTCAACGTAACCACACCAAAAAAATTTAAAATAATTTATTCGAGGGAATTATTTTTCTTTAAAAAATAAAGGAAAAAAAGAAAAATGAAAATAATAGCTGTGAAATACGGAGGATGAAAAGAAACGGATGAGTCCACGATGAAATATAAACATGACACGTGTCACATTGGGAAGGAAAAGACATAGAAGCGGTCCATTGGTCACCTTCATACTCCACTTTTTTTTACCACTCTTTGTCGTTTCCTACGGCCATACACGTCATTTTATTTTCTACTATTTTTCAATTTGACACCCTTTATTTATAAAATAATACATTTAACCCCTGAGTGACTAAATTTGGTGCGTCCAAATCCAAATAAATTCGTTATTTGCGAAATGCCCGTAAAAATCGTGGGGGTTAAAATACACAAACAATAATAATAACGTTTTTATGTTTTATGTTTTATGTTTTAAATTGATGTAATTTTCTTGTAATTAGCCTTCCTTTTTCGAAACCACACCAAGATTTTCTTTCCTCCCTCACCGGATCGTCGTCGTCCTCGTCTCTCTCTCTCTCTCTCTCTCTCTCTCTCTCTCTCTCTCTCTCTCTCTCTCTCTCTCTCTGGAACTTCTCCGTGTTTCACCGGTGGCCCTTCTGCATATTTACAACTAGAAGAACCAAGAAGTCTATATGTAACTTGAAAAAGAAAACTTTTTTTCCATATTTATATTTTAATCACTCAAATTTTTTTCTTTTTGTGTAAAAAAAAGCCAAATTCTTTATGGCTTTGAGTTTTTTTTTTAAATAAGAAAACATTCAAAGAAAATCACACACACATTCATGGCTGAAAATGAATATACTGTAATTTACAACCATATTGGAAAACTTCAATGTTTCTGATCCATCATGTCTTATGTTAAAAATGAAGTTCCAAAATGTTTTACAGTACAACTAAAGCAACAGAAAAACTACATCTGCAAATGGACATATATGTGTATATATATATATATTTATACATATATATATATGTATATCTCCCAAAATGGGTTGCCCAGAGCATCAAAGCTTCTTTTCCTTGATCTCAGCTATTGGAACATACACTATTGAATCTTCTTCAAGTAAATGAGAAGACTTGCCTAACTTTTTTCGACCTCTTCGAGTTCTTCTAAATCTTGATAATCTGAATTTCATGTCATGGATCTTGTTTTGCATCCTACAAAGCCTCTCCATTACTGTTTCGAATTCGACAGTCTCCTCTGTTATATTGCTCTCTCTGTTCTTCTCTTCTTCGATATTCTTCGGGATCATATCATTGCTAAGCTTACCATCGACCTGAACGCAACAAAAATGACGGCTTGAATATGTAAAATGTTCCAAACCCGCCGTGCTATTGTCATGATTCTAACAACTGCCCAAAGTCACACAACTTTGAAAAAACTGAATCCTATATGTTCTAATCGAAAACCCATTTGGTAAAAGGCTACAAATTAGTTTAAATCCTATGCCAAAAGTTAAAAGAAGAATCTTGAACCACGGGTAATGGTGTACGCAAATGAACGAAAAAAAACCCGCGTGCTATTGTCATCACCATGTTAAACATTATTGAATCATGATTCTAGCAACTGCCCAAAGTCCACAACTTTGAAAAAAAAAATTGAATCCTAGATGTTATAATCGAAAACCCATTTGGTAAAAGGCTACAAATTAGTTCAAATCCTATGCCAAAAGTTAAAAGAAGAATCTTGAACGACGGGTACTGATGTACGCAAATGAACGAAGGAAAAAAACCCTTGCCTGTTTGTTTTTCTTCTGAAATTTAGAAGGCGAAATGTTCTTCGGATGTGAAACAGTCTCGACCAAGTTATCCTCAAGATCTTTCGGTTTTACATTCATCTCTTGGATTGCTTCAGGTTCAGAATCTGCAGAGAATCCAGTAGAACCATGCTGTTGTTTTGTGCTCTCAGTCTGTAATGGAAAATAAACCATCATTAGAAGAACTCAGTGTAAGAAATCGATCTCTGGACGATATTTTCTGAAGAAGCATTAAAAAGTTTCCGGCTTGAAGAACTGACTTTCTAGGGTTCATATGATAGTGTGGGGCGGCTTTAACTGATATTCGAAAGAGAAATCTCGTATAAATATATCATTATACCTACCTTCCTACTCTTCAATGCCATATATCGCGCGTTCTTGAACCATTTGGTGACCTGAATCATAGATACATAGAGATCAAAAATTGACGAAACAGAAGTTACATGCCTCTAAATGTAAATCATTTACATCAGTTCCCGAAATTTTTCGTAACTAGATAACGTTGCGATCATTTTTTACCTTCTCTGGATCAAGACCCAATTCTTTTGAAAGATCATCTCTCGCACTTTTTGAAGGAAGTTCGTCGTCTGCAAACACCTGACGAAGCCTCTGTCACATTATGTAAGTGATTAGAACATTTTTTAACTCAATTAAACAAATTTCTTCAAGAAACTACAGACAAAAACGAAGCTAATTCAGACCTCAACCGCGTCTCTGGGAAGTCTAAGGGTCGGCCTTCCTTTATTCTCCACAGAAAACTTTTCTCCCGCTTCGATAGTTTCTGCGTTGAGATCTTTCTCATTACTTTGAGTTACAAGTGTATTTGCAGCATCAGATTCCTTTTTTCTTCGCCTTTTTCGCTTAGGACCCCAATCTTCATCTTCACTAAGCTGTTCATGCAAAAGAGCGTCCTTTCCGAACATTTCCTGATCAGAGAAAATGGTATGGTGTCATCATACACAGCCACTAAAGCGAATAGATCTAAGTACGAGACGAGAAATGAAAAGGGTTCAATCGGTTTTCGCTTTTGTCCATTTACGCAGCCTGAAAATTTCAATCCTTCGCCATTTTAGGGAATCAATGATTGTTTTCCTTAAAAAAGGGAACAGATTTCTAAGATTTTGTATCGAATATACTCACATCGTATAATTTCTTATAGTCCACAGCTCTACGCTGTCTTGGTCCGCATACAATTTCTTCATTACCGATTTCACATGAATCCACTTTATGGCCAACGGCATGATCCTTATTCTCGAGTTCCAATTCAAATCTCTTAGACCCTGAAGAAAACGCTACACCATCCGAAGACCAGCTTAAGCTAGTTGAAATGCTTTCACCATCATCACCATCACTGCCTACACCATCCATGCTGTTGCTTTGTACCATCACTTCTGGATCATAATCATCATCATCATCATCATCTGAAGGCCAATCTCCTCCATTATTCAGCTGAGCATTAGAACTGTTAGGCAGATTAGCTTCTCCTTTGAAGATATCCTACAAGAATGGAGTGAGCAAATTTGAAAATTAGATCAGTAGACAAAATTTTCTACTCACAGGAGTAAGGCTAGAAAGCTGGATTTGAGTTACAACAGGAAGCATAACATAGGCCCTGACTGGTTGGAGTCGCAGCCAAACGCAAACGCGACGACTGCGTTTTCTTACGACTCCAGGCGACATTAAAACTGTGACTGGTGGAGTCGCAGTCGCCCGAAAACGCAGATTTTAAAAACCAAAAATTATGTTGCGTTACGTTTGCGTTTTGGTGCGTTTTGAATAAAATTACCAAAATACCCTCGTGTATTTCTATCTCTTTCTATTATATGCATTTATATGTATATGTATTGTATATTTAAATTCTTTTATAATTTTTTAATTTTTAAATTTATTTCAAAGATTTGAAAATTATAATTAAAAAATATACACTAAACAAAAAAATTTAAATAAATTCTTTTCTTAATAATTGTCTATTTTGATAATTTTGTTCAAAACGCAATCGCAACAGTTTTCTACCATTCGCTTCTAGTTGCAGTCCCCCGCATACGCAGCGATTCACCATTCAGACAAAATGAAACAAAACACCGTTAATAGCTGATAGAAACACCGCCAAGCGCAAGCGTAAACGCTGCGTTTCCACCAGTCAAGCCCATAAGCTATTTTTACGAAAATGAAACGCAAATTTACCCTGCCCGCTTATTAAATTTTCTATATTTGACGAAAGGTTACCTGCCAGTTGCTGTTCATGGGAAAGTGAGTTCCTATATGTGCATTCATGGAGTCTATAATTTCCATTTTACAAACACATAATTTGCAGAACCATCCTTGATCCCCCGGAGGTACTGTAAAATCATTAATCAAGTTCAATTAAAGAGAAACCATAACGTAAAATCGTGAAAGCATATATGCAAATGCAAGAGATGTATGGCTTACTACTCTCTGTTTCAAGAGGCGGGTCAAGGCACTTCTGATGAAACGCACGATTGCAAGTCCCATCACAAAGTATGATATCATTATCTAAGAAGGCTTCTCGTGAACTGCATTCTGCGCAAAATATCTGTAAACGAAATCACACGAGGTATACATTCAGTGAAATCCAAAAAAGGAAAATGTATTAGAACACATAAATCGAAATTTCCATAAGTAGGTACGAGAAAACTTCAATTTCAGCCAGAAAATGTTTCAAGAAAATGTTTCGAGAAGTCTGATGAGATTTGTTTACATGTTCATGATGAACAGACCCATCTGGAGCAATCATTTTCTCTTCGATACTTCCCACGGAACTAAGCATATCCAACTGATGAATCGCATCTCGAATCCCAAGCTTACACTTTAAGATCTGTTTACTCGCTCTCTCGAGTTCCTTATCTGGTCTGATCTTTTCTCGACTGAAAAGCCATGGATTACAAGTGTCAGAACACATTTATTTCGTAACTGAAAAGGAGATACAAGAATCCAATGTTTTGTAAAGCAAATACCGATTCTTCTAATTTCCATTACAATGACTCAACATTGAGGATTCAACCAAGAGAGAATGAAAAATTAAGTTCATATCATTCTTTGTAATGATTCAACATTGAGGATTCAACCAAGAGAGAATCGAGAAATTAAGTTCATACCAATTCTTTGTAATGATTCAAAGATATAAATACCCAATTGTGGAAAGAAAAACATGGCCTACCCATTAAAGACAATAAGTTAAAGGAAACTTCATTTTGTACCTCTGACCTTTCCAACCTTCTGCTGAATAAGCATCAATAAGATTCTGCTCCAACTTCATCTTAATTAACAAATACCTCGTCCGCCTCTGCAATCGTAATGCTTCATCTGGCTTAACCTTACCTTCTTCTCTTGTTTTCTTCCTCTTTCTTGGTTTTTTAACCTTCCCTTCCTCATCAACATTCTTGTAATGAACCCCTGAAGATCTCCTCTTGCCGGAAAATGCTTCATCAGTAGCTTTGGTTTTCTGCTTCTGTTTGTATTTTCTCTTACTTTGTATTTTCCTTTCTTTCTTCACCAAAGATGCAATTAGTGTAGACCCACTTTCTCCATTTGAAACAGAAGGTTTTTCATGTTCTTGATTAGTTCCGCGCCTAATTTCGCCCTCCCGCATATCTGATTTCCTTATCACAGAACCAAATCCTCCTTGGAGATCATGTCATGAAGACCTAAAATCCAAATCCACCATGGAAATCAAAAGGACACCATTCAATATTTACCCTCTATAGGCAAAATCCTCATCCATAGGAATCCATCTTTCTTAAGCACTTTATGATTGAAAATCTCTTTCTTCTATCCAACTACCCTTCAAGGCACTCCGACAAAAGTCTCTACATTTCTATACAGATGAACAAATTGCTAATCGAAGTTGACAATTTCACCACAAAATTGACTGATAGATCGAAAAATACACCGATTTCGAGGAAACCCAGAAGCCAAGAACTATTTTCAAATTTACAAGCACGAGACCCGAAACTAACAACCCGAAAAGTAAGAACATTGACGACTACCCACGATTAATCTGAGCAAAAGAACTATGATTCCTCGAACAATAATAAGTACCGGAAAAGAATTACCATAAGATAGTTCAAAATCTTTCACAATTTCAGAAAATCAACTACCTGGAGAGTAGAAAGATCGAGTGAGGGTCTTGGAAGTAATTGACGGCGAATTTTGCTGAACTTTAGCGTAAGAAAAAATGAGATAAAAGTGACAAAATTGGAGATCTTATTCCAAAAATGGTTGTTTTGACTGAAATGGGAGATGGGTTAGTGATATTGCTTTAGTTTGTGTTACCGGCGGCGACGAGTTGGATCTCCGACGAAGCGGCTTTTAACGGTCGGGTTCGTGTCACTCTCCATATCTGCACTTTACTTTTCCTGTTCGAGATTAAATTCTAAATATACATAATAGTCCCTGTATTTTCTAAATATTATGAAATTAGCCTTAAATTATAAATGTATTCCTAAGATACTATTAGTCATTAATTTTGGCCTCGAGTATCCAAAACTAGGGTACTAAATGGTTCATTAATCCACGGATTGATCCTAACCCAATCCGTATAAATGCGAGTTGAGTTGAATTTTTAACCCATATATAAAAAGGATTCATAGATTGGGCTAAAATTTTAGTCGACCCACATAGACTAATCCATATGAACTACGAGTCAATTCGTGGGCCAAAACTAAAAATACATTATATATATTATAATATATATATATATTAATATATATATATATATATATATCTAATATATATAGTAATAAAATATATTTATAATATTTGATATTATTTTTTTCTCTATTTTGTTTTACAAATCAACAAAACCAATATTTGTACATTCTTGAACTAAGTTTTCTACTTTATTTATATTTTAAAATTAATATTTATATTTTCAATATAATTTATTTATTCAATTTGGAGTTATTATCATTATAGGATTTCCATGAATTTGATGATATTTCTGAGACGAATGAAGAAGAAGACAAATCATTTTTTGATATATATTTGGATGATGAGAAATTGAGAATGTCGGATTATCCTGATTTGGATGTCTTGCGCTATTGAAAGGATATTGACTGTGAGTTGGCATACATGGCTTATGATGTGCTACGCATTCCTATAACTACTGTTGCTTCCGAATCATCTTTTAGTATTGGTTCTCGAATTTTGAATAAATCCAGAAGTCGACTTCTCACAGAAAATGTGCAAGTTTTACTTTGTTCTCGTTCTTGGATGCATGTTTTTAAAGATGACGAAGAAGGTAATTTAATTTTAAATAAATCTGTTTTTTGTTTATAATTTTGTTTACTATATTATTTTTATTTATATATTTATTTTTGTTTGTTTATAGGTATGAATAAAGAAGAACATAAAGATTGATGACAAAATGTTTTTATTTAGAATCTAAAACTTTTATTTGGATTTTATTTATTGTTTATGAATTATTTTTATGTTTTACCATTTTTAACGGATTTAGATATTTTTATTTAAAACTTTAGACATTGTTTGAATTATTTATGATTTTTTAATATTTTAATAATTAATTATTATACAATTGTAAACAAAAAATTCAACCAACGGGTCAGCCCATATAACCCACAGTTTTTAGTGGTCTAGGCTGGTTTACAAAATCTTAACGCATTTTAAATATGGGTTGGGCTGAGCTCACCTAAAAATAACCCAACCCATTACGAGTTGGGTTGGGTTAGGCTGGGCCAACCCAATTGGCACCCCTATCCGTAACATACACCATGGTCAGGTTATGCCACTAAGTCTGGCCAAATCGATTTTCAGTTCGGGTTTCGGTTTGGTTATGATGGATACGAGTTATTCGGATTTCTATAAATAATAATCAAATTATGAGCAAATTTAAATGGTTCAATTCGGCTCGGTTTTATAATGGTTCGGTTCGGTTATATGTATAAAAAGATAACCAAAATAAAATTTGAACTCTAATTAAGTCGGTTTGGTTCGGTTATTATTTGGATATTGGTTAAATTTCTTCAAACCTAAGTTGAAATCACTCTTGTGTAAGAAAACAAAAGTGATATATAAAAAATAAAAAATTTGAAAAAATGAATATAACTGAATAGCACAATGACAATATCTTGAAAAAATATTAACTTATTTAAATTTAAAAACTTATCATTCACTAAAAAAATAACTCTAAAACTTATCCACAATTATATGAAAAAATATGAACGAAGATGACACAAAACTGAAGCCACCAATAGAAATCTTTATATGGTTTAAAACACGCACCTTGGACATGATTTGACAAATTAAGTTCTTTTCTTTTGGAATTTGGATTTGTGTGTAGCATCTCAGATCCTGTCTTTGTTTATTTAAAGACATGGTAAATATATTCTTCTATTACTTCTATATGTGGACGATATGCTTATCACATGAAATTCATCTTCTTTATTGCGATAACTTATTGAAAATTTGAGTTTCAAGTCCCCAATGAATGATTTTGAAAATTGAAGTATTTTCTTGGAATTTAATCTTCAAGAAATGATTCTGGTATATTTTTATCTCACTCCAAATATGTTCATGATCTCCTTGTAAATTCTAGTATGGAAGATTTCAAACCTCTTTATACACCTCTACCATAGAAGCGATATCTCAATGTTATAGACATTAAACAATTTTTAGATCCCTCATATTTTCAAAGTGTTGTTGGTGCTCTATAATATTTGATATTAACAAGACCTGATCTAAATTTTGCAGTGAACTATGTTTGTCAAAAGATGCATTCCCTTAAAATGTGAGATTTCAAGATTTTCAAACATATTATTAGCTATGTAAAAGGAACTTTGTTTTTAGGGTTACATATTTACTATAATATTCTTTTTTAATTACATGTTATAATGATTCGGATTGGACGGGATTTAAAGGCACACGATATTTAACCACTGGCTTTTGTATTTTTTTACTCTAATATGATATTATGGTCAGCCAAGAGACAACCAACAGTTTCTTGATCTTCAATAGAGACAGAGTACAAAACTATAACCTATTTAATCGCAGATTCACATGGATATCATTCAATTTCGAGATATTGGCATACTTAACCAGCAACATTGTTTTGTGACAATTTATCTTTCTCAACAAATCATATATTTCATTCAAAATCACAACATATCTAGTTGGATTATTACAACATAAGGGAGAAGATTATTTTTGGTTCAATTGTGACAAAACATATCCCTGCTCAAGATCAAATTACCATTTCTTCAGCACAATCTCATTCTCATACCATATACATGCATTTAAAGAGCAAATTGGGCTTAGATTTTTCTCCTATTGCCAATTTAAAGGAGAATATTGAACTTGGAAATACAGAATACTCTTTCTTTTTTTATCACAAAATGTAGTGTACTCATTTAATCTTCAAGATATGTTTCTATTATGCAAGAACATATATAAAGGTCAAGTTCTCTTTTTTCGATGTGTTAAAACATTCATCTGAAAAACATATTCACTTGAAAAATAGTTTTTTTGTTTTTAAATTGTGTTGAAAATTTTTAATTTTTTTTAGTTGTTGTTTGTATTCTCATTCTTGCATATAAAAAAATGTAGCCATAAGTATGTAAAATTAATCAAGAATGAAATAGCAAGTCTTTAAAATTCTTTTTCTGTTTACTTCTCTGTATTCAGTTTTTTTTTAATAAAAAACATAAAAAAAAAGAATTCTTTTAAGTTTGGAATTGCACCGGCCTAATCTGATTATAGGAATGTGACGTGATTAAATAATAAATTATAATAAAAAAAATATTTAAATACATAACCGATATTGTTGATTCAACTATTTTTATTGGCCGACCGTCCACGATCATGTTTTATTCATCCATGGTTACAACATAATCACTTGCCATCATTTTCCACACCAACACTTCATATTGATTCCATATTTTTCCAAACAAAAAAATTGTTTATATTAAGTATTAAACATATTTAATTGATTATATGTATATGTGTATAGATACATTAACTTATTAATGAATCAATCAAAATTTTGTTCTCTTACATATTTAGTTTCCTCTTAAATTTTGTTATAACAATATAAATTTTATACCTTTTTAATTCATATATTCTTATTGAATAGATAAATCATATTATATACATATCAATTAAAATTGGCTCGTTTTTCATGATTATTTATTCAAATGTATAAAAGTTAGCTTACAAATATTTGAAAACCCAAATGAAATTATAGAATTGATCTCAAGTAGTACTATTTTTAGAGTATTTTGGCTTTATTTTAATTTTCTTTTTCTTTTAAATATTGTTTTCCAGAGAGTTCTATACAACATAAACAACTATAATTTTACATGAACCAATCTCAATAAATATAGATTTTCTTTGTCGGTGGATTTGTTTCTATTATTTCAATTATATAGTCTGGTCTTATTTGTCTTTTTTTTGTGGAAAATATTTATCATTTACTACAATTTTTAGTATATAGAATATTTCCAAAACAATATTGGTAAATATTCATTATGTTTGTTATTCGAAATCTAACTATTATCAGTATTATTCTCAAAATTATAACACTATTGTCAAATGAAAAATACAAACCCAATTATTTATTTTGGATTTAAAAAAATATTATATAATTAAATAATGGAAAAGTTTCACTTTCTAAATAAATCAAAACAAATAATATTAAACCATGTATAAATTCTTTTGAAATTTCCAATAATATTATAGTGAAATTATCTAAAATAAATACTGTCATTTTATTAATATACACGCGGTTAATTAATTATATTCGACAATGGAGGGCCCGAGAGATATCCATTGTTGCTGGGCAATATTATGGTCGGCCTTATCCCACCACATGTAAAAGATAAAAATAATAAAATTAAATAAAATATATTCATCCAATATTTTTTTAATTAACCTTTTTTGTTTTCTTTCTGGCGATAACAAAAATACAAACTAAACTTGCATGAGTGGTAATCAGAAAATATAATTGAATTCCGTTATATTTTTAATATATTCCATTTAGTCTAAACTATTATTATTTATTAAGGCTTTTTTTAAAAGAAATTTTAAGTTACATGTCTTTTTTAAATCAATTTTTTATGTTTATAAAATTTTTAGTATTTAATATATATCGTATGTAAATAATTATAACATTATTAATTAGATTTTGGTATTGTTACGGTTACGAAAAAACAGATTCTGTTTATAATATTTTTAAAATTAATTATTTATATTTTAGTTATGGTATATTATTCGAATGCATATAAAAGTGATTTGGAATTTTCTTATAAAGATAATTTTTTACGTATTATTTTAAAAGAAAAAAATCATTGTATTCTTTCTATATATATGGTTTATATATAAAATATATTTTCACACTTCAAAAAAAAATATTATTTTTATGTTTATCTTGTAATTATAAATATATATTTTTCGATATTTAAATTTATATATATATTTTACAATAAAAGTAATATATAAATTGAGAAAACCAATCCTTCAATTTCCTTTACATTTTAATTAATGTTTTTGACACATTTCGTTAGTTACAACCAAATTCCAGCTTAATATAACATTTAAGTTTTTGTGTTCATGTTGGTGAGTCGCTTTCGATGAACCAAAACCTCGAGAATAATTAGTATGACCTAATCTTTTATTATTAATTTCCATTTGTGATTATTATTTTTCTAACATATTTTAGTTATTAAATTAATTTAGGCAAAACTAAAACCTTAATGTATGTAGGCATCTAATATTTATAATCTTATAAAATCTCTTTATATTTTTCTGTAAATATAAATGTAAGTTTCATGCGTGAAATAATAGTGTCATCCCAACTATTTATTTATTTATACATATGAATAATAAACTTTCAACTTTTCCATGTGTATTAACATAATTGTTTTGGTGTCATCTCATATACTGTGAAAATATTAAATGTTTCACATTCTTATAAATACACATTGAATAATGAAATATATTTTATAAATAGCTTTTTAGTTTTTTAATAACTCTTATCAACTCCAACGTGGATGGACTTATGATTTTTATATATTCTTTTACTAGTTGAATTAGCTGATTTAACATATAAAAATTTGATTTTTAGAAGAAATTTTTGTTTTATTATGTATTAATTTTTTTCATTGTTTGAGTTGGAATTAACATGAAGAATCTTTCCAATATAAAGATTTAAATATGAAATGAATGATATTTGATATCTTTTACTAACTATTGTAATTTTTTAATATAGTTAATATAAGTTTTTAACGAAGATGTTATGTATTAATTCGAATACTTTTTGGGGTCAACATTTATGGCATACATATTTTGCTTATATATATATATATTAATTAGGTTGGTGTGTTTCTAACTATTTGAGAAAATATCGAATGATACATATTTTTTAAAACAAAATAGATATCTAATTATTTGAGAAAATATTGAATGATTCTTTAACTAG
The DNA here is from genome assembly GCA_036759665.1 of Gynandropsis gynandra. Taxonomy (NCBI): domain Eukaryota; kingdom Viridiplantae; phylum Streptophyta; class Magnoliopsida; order Brassicales; family Cleomaceae; genus Gynandropsis; species Gynandropsis gynandra. The sequence goes on from CM071868.1 coordinate 1,274,557, forward strand.
TAATAGAATTACAAAGGAAGAAAAAAATAAAAGAATAATCAATTTTCTTTTTTTTTTCAGAAGAAATGACGTAAAAATGAAAATCATGAATGAAATAATACATAGACATGAAATAATAATGGAGAAGATGCTGAGGACCCCACTTTTAAGCTTCTCAATGGTGTGGAAGATTAGAATCGACGTGGAAAAGTATATAAAACAAAACAAAATAAAATAAAACAAAATACTGATGAAATATTATTAATAAATTAAGTAAAAAAAAATATTGAGAAATTTAATTTGATGGACCGTCTTCTTCTCCTAACACATAAAAATAATACATTGGCTCTTTTTAGATGCATCTTATACCAATCATGCATCCATACAAACAAGACAATATGACTTTTCGTGACCTAAAAAAATATTCTCCCAATTCTCTATTAACTTTTTGTGTAAATGTTATTGAAATGTTATTATCACCATAAACATTATTATTTCTATCATTTTCAATTTATATTTGTAATCCGGTCAAAACACATTTTAAAATACAATATATACATATATATTATCTCTTTAAATTATTTCAATTTATGTATATTTATAATTCAAACTAAATTATTCAACTGATATATATAATTCAAACTAATCTAATTTACGTACTATTTTTAGTGTGTAACTATAAATATACATGGCTTTGTTAAAAGTTATCATAAACATACACAATTAAGGAATTACCAAAACATACACAATTAATAATGACAAATTGTAATATATAAATCTCCGTACTGGATTATTTATAATAGATGTTGGTATACTTAAAATGAAATATTGTAAAATATGATATAAATCATATGACAAAATTTTAATATAAATTATATGAGTTTTTATATAAAATTATATATACATCTACACTAATACATTGTGGAATCATCATGATATTTCATTCAATATATTATTTATATCAAATGATTGATTATATATACCCTTGTAACATATTGTAAAATATGTACTCTCAACACAATAAATTAAAAGAATTTCATTAAATAACTAACGTATTATATTTTTTGCCATAGGGTGTTAGCTCTTTAGTGTAAAACAATTTAATAATATTCATTCACTAAAAGGACTTGTGAATTTTATTTCTTTTTTGTGAAGGCAAGACTTGTAATTTTCACGTACAGCTGTTCAAACTATTTAATCAGAATTTTTTATATGACGTAATTGCAAATATATGTTATTCGAACCCATTTATTATTATATTAATGTACACGAAAATTAAATAAGTATTATCTATAGTATATATATATATGTGTGTATGTAATGTAGACATGTATTTGAAACGTGTCGTGTGAGCTTACTTGGACGATTTTGTCCAACTTGCAACAAGTGGCTAAGGACGCCACATCTGAAATTACAACGAATATACCCTGAATATTTACAAAGTCAGCAGAAAATTTCATTTGTTTTAATATCTGATAATTTATAAAAATATTTTCGTTTTATATGAAGGTTTCAATTTTATTTTGTTTATCACAATTGCACTATGAAAAAAAAAGGTATATAAAAATATGTGTATTTGCACATGTGTATTTCTCCAGTATTTTTTTTTGTTTGTATACATATATATATATACCTATTTATTTTTTGTTTCACAATTCAATTTTTTTACAAGAAATTAGAAAATAAATATAAAATTAAATGTTATAAAAAAGCAGATTATAGGGTGGACTAGTCGGCGCCTAGACGTCCGATGATATCTAGTCTTTCAGTCTAATAAAAAATCCGTTCTATTAATCGACCGAAAAAATCAGTGACTAATCAATGCTTAGAAATCGGCCGCCCATACAAAATTTTGTACGAAAAAGATATATCAAAACGATGTTGTTTTGGTTATATGTTAAGAAAAGTAATCAAAATAACGCCGTTTTGGATGAGATTAAAACGACGTCATTTTGTTTTAAAAAATTAAATAAAAATTAAACCAAAATTTTGTTTTGTTTCGCTCATCCATCTTAGCAATCCCACAAAATTTTAACTCAATGATTCAAAATTAAAATAATTTTGAGACCGACATATAAATTTTTTAATATATTGCAATTATTACATATTTAAGTTTATTAATATTTTGTTATATTTATGATATGATTAATAATTTTATATTTTATATATAATATTTTATTTATTTATATTATTTTTTAAATATATTTTATAGTTTTAAAAATTAAAAATATTGAAACATTTTAAAAAACGCCTAATACCAACTAATCTCCTAATAATTCGATTATTCAATAAGCTGGATGTGGCTGATAAAGAATATATATATAATCTGATCTAGCAGAAATACAATTGGATTTTATTATTAAATAATGGGTAGAGGTTTGCGATTATGGGAAAATAAACAGAATACTAAAAATTAGGTAAAATAAATATTATTATTAAATAATAGAGTAATTTAACATATAATTAAGAAAAATTAAAAAATATAAAAAAGGAAGAAGTATGAAGTGCTTAAATAGTAATCTTCGCCACTTAGCCTTCGACAGCTCAGCTCAGCTTTGCTTTTTCTCACAAAACAAACAAATTTCCTATTTTTTTTTTCTTTTCATTGTTCATATATATATATATATATCTCTCTCTCTCTCATCGAAAAGTCATAAATGGATGAGAAAAAAAAGTTTTTTTTGGAATAATAGGAGGTGCTGTGAAAAACCCATCACGTAATCTCTCTCTCTCTCTCTCTCTCTCTCTAATTTTTGCTTGTTACAGGGAGAGACAGAGCTACAATTCTTTCCTACTCGATTCTATTTGATTCGATTTCGATTTCGATTTGATCTTATCGGGTTTGCATTTCGATTGCATCCTATTGTTCTTCGATTTCTGTTTCTGCTGTTTTCACCGGAGAATTTTGAAGTTGCAGCTTGATCATAGGCTGTATTAGCTGTTTCAGGAAGGAAAATCTTTAGTTACACATTGGCGTTGTTACAGGTTTCTTTGGTTGAGATTCCGGGAAACTCTGTGATTTCCTGGAAAGTTCTGTAACTTTCCCCCGAGATTTCTCTCATTTGTGGGTAAAATCGTGATACCCAGAAAAAAACTAAACAAATAGAAGAACATCCATGGCTCCGCCGGAAATCGAGCAGGCAATTTCGGAATCTCCAGCTTCCTTGGTTTCGCCGAGAGCCGATGCGTCCGATCGTCGTTTCGCCAATTTAAGGAGCGTACGGTGGCGCGTGAATCTCGGTGTTCTTCCGCCTCCAGCTTCTACCATCGATGAATTTCGCAGAGTGACAGCTGATTCTCGCCGAAGGTAACTTTATGATCGTAAACAAAGAAATGTTAAGCGTTCCTTTTCCTTTTTCCTTTTTTTTTTGCTATTTTAGAATCAATATTCAACAGGATTTTGAGCTTCTAGGGTTAGGATTGTGTTGATAAGAGGAATTTCATCAACTCTGTATATTGATTTTGCTTTTCATGTAGATATGCATCCTTAAGAAGACGGCTTCTGATAGATCCACATGTATCAAAGGTTGAAAACAATCCTTCAGATCTCTCAATTGACAATCCTTTATCACAAAACCCAGGTAAGATTTGTTGTTTCTTTCACATATTCTGATTTCACCAGCTGTTGCAATTAAACACAATCCTTGATCTTCTACTATTATCCCACAAATATGTGTATCAGTACAACCCTTGATTGCCTGTCTTAGAGGAGATCTTGTGATTATAAAGATCTCCATTGTCTTAGAGTAGATCTTGTTACTATAAAGACCTCCATTGTCTTAGAGGAGATCTTGTGATTATAAGGACCTCCATTGTCTTAGAGGAGATCTTGTGATTACAAAGACCTCCATTGTCTTGTGATCTCGGGGTTCTAATGTGTGTATCAGTAATCAGTACAACCCTTAATTGCCTGTCTTAGAGGAGATCTTGTGATTATAAAGACCTCCATTGTCTCGTGATCTCGGGATTCTAATGTGTGTATCAGTATCAGTACAACCCTTAATTGCCTGTCTTAGAGGAGATCTTGTGATTAGAAAGACCTCCATTGTCTTAGATGAGATCTTATGATTATAAAGACCTCCATTTTCTTGTGATCGTGGGGTTCTATGCGACTAAAAAGTTTGAATAATCTCTACGCAGATAGCACTTGGGGCCGTTTCTTTCGCAATGCGGAGTTGGAAAAAACTGTTGATCAAGACTTATCAAGGCTATATCCCGAGCATGGGAGCTACTTTCAAGCGCCTGGATTCCAAGGAATGTTAAGACGGATTCTTTTGTTGTGGTGCCTTAAGCATCCCGAGCATGGTTATAAACAAGGTAATGTATGTCAATCTTGTGTTTTCTTGCTAATGGATTAAATATACTGAAGCGGTTTACCGTTAAGTGAAATGGGTGCGATTGATTTGAAGAAAAATCAGTGACACAAATACTTTCTATATGTTTTTACAACAGGAATGCATGAACTATTGGCACCTCTTTTGTACGTCCTTCACGTTGATGTTGAGCGTCTTTCCGAAGTGCGTAAAAATTATGAAGATCACTTCACTGATAGATTTGATGGTCTAACTTTTGAGGAAAGAGATGTCACTTACAATTTTGATTTCAAAAAGTTTTTGGATTCGATCAATGATGAGATTGGCTCTCAGGGAAGGTCAAAGAAAATAAAGAGTCTAGATGAGCTTGATCCTGAAATCCAATCTATTGTGATGTTAAGTGATGCTTATGGGGCTGAAGGTGAACTCGGCGTTGTCTTGTCTGAAAAATTCATCGAGCATGATGCTTACTGCATGTTCGACGCTCTCATGAATGGGGCCCATGGTCGTGTTGCCATTTCTGATTTCTTCGCTTATTCTCCCGCTAGAGGATCCCAAACGGGTTTACCTCCAGTTCTTGAAGCATGTGCTGGATTCTATCATCTATTATCAATTGTTGATTCATCTCTGCATAGCCATTTGGTCGAACTCGGAGTTGAACCCCAATACTTTGGGCTTCGTTGGTTACGAGTTTTGTTTGGACGAGAATTTTCACTTCAAGATCTCTTGATAGTATGGGATGAGATATTTTCAGCAGATAATAATGGTATTATGGATGAAGTTGATGCAGATGACACAAACCATACCTTCAAGATCCTTGATTCTCCTCGAGGAGCGCTCATTTCGGGTATGGCTGTTTCAATGATATTATATTTAAGATCTTCTTTGCTTGGTACGGAAAATGCAACGTCTTGTCTCCAAAGACTATTAAACTTCCCCGAGAATATCGATCTCAACAAGATTATAGAGAAGGCTAAGTCAATACAAGCTTTGGCTTTAGATGCTGATGTACGATCAGTACTATCAATAAATGGTGTATTTGATTTGAGCAGTCCTGCTGTACCCGCAAGATCTAATAGTTTACCATCTGATTCCGTTTCTCCTAAATCTCCTTTGATTATCGCACCCAAGAGCTATTGGGAGGAGAAATGGAGAGTTGTACACAAAGCCGAAGAAGAACAAAGGCAAAGTGGTTCCGAGAAAGAAGGGCTAACACCGAGAAAACGGGTGTGGTCAAAAGTTAAAAAGATTTTGAGAACAGAGACAGACCGACCTTTGAGTAAGACTGAAAATAGGAAAAGAGAAGTGAATTCACCGTCAGTGAGGCGGAGCTTGCTTGAAGATTTGTCTCGACAGCTTGGTGTTGACCCCGAGGAAGCTAATGAAGGGCGTAAGTCGATAGATGATGAGTCTCCCGAGGTTATGAGTAGAGAAGATAGTCCTCTTTTAGAAACCGAGGACAGAAATATGGGTTTTCAATCTGCGGGAGAAGAGAGTATAGGAAGTAGACATGAAGCGAGTGAGGAGAATTCGTCTATCTTTTCGGATCCAACTAGTCCTCTAAGAGATTCAAATTTCAACGAAAATGATTCAACGAGCAGTCTTCCGATTTCCTGTCATCCGAACAATGAATCACCGAAAACTCAATCAACCACTGAGAAATCGGTGGGGATTACGAAGGAATGGAAGCTTCTACCAGGGAAGTTCCAATGGTTTTGGAAGTTGGGACGCAATTTGGCTGCTGACGAGACTTCAACTGATGCTACAAAATCAGATGTTGTTTCTGCTTTAATGTCAAATTCTTCAACAATGGCTTCATCTTCTGTCAATAAAGGAGAAACAGATCCAAACATGATAAATTCTTTGAAGAACATTGGTCAGTCCATGCTCGAACACATTCAGGTAACTTTTCAATTATCCTTTTACTCATTCATTTGTGTCCATAAAGTAATCGATAGCTAAAAAATTCTCATACTTGTCCAATAAAAATGCAATCATTGTGTTAAATCTCAAATAATTTGATTACTTTTCAGGTAATTGAGTCAGTCTTTCAGCAAGAAAGGAATCAGACAGGGTTAATGGATAACTTAACAAAGACCAATTTGGTCGGAAAGGGACAAGTCACTGCCCTGACAGCACTCAAGGAGCTCCGGAAGATCAGCAATCTGTTGTCAGAGATGTGAGGTAAGGGTGGGCAATCCGGGTTTCGGGACGGGTTCCTCGGGTTCCGTCCGACTCGAACTTATTTGGGTTTTTGATATTGAATCCATATGGGTTTTCTATAAAACCCATATATCTTATGGGTTGGGTTATTCGGATGGATCGGTCCGGGTAACCCGAAATGCCCGTCCCTAGCCTCGCCTCGCCTCGCCTATATTCTTCTTCATCTGTATATACATTTTGTAAAGTATTGTTTTAGGAATGCAGAATAAAAGAGTAAGTTTTCTGTTTGGTTACTCTATCTCTTCGAAATTTGCTTTAGATTCACCAACAAATTTTGGTTTTTATATGAGAGATGGACTTGTATATATATATATATATATACATATATATATATGTATTCTTGTGACGGCTATTCAGGTTAAGCTATCAATAAAAATTGACTTATTATGGGTCTGTATATGATATGATCTATCTTTGAAGGCATATATAAAAACTTCACATTGTTGATATGGTCACAAAGTGTTTGAGTGGAAACATAGGATTCACGGCTTTTTGTTTCATTTTGTTTGAATGGTGGAATCACTGCATTTGCGGATGACTGCGACTAGAAGCAAATGGTAGAAAACTGTTGCGATTGCGTTTTAAACAAAATTATCAAAATAGATAATTATTAAGAAAATAATTTATTTAAATTTTTTTGTTTAGTGTATATTTTTTAATTATAATTTTTAAATATTTGAAATAAATTAAAAAATTTAAAAATTATAAAAATATTTAAATATATAATATATATATATACGATTAATATAAATTATAATAGAAAGAAGAGATAAGGAAAAAATATGAGGGTATTTTGGTAATTTTATTCAAAACGCACTAAAATACAAACGTAACACAACATAATTTTAGATTTTTAAAATCTGCGTTTCGAGTGTTTTTTCGGATAACTGCGACTCAACCAATCGATTTTAATGTTATCTGGAGTCGCCAGAAAACGTAATTGCCGCGTTTGCGTTTGAATGCCTCCATAGATTATATATATATATTGGCAAGGGGTGTGACATATTGAACATCTTGTTGTAAGTTCAAAAGGGTAAACCTTTGGTATGCACTTTTTGTTCCAAACAAGAAATCAACCCTAAGATAGATCAGACAATTTGAGAGAGTTATTTATATTCAAAGTATGTCCGAAGAAAACCTAATCTAAGTTATGGAAACCTGGTAGGAGTGATGTTATAAAGCCAAAGACAATCATCTGAATCTCTTTGACAATTCCCCACCATTGATTTCCTGCTTCTGCTTCAACCACAATCTCATTTCGATTCGCTTCTTCTCCATTATCTGCACGTTGAGCTTCGTTCTCTTCTCTACCTACATAATAGAATAGCAATTAGTGCAGGGGATAACATAATAGAATAGCAATTAGTGCAGAGGATAAACATAATAGAATTGAAATTAGAATAGCAATTAGTGCAGGGAATATTGGTAAGAGATAATAAGATGGTGGCTTCAGATAATTCTCCATATAATGGCACAAAAGTAATCTTCTAATGCCAGTTTTAACATTACCCAAAAGGTAAGACAATGAGATATGATAATTTAAGGACCCAAAAAAGTAATATAGGAGTGTCAAAGCCATGAGTGAAAGGTAAAGCAAAATGATAACTGAAAATCGAACATTGTTTTGTGTAGTGTGTGGGGAGAATGCAGACCTGGAGCAGCATTATCATCATGTGGCCGTTCAGCTGCTGGATCATTATCAGCTCTACCAGCAGGCCGTTGATGCCGTGGTGCTGCTGCTGCTGCTGCTGCTGCCCTCTGCATTCCTTCAGATAGCCATCGTACTAATGGTGCAAAAGCTCCAGTTTGGTATCTGTTATATTCCATTTCAAAGCAATTCAGCTTCTACATTTACTGATTTCGAACATATAACACATTTTTTGCAGATTTTGATTAATGGGTTTTGGAACTTAAGGACTAAATTGCCTCTTTTAAAGACATATATTTTTAAGCACTGCCAGCATTCCCAGATTGAAGTTCTTTTTTAAACATAAAAAAAATAACAGGATATGTTCTAAATTAGGCTAGAACAAAAAAACAAGAATTTGAAATTAGATGTCATTTAACGTAAAAAAAATTTCTGATCTAACTAAGATTTTCTTATTTCTAAACTAATGAAATCTCAATTCTAAAGTGGATGTCTTGCTATATTCTATTAATTAATGTACTAATGGTTATGTTTTATTTATTTAAGCTATTTTCTGTTCTAGAATATATAGAATATGATTAATTCTAAATAGATAAGGATAAATATGAATAGAATAGTGAATATATTCAGCATATCATACCTAACATTCCAGAGTTGGGAGACTTACAAGTAAATAATTGAGGCGAAAAACACAAATCTAAGAATGTATATTCAGCATATCATACTCAACATTCTAGAGTTCGGGGACTTGCAAGTAAATAATTGAGGCGAAAAACACAAATCTAAGAATGTATATTCAGCATATCATACTCAAGATTCCAGAGTTCGGGGACTTACAAGTAAATAATTGAGGCGAAAAACACGAATCTAAGAATGTATATTCAGCATATCATACTCAACATTCCAGAGATCTTGGAGTAAATCTAAACAGAGTTGGGAGACTTACAAGTAAATAATTGAGGCGAAAAACACGAGAACAACTAGCCGTTGTCTTGATCCATCTTGGTTGAACAAAAATATAACAGCAGCGAGTTTGAATATGAGGAACAGGTCAAGCTGAAATGCGATCTGAAATCTCCTTACGATGACTTGTCTTTGATAATCAGGTTGTTGTTGCTGCTGCCCTTCTTGTTGTTGTCCAGCCTGCACTTGTTCCTCACCCCCAGTTCCAATCTCATTACTTGGTCGTGTACTATAAGAAGCAAAAATTCTTATTTTACAAAAATCCTTATTTACGCCTATACGCATATAAATACCACAAATACGACTGAAACTGATCTCTTAATATCAAAATCTAGAGACAACCATAACTGGAAATCCTTTTCGAATGCACGGAAACAAGTATTACAAGATACAGAAGTCTATACGAAATACGATTTAACATATGATTGTAGAATATTTTTGTTTAGTGTAAGGAGACTGGGAATTAGAAGCTTATAAACTCAATCAAAAAGTTAAACCACAATGCGATAGCAATACGGACTATAAAAGTTAATATGTGACGCGCGCACGGGCCTAGTGGCTCGGGTCGCGTATGCTAGGACAAGCTCTGATACCAGATTGATACAAGTAGGGGTGGGTAATCCAGGTTTCGAAACGGGTTACTCGGGTTCGATCCGGGTTCAGGTTCCTCGGGTTATAAAAATTGAACCCAAAAAACCCATTTGATTTTCGGGACGGGTTCCTCGGGTTTTGGTCCGAGTTCGGGTTGTTCGGGTTTTGAAACATTGAACCCAAAAAATTCGAATTGTATTTGGGTTATTTAGATATTTCGGGTAATTCGGGCTCTTCGGTTTATTTAAGTACGGGTAATTCGGGTTTTAAACGAGTAATTCAGATTTTAAACGGGTTTTAAACGTGGGAGTGAGAGGGGGAGGGAGCTGTGTCATGACTCACGGTTTGACTCACGGTTTAGGGTTAGGGTTTGTTTAGGGTTCTTTTTTTCGGGTTGTTCGGGTTCCTCGTGTTCCTGAACCCGGACCAACCCAAACCCATTTGGTTTTTTGATATAGAACCATATGGGTTTTCTATAAAACCCATATATCTCATGGGTTGGGTTATTCGGGTGGGGTCGATTCGGCTCAATCCTGGTAACCCGAAATGCCCACCCCTAGATACAAGAACGAGCTTGGGGGCTCGGGGCACGTGTGGTGGATCTCGAAACACTCGAGGTTTTCGAGTAAGATTCCGGAGGTCACATGGACCTCTTGACTGGCCTAGGGGCACTCAGCCAAACTAGTAAAAGAGTAGAAAGATTACTTACTTGGGGATATTGTATGTGAGAGGGATAAGGTTGTTTGAGGGAAGAGCAGCAACATGTCCCATAAATGGATGAACAGGGACTGCATAGATGCCAGCTCCACGGTTTGTCTGTTCCTCGTACTGCATTGGATGCAATCCAGGAGCAAGACAAGAAGGATACCAGACTGGATACATGGGAAATTCACCATTTGGATGATAAGCAAATCTAGAAGATGCTGAATCCTGAAAAGCAATCTAGAGTCAACACACGCTCTATGTAACATAAATTCACGAACATTACAAGATCGAATTGGATCAAAACCGGCAATGGAAGCTCCAAATTCACATGTCCTAATCTACCACCACAGATACTCGGATGATGATCCAATAACAGAAACCTAAAAATCCCTCAATCATTCATCAGATCAAACCCTGAAAAACCAAACAAAACCGAAACATCGGAAAACCTAACAGAGAGATTTCAAACTTGAAACAAATCAATCAATCGAATTTTCAGGAGAAATGCAGAAGATATTGACCAACCTGAGATTTAATGTCGGTAACATCATGTTTCTTGTGATCAGAATATTGCTGCGAGGTTGAAGACGGCTCCTTTTGGGGTTCTTCATCCGCCATTATCAAAGGATCAAGCTCTTCCTCAAAAACTCACACTGTGTGGATTTGGATTTGGATTTCGCTTCGGCTCGGCGAATTACGTCGCTTTCTTCGTCATCCCTCCAATGGAAAACCGCCACGTCATTTCAGTTCGTGACATGATTTCCCAATTAATAGCATATAACCCCTCATATTTTTAAAACCTTTTGATTTTAACCCTAAACTTTCAATTATGATTTCCCTATAAATTCAAAAGCAGAAGACAATACCCAAAATCAGAGGCAACCCAGGTAACATCGAGAACAAGAACACGAACCCAAGCAGCGGATTTAGAGAGCGTAGCAAAAGCAAATCGGTGATCTGGGTTGATCCAGACCCTGCAATTTATGAAGACAAGAATCGGTTGCTGCACGATATACAGTCCCACATCGGAAAAGAGAAGACAATTTAATTATAATATATAAGAAAATAAAAGTAAATAAACCGTGTTCGCAGAAAAGGAGAGATGGTTGGCATCTCCCCTGACAGGGTCGGGAGCGGTCCTTTGGGCCTACTTGTGAGAACACACTCCGTTAAGGCTATCCACCTTTGGTGGTTCTTTAACAATTTTTTTTTTCTATTTTGTTTATTTATATACCTCAATTTGGTTTTTAACATTTTTTTTAAAAAAAAAAATTCCCAATTTTTGTTTATATATCCAATTTGTTTCTTAAACCGTCAATATAATATAAATGTTTAAGCATTGTACGGAATGAATTAAGACTCTTATACCAGAATGTTGTCGACTAATTATTGAATATATATATATAATTGTATTATAATTATAATTAACAAAAAATAATTAAATATTTTTTTATATATTATCACAATATACAAGTTTTATGAAATTTTTGTACGAATTGAATGATATTATGATATCGTACAAAAAATATTGATTATTCAAAAATAACGTTTTTTTAACCGATTCATATCTTAATTGATTGATGTAATCCATGTCTATCTATGATGTCTAAACCAATTAGTATCTTAATTGATGTGAGATTATACCATTTTTTTTACAAAGTGTATTGTTTGCTCAATCCCCATATATACGACTCTATGAATCATGTTTTAATTCATTCACGTCTTAACTGATATAGGTTAAGGTTATACCATTTTTAACAAATGGGTTCGACACTAACTCAATTAAAATCTAATTCGTTCGTTAAATATCGTATATATGAATCTACGATTCACGTCTTTTAACTTAAGATAACACAATATTACAGTTTTTTTGTGTGCTAAATGTACAAAGATGATGTTTATGACCACATTTGTATGTCAATTAGGTTTGAATACATCATCGCTCACGGTAGATCAGAATTACAACAACGGTATTGGATGCGTTTAGGCCTCGTTTACTTGTCGACATATACAGTTTACACGAATAATCCTTTGAGCGGAACAACGCTTACGTTTTCACTTATACAAACTAACAATGTGACCCTTCCATCAACATTAACGGCCTCGAGTCATATCAAGTCTTTGGTATGATTTAATGCCTTAGTCGATCCGAAGATGAAAATAAAATTTTTCTGTAAGCGTTGTTAAATGTTCAAGCGTTCAAACGTTCTATCATATCCATCATATGCATCGCTCTTATGCGTCAACTTTGCGTTACTACAGGAACTTGCCCTCCAGAGGATTGATAGGTCAGATAGATCCAGCCTTCGCCAACTTGACATCGTAGGAAAAATCGTCAGATTTTCGTGGCCTAATCGTCGGATTTTAGTTCTCGTTTCGTTATGTGATGCAACAACTAAACAAGAAAAGTGATGTTTACAGCTTCAGGATCATCGTTGGAAATCAAAGAAAACGCCCATAATCACGCGAGATCAATGTTGGCGAAAGGGGATATCGAAACAATCGTGGATCCACGTTTAAGAGGCCGTTTTGATGAAAGTTTTGCGTGGAAAATCATAGAAATAACACTAACCTCAATCGTGGATCCACGTTTAAAAGGCCGTTTTGATGAAAGTTATGTGTGGAAAATCATAGAAATAGCACTTGCCTTTGCATCTCGAAGCTCTACGCTAAGACCAACGATGAGTCATATCGTGATGGTGCTCAAAGAGAGTGTAGGCAAAACAGCGAGTGAGAAGAACAAAGGGATTGAAACCGAAAAAAACAAGGCAAATGACGACATTCAATCTCGATACGGAGATGTTACCTCAACCAATGTAGTTGGATTATGTAACTCAAACAAGAAAGCTCCAACATCTTTGTGACATATCGAACTGTCTTTGTCTCGAGTTTTCATCTTGAATAACCTTTGATGGCAATCCCTTTTCTTCCTCTGTTCACAAAAGCCGAATACATCACCTTCCTGTTCAGTCTCACCATCAAGTTAGAGCCGTGGATGAGGCCGTGAGTGCCACCAAGACCATATTCTCGGCATTAGCCTTGGCCATAGCCAATGTCATAAATGAAACAATTGAGGATTGAAGGCATGATTTATGTCTGATCTATTTGCAGCATTGTTCCATCGGAAAAGTAAAGCTATGGTGATGGAAACAAAGGATTCCTGATTTTAACCTACGAGGACATGTATGAATCAAACAAATGCATGATTAAATAGTTGAAGTTTACATTTTTTCCGGCAGAAGAAGGTCCCGACAATAACAAAAGCATTTCTCGCTCTGCCAACGTCTGTACGATCTGATGGCCATACATCAATCACTCAAATGCTCACTGCAGTATATGAGTTTTTAGGACCTGCATCTACAAAGAGATAAGCAATTGTCAGAAAAATACACCATAAGCAACAATTAGACATCAAGATGACAATTTGAGATCATGCTTAGGTATACATGATTGTCAAAATCCTTCTTACTCGCAGATTTCGCATGAAAGATCACCCATCAGAAGATTCTAAGTAACATAGAACAGCTCCAGATAAAGAACAGATCTTAGTCAATGCTACAATAGTAACCATTTAGAAAACCATAGGTAAGATTGAATGAATCATCTTTACAATGATAAATTATTTGATTATTATTGTGAGCACAGGCTAAAAGTGGCAAACATCAGCAAGTCATTGTATCAAGCTTAAAAACATCACAATCATTAATTCGGCCACAGATCTTGTTCATATAACTCTGACGATTGCATCTTCATGTACATCAATATCCCAATTCAACTTCTTCGGAATCATTCATCATCTCTTTTTCACCATCCTGTATATTCATAAATCGAAAGTGTTTTCTGTTGGTACTAGAATGAGACGATCACAATCAGTTTCATTTAATCGAACAGACTCCATTTGTATAACCCAAGATCAAGCCGAAAACCCAAAATTCGTCTGAATTGTTCATGTAGACAAATAAACAGAGTCTAACCTGCCATATACTCGGGAAATCTATCATTTTTCTTCGTCTCCATGATTGGATTCATCATTCGAATTTGGAAAGAGCTCGATCTTCACCTCTACCACCTCATTCCCCGCGGTATCAAACTCCGTATTACCTTCTACCTCTACCGGTGGAACAGAACCATCTATTGTTCAATCCGAATGACAAACGTATCGTTAGGCATGTCCAGCAATATATATATATATATATATATAACAAGGTTGATTATTGGATGAAATTCCACCTATCGTGAATCATTTGGAGATTTGAAGGGTGAAAGTCTCATTTTCGCGTACCTGGAGTAATGAAAAACGATTCGTTAGGCCAACCACCATGCGACATGACGGAGAGGGACTCTTCCTCCGACGACCGATTCGTCACCTTATCGACCAAATTCGCGATCTCCGATGCCGCATTCTGAGAAGGCGGGACCCAGAACGATGACCCGGGAAGGAACGGGAGCCATTCGGGGGTGGACTTGTGCACTATAATCCTCCGAACCATTTCGTTGAGCTTCTTGATGAATTCGGCTCTGGCTTCTGACTGAGAAGACGAGGATGGCGAATCTAGATCGATCTCAATGAATTGGGGTTTCGAAGAGAAACGCCGACAGAAGCATACGAGGCTCGGCGGAGCCAGAGCCGGAGCCGGCACCGGAGACCGGCGGATAAGGAATGCACCGTGGGGAATTAGGGCTCTAGAGAGGGATCGGGCCATTGTTTTAGAGGAAAAAAAGAAAATGAAACGGGGATTTGTATTTATACGGCTTCCATGTTCGGCCGAGGAAGTCGGTGAAGGCTGAAACGGGTCCGAATCTTATGTCAATTCCCAAATGTGCTCGATAGATCCGACCCGAATCCAGAATAAATATGCAATTATTATATTTCATACCAATCTATTTAATAATCTATAAAAATTTAAAATACAATGAGATTAATGATACTACATTCATTTGGATATGATCATAAAAGTCATTGTTTTGTATTATTAATTTCTTAAGAAAAAGTATATTTAGAAAATATTATATTATATGGTATAATATAATATTTTCTAAATATAACATTTAAATTGCGCGAGATCAGCAGACCGGGGCTCCGACCCGGAATTGAAAATACCCATGACTGCATTTTTAGTTCCCCGTCTTCATAAGATCCCCATTTCTGTGGGAAATTAGGGTTTGCACGATTTCTCTCTTTTCTCCGTAAACGATCTGAAGAAAGCGGCGACAATGGCGATGAGGAAGGTGTATAGTGAGATCAAGGGGAAGAAGGTGAAGGAGCTCCCTTCTTACTTCAAGCCAAAGTTCTCGCTTGAGAACATCAAGACTTCTGTGAAAAGAGGTCTCGATAATTACAACGAAAAGTATATTCAGACCAGCTCCGTCGATCCTCTCCTTCATGTCTGCTTTGGTGGTATGGCCTTCTCCTACCTCGTCGCTCTTCCCAACGAGCGCCGCCACCTGGAGCACCAGCAGCATGCCAAGGAGCATGGCGGTCACTGAGGTGGAGGAATCGGATCGATCTATTCGTTGCTCCATGATTTAAGGTGCGTATATAAGGGTACGTTTCAGTTTTGTTTGTTGAGATCGGCTGATGGTTTATTGGGTAATGGTTTTGGTGGTGATATGTGATCTTTGGGGAATCCAAAATTTAGAACTTGTTAACGATGTAGATGATTATAGCATGATGATTATGGGTATTAAATCTGTTGTTATTCCACACATCATATGCTGTGATTTTGGGTTTCATATGGGTGAAATTGATTGGACGATTCTGTGATAGTTTTTGCCTACACTGTAAAGTCTCTGTCTACATGAAATCAATGGTTTGTTTGCTTGGTGTTTAGGGTTCATTGCAATTTTCGGTTGGAGAAGATTGGAATTGTCCTTGTCCATAATATCCATAACAATTTATGGATGATTGTATATATAAAAGCATTTGATTTATGGATTTCATCAGAGAAGGTCTTAACATCTGCTGTTTGTCTTTAGGCTCATAGATATGTCTAGAGGTTTATCAGAATTATTTTTAGATCACTGTTTTCTTCTATTTTTTGGGGAGATCGATTTTTACTGTTCGTTACATGATTTTCTGTTGTCACTTTGATGGCAAATGTGATATTCAGGTTGCTGCATTCTTGTGTTTATATATATATATATGTGTGTGAGGTCGTAGAGATTTGCTTCCGAATTGTTCGTGTAGGCATTAATTACTTGGATAATTGTTCATCAGTTTTTACTAATTTTACTCTTTCGTTTGTCTTTAGTGCAGATTTGGTGGTGCAATAACCTTTCTGTCGTTATGAAGATTTCGTTGCTCAAATCTTCTTTTTTGAATTTCCTGGAAAAAACTTTGTTCTAAACTGCATTTCACAGGCAATAAACGAAGCATTATCGATCATTGAAACTCCTTTGATTCTCATATGACAGTTGCAGGCGAGGGTCGTCTGTTTATGACATTAAACTGCTGTCATTTTTTTTATTTCATTTTCGACCACTCCTTACCACAGATGCATATATAAGAGTTATATATATTCTATATGCTTGATTAATTATCTGATTCTGTCTCATGTAAAATGAGATAAACTAACTGAAGCAGGCAAAGGCATTACTACCCTCTGGAGCACAATGGCTTCAAGCGTGAGACCGGCGCCAAACCCTAGCATGACTCCATAACCCGAACCTTCGCTCTTTTCCAACAATTTCTTCTTAACTTCATTGAGGACAAATAAGGTACTCGTGCTCATCATGTAGCCGTATTCTCTCCACACTTCCCTTGAATCCTCCAGTTTGTCCTTCTGTAGTTGCAACTCCGCTTCGATTCTGTCCAGCATTGGCTTAGCCGTTGCCTGCATTACCCAGAACACCGAGTTCCAGTCTTCGATTGTGTTCATGCTGGCATTCCGAAGCATTTTGGTCAAGAAGTTATTGACGTGGTAGCCAACGGCCGAGGCTGTATTCGACGAATTCAGGTTAATAATCTCTTTATGATCGTCAAATCTTGATAGAGAGAAAGTTTAGGGTTTACGGTTTATGGTTTAGGGTTAGTACCTATGAATCCGGGGATTTTTGTTCTTTTATCCATTGAAAATCCGCTTTCATTAACATGTCCATAAAGAGCATCATCGGAATCTGGAATGATGGTTTGTGCACCGGTCACCATTCGGAACAACGGTCGTTCCGTTCCGTTAACAGTTGCTCCCACGATGACTGCAGCCGCACCATCCCCAAACATCGTCTGCATTTCGATATCTTCCATATGATCTTCACATGGTACGTGGAAACTCCCGATGGTCGTGTCGCAACAAACCACGAGGACTCGAGCAGTCGGGTTATTCTCGACAATCTCCTTAGCTAACCGGAGGGCAGAAATGGAAACATAACATCCTTGGTGGTAGAGCATGATCCTACTAACCGATGGACGTAGGCCGAGGTTGACGGTGAGCCTTAAATCGGCTCCGGGCATGTGTACGGCCTGAATGGCACAAAAGATGAGGTGGGTGATGTCGGATTTAGGCTGCCCCCAGTCTTGTATTGCTCTCACCGCTGCCTCTCCTCCGAGCCTCGGGATTTCTTCCTCGGAAATCTTCTGCCGGAGCTCTAAGGAAGGAGTACCGTGGGTCGCAAGGCTCGGATTCTCTCTCAAAATATCTTCCGTGAGATGCAAGTAACGCCTCCTGATTCCTGATTTTTCACCTGCACACACACACATATTCATATATGTATAGATAGATATATATATATATATATATATATAACTATTTAATCATAAGTAGATATAGAAGAAGAATCACATAGAGTGGTGATTTTGTGGATGAATTGGGCTGAGTGGTCAACGCCGGAAAAGAGTTGAAGGTATTCTTCTTGAGATATGCAATTTGGAGGATTCGCCGTTCCAATTCCAAGTATTACTGCCATTTTTTCTCCCATTTTTTCTTTTTTTTTTTACTTTTATTTATGTGTCCTTTAAAAGTTCACATTTATAGGGATAGTAATTTTAGTTTGGTCGTCTTTACTTGTGCAGTTAGTTGAGGGTCTATTTTTTTTTTTTTTTTACAAATTTTCATACGGAATTTATGGGATTTACGGATCATTATATCTATTTCCGATTTGAATATCCACCATATTTTCATTATATCTCAAAATGAAAATAGCGATTCGATGTCGATAGATATTATTTATCTACTATTCACCAGTTGAACTAATACATTTTAAAGTAAGATATAACTTTTTTTTTTGTGACACCAAATTCTTTGTGATTAGAAGAATTTATATGCACCTTGTGATCTTATTGTGTATTTTTTGTTAAGGATTTATAATTTCATCAAAAAAATATTTACGTTAAATGTATGTATAATATGAATATTATGTCATTTTATTAAATGTATGTATAATATGAATATTATGTCATTTTATATCGACGAATAACTAACACACTTTGTTGTTCATTATAGTATTAGAACCGTAAATCCAACGATAATGCAATATCGTTGCAATGCCTAACTCTTATATAAATAAAGATATGATTGTGCCATAATACATTATATTATATAAATAAAGATATGATTGTGTTATAATACATTACATTGTTGTTGTGTATGTATATATGTATGTAATGGATATTTAACAGCATATGAATGAAATGGAAGATTAATTATAATTAAGGAGTGGTAAATCAAAATATGTAACGTATACAAAAATCCACACTCCACGCCTTTGCCGTTTTCGTACGAAGTTGTTTGTTTCTACACACGTTACTTTGAAATCACCTTTCTTTCTGATCCTCTTTTTATAACATATATTATTATATATATAATATATACATATATTATATTTGGTATCGTCACGATAAAGGAAAACACTCTTTTATCAACGGAAGAAACTATGCACGTGCCATCTAATATAATGCATCTATTGCACATAATCGTTGTAATTATGAGAGATACCCTAATCATTCCATCTCCAAAACTAATCCGGATAATATTATGAAATCCGAGTATTTTTGTTTAATAATTTGTTGGATTTTCTGCTTTATATGTTTTTAGGATTAATAGTAAACCATTTAAAAACTATATTATTATGTTGTATTATGTTTGGTTTTTTAATATTGATTAAGATGTTATTCTATATTGAATACCTTTAAAGTTTTAATTTACTTTTTTATTGTATTAGATGCAAATTCATTTGTCATTTTATCAAAATTAAATTCGTACTAATTTGAATATTATGATGTTGAGTTTTTATTTGTGATATAAATTAAGACCGAATTAAATGTGAAGAGGCTGTACATTATATTATCTCATCACAAAGTACTTCATCATAGTATATATGTTGAGGGGACGATTACTTGCTCGGTTATCTTGAGTTCCCCTTGATTGTTGAGTCACTGTAACTTATACGAGTGAAAGTGTTTCCTTATCTCCAAACTTAGCTTTTTAACCACATAGACGCTTGCAACATTAGTACAAAAACCATTATCTATAGTGAGTTCATATACCTTATCTTGGATGATGCATTTTGTGTGGAAGATCGTCTCTTGTTGGTCGATTTCTTGTGGGTTGATCATTGTGCTCAAAATGCATCATGTTACCAGTAGTTCTCCACTTTCTGGATATTCAATCTCGTCACTTCCTTCTTCTTGTGGTTCTTTCTCATTCGTGGACTCGTATTTTCCACAATCAGCGAGGATCACAGCTCATGGATTAGGATAGTCTCGCGTTATGTGCCCTATACCCTTGCACTTAAAACATACGAATTCATGAATACGAATTGCTTTGGAATGAAGTAGATTGTTACCTTCTCCTTTGACATTCCTTAATGTCTCAGGAGCTTTACACTTGGAACGGTCGTCCAATCCTTGGTTTTTGGGCATCCTTGGGGGTTGTCCGGCCGACCATGTGGGTTGTGTCCTTCCTCGACTTGTTTCTTGCTTTCTTTTGATTTGTTGCACAATTTGAATCGAAAAATGAAATATATCTTGTAGATCATGGTATTGTTGTTGTTCTACCTTTCTAGCGATTAATTCATTTAATTTATCCAGAAATTGTGACATCACAGTTTCTTCATCTTCTTCAATTTCTAGCATATTGCGAAAATGCTCAAATTCATCGAATCAAAGTATTCTTCGACAATTTTATTTCCATGGTTTAACTTTCGGTATCTTCGTTGTAATTCTCGATGGAAGTGTGAGGGTACATACCTTTTATGCATGATGGCTTTCATTTCTTCTCACGTTGAGACTTGTTCAAATCTTATATGTCGTCAAGTGCTTATCTCTCGATCCCACCAAGTGAGTGCATCGTCCGTGAGTTGAGGAGCGATGTACTGTTCCTTCTTGCGCTCCGTATACATGTAACACTCAAAAAATTGTCCATCCGCCTCTCCCAATCGAGATAGCTTCCAGGTCAACACGTCTAGAAAAATTAGGTGGTTTTAACTTCATATTATTATCATCGTGTTCATGTCGTTGTCTTCCAGGTAACTCCTCGTTTGAATCTTCATCCTTGCAGATGATATGGCATCGCCTTGGTCATCTCGGAAACTCTTTGTCCTCCTCCTCAAGATTATGTCATGGTGGTGCTCTATGTTCTCGTCGTCTAGGTTGAGGATCCAGTTGTTCTACTTCGTCCACACCATTTTCATGAATGGATGGTGTGTCATTTATGGGTTGCCTATGTTCTTCTTCAAGGCGATTCATTCTTGACTCCATTCGCTGGAGCGTTTGCATGATCGCGTCGAGTTGGTTATTGCGTGTAGAATTCTCTCTTTGTTTGGCCATTTTTTTCTAGATTTTTTTATAACAATAAACAAAACAAAAAAGAATTAGAGTAATAAAATAAATTAAAAGAGATAGACGCGTACCTTTTGTCCTTGAATCGGGCTTTGATACCAAAATGATACATGCCTCGGGGTGGGAACTCGGGACGCGTACAGATAATCCGTTAACCTCAATCGCTCGAGTAGGATTCGAGGTGTCAAGATTGGTTTCTTGATTGGCCTAAAGGCATTCTTCAATAAATTGTTTGTTGACGGTGGATGATCTCATGGCTGGCCTAAGGGCACTCTTCAAGGTTCGTCTGGCGAAGGTGGACGATGGAGGTTGATGGATGAAGACGAGGTGTTTGGGTTGGAATGATAGACACCACAAGAGGTGCGAAAGTGTCTTGATACTGTTAGAATGACTTCAATTATTCCCAAAACAAGATGAAGTCACGATGTTCTTGGCACTGCTCAAGAATACGAAAAGAGTTGATAACTTCAAATTTCAATGTCTCTTACAAATGAAATGAAATCCTTTATATAGGGGAGACTCCATGCTACAATAATAAAATGCGTAAATGTTAGAGAACAGATTGGTCTACTAGCCGTTGGGAAAATTTTTTGGCCGTTGGGAATCTTTATGGGAAAGATGCTAATCCGGTGGGATAAGATCGATTTGGAAGATTTTCTAACCATTGGAGAGGATTTTTTGGCTGTTAGAAAGGATAAAAAAAGATCTTTATCTTCTGCCTTTCCTTATCCATATCGCTCGAGCTTGTCGGTTCTTAGGTGGGCGGATCGAGGCGCTTTAATGTAAAAGACCGATGCGACACTTATTTGGGTTGGGCCCGAATTATCTTTCTGGTTCAGAGTCTCTCATGCCTCCATCACAATCTCTGCTGCCTTGTTACGCAAGCTCCTTGGTTTTCCACGTGTGAGTAGCCCGTGAAAAGATTCAGCCTGCTTGTTTCCTTGCGATAGTTCCTCGTTCGTATGATCCTTTTTTGGTTCTGCTTCGAGTCCAATGTCCTCATAAAAAAACGTCGGAAAATTATGGACGCGCCACGATGTTTCCGAATTTTTACAATTACAATTTGATTTAATTTAATTTAAAATTTTTACAAATAGTAATAATTAATTAATTTTTACACAAAATAAACATACATTACAAATATGTCAGTGGTATTTCCGAATTGTCGTCATCGAAATCATCGTTCTCGCATGCATCCCAATCGATGGTAGTCATTTTTGCATTCAGCATGCACATTAACCGTTGATGTCATCTTTATGATCGTTGATGACATCTTTCGAATTCTTGTTGCGACTCAAGTAATTGCGATATAATATTTCGTAACTCGTGGTCTATCGCTTTTGCTTTACCTTCGGAGGAACTTGAATGTTGTGATGTCATTCCTCCAATACAAAAAATGTGAGTTTTATATGGTGTAATTTGCGGAGAAACAAATATCAAAATTTAATTACAATTATAAGAAACAAAATTATATTAAAATGTAATTAATTTACCTCGAGATATAACTCGTTGTATTCTTCCTGATTAAGAGAATGTTGTATTCTGTTTTCTCTCGGCAAAATTTGTGATACTCGTTCCGATGTCATATTCTGAACATCGTCATGAACACGTTTTGTTCTAGCATCTACCCACGAACAATCATATTTTTTTAATATGCGTACGTTCTAATAATGCTATGTATGATGGTACAGATCACTTCTCTTTCGTCTAAAACAAATTTCAAATATATATTTTAATATTAATAAGATTTCAATTGTATAAATTCTTAAACCATATTATAAATCTTACCAAATCTTCGTAAATTTCCGTAAAAGAACGAGATTTTGTTGTATATGCGTTCATCTCGTATCATTCTCTATCAGAACGATTATTAAATTTCTTGCTCGCTTCTTTTCTTTTAATCCAGGATCATCCCAATTAGCGCACATTTGCTCACAGACATTTTTTTTCCATCCAAACGGGTTTCCTTTTCTTTTCTCGATCTTTTTTTTGTAATCGCTTACGAGAGCTTTGAGATGAACTCCCGCAATCCGTTCAAAGTCAGATTTTACTAGTCCGGTAATCTCGTGATTCCAATAAAATTTTTGCTATAATCATAAATGATTATTTTAGGTAAACTATTATTTAAATTTTAATAAAAATAAATGTTATTAAAATATACCACAAAATATTTCCACAAACGTTCCTTAATATCAAGGTCGGTATGCGTCCAATTATAACATGGACGATCGTAATGAGCTTTCATCGTTTTTGTTATATGACGAAAAAGTTGATCATAACCAAACATATAAATCAAAATTAAGATAAATTAACATTTAATTAACTATTTATAAATTTATATTTTAATTTAGTGATATGAACCACTATGCGTCGTTTTTACCACTCAGATCTAAACGAGGAAGTTTACACTTTTCCTCATCCATTGATAAAATTTCTTACACTGTTGCTTCATGATGAATTTGAGGTTGTGATGCATATTTGGCTCGACCGATGATGACATCTATTGATAATAAGGATATAATATATATTGTTATGATCCAGTCTTCGGGAATAAATTGGATTCATAAAATCCAAAAATCACGAATCAAATTGTCGTGTTTGTTATGTAGGAGATGGACCATTAGCATTTTCCTCCAAATTAGAATTCTTGTGTTACCGCCTCTTCCACACGATGAGACATATTAAAATTTAAAATTTAAAATTTAAAATTTTTAGTCATTGTTAATTTAAATTTCGATTCACTAAGTATTTTGAAAGGAATTATGTGTGACTAATGTTATCTTTCATATTTCTTGTGACATTCAATATTGTGTTCATGATATTATCGAAAAAAAAATTATGTGTGTGCCCAAATGAACCAAATACCACGTCTTTTTTTTACTACCCCTTCTTTTTTTTTTCAATTCATTTCTTTCCCACGTCTTCTGTCAAATAGTCAACAATTTTTTAATCATATGGCATCAAGATTGTGTCGAAGTTTCATTATTTTTTTTCAATACGACAAGACTCAAAATATGTTCTTCTACCAATTATGAGTAATTCCATAACCACCAATTCTCGAATGATTGTTCCCTCTGCAATCTATACTCCTAAGAACATCCAAAATAAGAAATCGTTCATATAAAATCTCTTGCCGGTGAAATCTAGAGGAGAAGATTTTCGCACTACTATATTCCTTTTAAATTTCTTTTGCGCAATAATGTATTATCAACGGGAATAAAATGACGATGATAATTAAACCAACTCGTCGTTCGTCCATATTTCAATTGAAAAACATATATTTCGCCTATGCAAAATTGACAAGCCATTTCTGTCTCAAATCCATCCGGAAATACGAACGACTTGTGGATTGCTCGTCTGTCCGGACATTTGCTGATTGATTACAGATATAATTATCTTATCGTCGGTATTTCATCCGCAATCCGTCAGAAAATTCTGTTTTGGAATTTCTAAATTTCTAGTTGTGAAATATCGAGCTTAAACAAATGAAACTTGTGAGATTATTTGGTTAACAAATTAATTTTTTGTCTTTATGTAACACTTAAATGACTAATTAATGTATAGGTATTAAAAAGTTTGCTATTCACATTGCTTTTGATAAAAAAAAATTGCTATTCACATTGTTTCGAACCAAAATTTTCATGCGAATACAAAACATATTGATAAAGACAATCAATTTGCAAATTTATTTAGAGAAACATTAGAACCATCCTTATTTGTTATGATGTTATCCAAATTATATATTTCAATTTTGTTTCATCGTTAGTCCGTTCAACAACTTGAGAAGGATATTAGAATTGTTTGTAGTATTAATATATATACAGAGGTCGTTGTTAGTGTAAGTTAGGATTAGTTACTTGGTTTCTTTGTTTTGGTCAAGAACTCGTTTGAAACGATGTTGTTTATCATTAGCTTGAAATGACGTCATTTCTTATTAGCTCGAAGACAACATCGTTTAAATTAGATCGCAAAAATGACATCGTTTACATTATCCCGAAGACGACATAATAAGTTACCTCAGCATCGTTTACAAAAGCTTGAATACGATATCGTTTACATTAGCATGACTTGTTTATAAATAAATGCTCATAACCAAAGTTTTTTTTAAAAGTTTAAGATTTCACTTAAGTTATCTTTTCAATTCTTCCTTGTTCATTAAGATTGATTCTTGAAAATTTTAAGTGTGTCGAAAATTAATATGGCTTTTAGATTAATTAATCAATTTATTATTAGTCTACATATAACATATTTTATTATTAACTTCCTTGTCTCTAAATGTTTAATATGGAAAGAAAGCGTTACCTTAATTAAGAAGTCTCACAAATAATTATTACGTACATCATAACTTCTACTTTAAAGGATTTGCCCATTAATTTAATTAAATAACTAATTTTTTAAGAAACAATAACTAGATTTCCAATGTCACAGACTCCATTAGATTAAAAAATTCAACTCATAATTTACATTTTAAAAATAATTTTATTATTTTCGATTAATTTAAAATAGTGAAGCGTTTACAAAATAAAATTAGATCTAAGTTAGATTATGTTTCCCGTGATTTCATTTGCTTTTAGAATAAGAAAATGGAAATGACTAAAGGAAAAAAACGAAAAAGAATGGTCACAGTAAATTAAATGAAAATGTGTTAAATTTGAAATCGAACTAAGTGAAAAACACAAAAAAAAGTATTAACCTTCACATAATTTATGATGAAGCAAGAGAAAAATGGAAAGTAAAAAGGAAAAATATAATTTTCTAAGGAAAAAATCTATTTAAAAAACAAAGGTAAAAAAGATAATATATAAAAAGTAATACAATATATAGATTTAAAAATTTTAAAAAATCAACAAATATATATGTATATATACACAAAGTCTAACATTCTCAACCCTAATTTTCCATTTAAATTGAGAATATCCACCAAGACTCTTACAAGGATGGACACCTACGACCCGATCTGCAATAAAAAAAACTTTATTTAATAAAATCAAAACACTCAATACAATTTTTAAAATAATGACTCGAGATTTAGTTATAAATATAATAAAAATAGAGATAGAAGAGTATTCCTTCGAAAAAATCTGTCGTGATTCTAAGCACCTTCGTTCTAACTGTCGTCTATCTACGATAGCCCACAAACAGATTGAGCATGACTAATCCATTTAATAAGACCGATGCATGTACAATCTTTGGATATCTAATGTCACATTCACAAAACACGTATAGGACACATAAATATAACATATAACACTCTATATCCAACCCGCCACAGTCAAATACTAGTATCTAGGGTTGTAATTCGGGCCGGCCCGGTCCGAACCCGGCCCGAGCCCGTGTTGGCCCGATTCATTTGGGTTCGGGCCCGGCCTGGTCCGTATTAAAACAGGCCAGAAATATGTGGTTCGCGGCCCGACCCGATGGTTTCGGGTAGCCCACGGGCTAACGCACGAACGAGCACTCTGGAAGACAATCACCGAAGGGAGGGCACTAGACCGAGAGTAAGAAACTGAAAGGAGACGGAATAAACCGAGAAGACGAAGACGAAACCTAATTTTACCTTTTCTGGATGATGAGAGGAGGATGCACGAACGGGCCCTCTGGAAGACGAAGACTGAAGGGAGGGCATTGGAAATGAAACCGAGATTGGAAGGCGAAGACCAATCACACAGTCATGTCAGACTCCAACACAGTCGTAACGTTTGCAAGATGCATCGACCCTAATCATTCGACTCCAACACTCGCAAGATCCCACCGAATCCCAACACGATATGCCTATCCTATCACGATCCTAAAGCATTGTAGCTTTATCATCCTTGATCTAGTTTTTCTCACGTGAAACACTCACATCACACTCTTCCGTATCTCTCACCGAGATTCCATCCTCATACGAACACCACAACCTCGAACTCGACCTTTGCATGTCTTAGTTCACTCTCGAAGCCCACATGGCTTTCTATGTGGATGAGGGCTTGAAACACCTCAAAAGTCATATGGTACACCCCTATGAGTTTTTCCATACATTAGGGATCCAAAAACCACCAAAACATAAACCCCAAATTTTCCCGCCAAGAAAACTTTCGCCTTGTGCAACCTCTTGCTCGACTGAATAATTTTCCTAACACCTCAAAATGTCCTGAGGAAACTTACAAGATGAGCATAAAGCACAACCATCTCCTTGTTCGATCGAGCAACAAAAACGTCTGTTTGAGCTAGTTTTTTGAAGTTCTCACTCGTCCAAAACTTCGATAGTTTCATCGTCTTTCATATTTTATAATTGGTTGAACAATTTGGGTGTTCGACCGAGCATTATGCATAAAGTCGAGAAATGTGACGAAAAACTTTGTTTTTCTATGAGACGTGACGCCATATCTATAGATTTTCTTTCTCCATTGTATTATACTCTAAATACACACTTATATCAATCAGATATTCATTATACGAACTCCATCTCTCATCCCACATTTTTTTACGATTCCTACCATTCTAACATTTCAAATCTTCAGTTATCATTTCCTAAAATTTTATAGTGTTCATGTATCCATTTGAAACATATAAATAATATAATATATACCTATGGAACTAATCAACTTTGAAAGGTTTTAAGAATGAAGAAGATTCTCACATTGATTTTTCCTATGATCGATGACGATCGATGACGACATAATAACTTTTCACATAAAACCTTTACATGTCCTTTTTTTTTATTTCTTCTGATCATTCGTAATCAAACCATTGTTTTCATTCTTTGTTTTTAGAACCCGTGAGCTTCATCTCATGACTCAACGTTAAATAACAGTAAAATAACTCATTAAAAAGATAATTAATTATTTCTTTTATTTAAAAAAGGCGTTACCATAACCACAAATTTTCAAAAAGAATATACAAATAATTTAATTATTCTTCAGTATCTTATATTTTTTCTTAATTAAGTAATCAAGAGTCATGAAAAGTAATTGACGCAAAGACAAAATAAAATTTTGTTCCTTTCTAACCGAAAGGCAATGCAAAAGTCATTTTCACAAAATCCAGTGGCGTTCCCATAATCTAAGGGGAACCTATTAAAAATAAAAGGGAAAACCATATTTAAATAAAACCATTATATAATTAAGTCAGTAATCTTAAACTATAATTAATAACTCACTGGGTATAAATGTTTTCTTAATTATAAAATAGGACACTAATATTGCAATCTCGTGAAATTTAGACATTTTTTGCAAAATTAATTCATGTAATGTTAATTTTACCATTAAAGCATTTTTAGTTTAAATAAATACTTTTTTGAATTCCTTTATAATATGTTAGGAATTTTATATCTAATATAACAAATCTACGATAATATATGGAGGATGTACGTTCATCCAGTCATTGGCAATTAATTTTATTTAGAAAATCATAAATTTCATCATATATCCATCAATTCTCATTATTAATTGATTTTAATTTAAAAAAATTATAAATACTAAACTAATAATCATTTAAAAGTCATGATTTTGATGAAATCCATAAATTAATAATTAGTTTTGAGTTAAAACTATATTACAATTTAAATGTAAATAGTTTTTAATTTAAGTTTTACTATTATAAACATAGGATCCAAAGATTTTATGATATATATATATATTTAGTAATTGAAAAATAAATATTAATATATATAGGAGTAGCAAATTTTATTTTGTTATTATAGATGGATTTATTTTTTTTTGGGAGACACAAAGATATATCACATGACACATGATGTGTTTAAGCTACACGACATGTCTTGTGGGAGCTCTCCTCACATGTGATCTCAGAGTTAACTTGAACGGTCACATACATCTTAAATCCTAAAATTATATCTTATTTTCGTATTTTCTTTATATTTATAATATATATGTTCATGATTTTTAACAATATTCATTTACACAGCGTAAGAATTCAAAAAGGTTTTAAATATATATATATATATATATATATACACATAAAAAATACATCAATCATATATGTTCAGAATATCGTATAATAATATAAATTTTAACACATTTCAAAATTATCAAATTTCAAAATTGTTTTTTTTACAAAACATAATCACATATAATATATCAAAATTATAAGAAAATATATTCTAATTAGGATACTAGGTATTCTATTTAAAAAATTTTGATATTTGTATTTTAATATTTGAATATAATAATATATATTTCTATGAAAAACTGAATAATATTCCTATATTAATATGTTTTTTTTTCTTTTTTAATTATGTCCAGGATAAATATCATAAAAGCTTTTAATACCAACATTCTTATCAATCTCGATTTATATAAATGGATTAAATTTTTTAAAAATATCAATTTTAATGAGCACAATTTGTCAACTCATATTTCTACTTTTGAAAAAAATATATATATACATGTTTTACTTTTGAATAGAGATACGGACAATTGACGAAAGTCTAAAATAACTTTCAAATTATAACATAATTTGTTTTGATAATTTGAATTATTATATATTTTTATAACATTTTTCTTATCACAAAACAATTATTTATAAAGATTATAATTGTTTAACCTATGGTTTAAATCTACTTATATTTTTCGTAATATTAAATTCCGTTGATATTTATTATTAGAATATTACAAAACATATGTTATCTTAAAAGTGTTACATTTGGTACGATAATTTTGTTTCGAAGTGCGTGTATTTGCATATAGATATTTAGAAATTAGATCTGTTTTTATGTTGCAATATTTTCAAAGAGTATTCTTACAATTTTTTTTCTCTTGACGCAACACATATCTTTAAAAATATATTTTCCTTTTTATTATTTCTCTCCTTATTTTTCTTTTAAAATAAACATGATTTGAATAATATGATTCAATTAGTATAATATTTTTTCTTTTAAAATTATGAATTTAATATACGTGAATACAATAATCTAACAAAATAGTAATAACAATATAAAAATCGAGTAAATGCCATTGTTTTTGTTTATAACTGTTTTATAAAAAACTTATTTATATAGTTAAAGTATGGGATACAAATCTTAAAATAGGACAAAAATTCATTTATGATTATATATATATTTTTAAAATTTTGAAAAATGTTTTTAAAATGATTTCATATTAAATTGTTTTATATATTCTCTCCTGTTGTTCTTCCAATAGATACACACCATAATTTATGTTCTGAAATTTATTAAATCCTCTAAATAATTATAAAAACATTTAGCTGTATAATATGTTTAAA
The DNA here is from genome assembly GCA_036759665.1 of Gynandropsis gynandra. NCBI lineage: Eukaryota > Viridiplantae > Streptophyta > Magnoliopsida > Brassicales > Cleomaceae > Gynandropsis > Gynandropsis gynandra. The sequence goes on from CM071868.1 coordinate 1,304,975, forward strand.
TTCATGATGTTTTTTTATTAGGGAAGACGCGTTTTATGATTGAGAAAAAAGAATTTTAATCAAACATAATAATGAGTTACATTGGCCCTCTAATTACAAATCTAATATCAACTTTTCACCTTTTATTAATTAAGTCACTTTCCTTTTTCTCTCTCTTTAGACTCTCAATACTTTATTTAGACATTTTTTCCTTTGTGTTTTCTCCCTCTAATTTCAATTTATTTAATTATTCTTAAATTATATATATAAAAATTCTTATAAAAGGAGGTTTGTGGTGAAGTCATCTAAACAATTTTTTTAATTAGTTTTTTATTAAATATAATTATATTGATCATTGATATAACTAAATGACTTAAAATTTTTAAATATCTCTTTTAATATCTTATTAATATCCATAAAATATTTAGATAAAAATAGGAAAAATCTATATATATATATATATATTATACAAATATAAATATTAAAATATTTTTGAATTTATTATACTTAATCAAATATTAATATATTACTAGAAAAAACCCCGTGCGATGCGCGGGATGATGATGTGTTTTTGTTTAACTAATTTAAAATATTAGGTATAATATAAGTAGAAAAAATATATTAAAATAAAATAACATTAAAACGTAAAGTACTACGTTCGCAATAATAGATTAGATGGCTAGAAAAATGATTAGAAAAATGGAAAGATTTGACAGAAAAGTGATTAGCGAACTTGTTTTTCAATATTTATGGTTAATTTATTTTTTCATGATCAATTGTTGATTCATATTTGTATTTGTAAAACAAATATATTCAAAATTATATTGAAACCGTTAAACCATATATAGAGGAATAGATGGATTTAGTTCATTCTTATGTACTAAACATAACAGACCAAGACCAATGATCAAAGAACGACCAGCGATCAATCCTGAAAGCAATGGCGAAAAGGCAACAGAGAGGCTCAAAGAAGCTTAAAGTTTCTCATAAAGAAGCAAAAAAAATCATCGTTGGAAATGTAAAATTATCTACTCGCTTCGAATAATATGATCCTAGGCAAAATCAGGGGAAAAGATACGACCTTTGAAACGTTTTTGTTTTTCTTTTGTAAGTAGGGCTTGAAATCATTGTCAAGACATGATCTTTACCAAGAATAGTTGCATCAAATAATGTTGAATTTATATTCTAAACCTACAGTAACCATACTTCCGTGATATTATTCCTTGTGGCAAGTGATAAATGCATTACCTTGTACTTTATCAATTCACCATCTGGGCTATCGGGTCGATTTACCAATCCAAGCTTTTTTTTTAAGTTGTGTGAGACCGAATTTTGCATTTTGAGGACTAATCACCATCTCTCTACAAATCTGAAAATATGATCCTCGATAAGAAAAACATGCGAACTCAAATGAGAAACTAAACTTTCTTCGAACTCAAATAGCAGGATATATTCAAAGCCAGTAATAACAACTTATTGTCCTTGCAGCATCACTTACTTTGGTTATTTTCCGAGATCATCTTTTCCTCCATCTGTGACGTTATCACCAAAAACCACACGTTCAGCACAACTTCCGCCTTGAGCCACTACCATTTGCATCTTCATGTAGCAAAATGTGGTATAACCTTGGTCAACCATGTCATCACGGGGATAGAAAAGAGACATCACAGTTTTCGAAGATTTCGGCCAATCGCTGCAAGAGCAGATTTGTCTTACTGGGACAGTAATCGATGATGCCTTAGCTAATCAACCTACGGATCACCTGTAAACCACAAATAACCATGCTCAAAAGCGAGTTCTATTTAATATACAAAACCAATTATTAGCAACGCCTAAAATCCTATTAAAGAAGAAAATAAGTAGGAAAATGAGTAACACAATAACACCAACCAAAAGAAACATCAAGCAATTTCATCAGTTTGCTTTCTCATTTAGAACAAATCACCTCCTACCACATCCATTTGTTTTTGCACTTTTCTTCAATAAATATCCAACATTAATAAAAAGGTATTTTGAGAGCATACCCTTTGTAAACCTGGATGTTCATCCCAAAATGTAATGAGAAAAGTGCCTCACATTATTTCTTAACAAGTAGTATTTGAATAAAGAAAACAAGACACAAGAAGAAACAACATAAACTGGACTGACAGCAAAGATTGCAGCAATAAAAGCACAGAAACACAAGGAAAAGGGCGCATGAACAACGGGAACTCTATTAGCCAACCGAAGTTTAGAGATTTATTAGGACATGTACCTGATGTTATCTCTCCCTCGGGTCCAGCAGTCTTCGGACTGGAAATGTATATCTTTATCTTGCTGACTTGATTTGTCTTTAATCAATTTTAAGCTCCCACCACCAGGCTGCCCGTCTGGCAGAGGACTGGTCGCCTGATATACATGAAGAAACAATGGTTGCTGCATCAAATTCTATCACTGAAGAAGCATTACATTTTAAGAGGATCCATGGTGATTCTATGAGGTAAACCCTGTCGGATTACCATGTTTTTATATGTATGAATCCGTACTTGAACTGCTGCCTCGGGACGATCTGAAGGAAAAAAAAGAAAGAAAGACAGAAGCTTGTCAGATCAGATGCCTCTCTGAGAGTATAATGTACGCCTGAACGGATGAACGGAGACCTTACCGGGACAGTCTCAGTAGACCGGCGATCTTTCTCTGACGTCCATCGATTTCTTGAACACAAGCCTGGCTTAAGCTCCCAAGTCTCACTTCAAATCGATCATCCAATAGTATGCTACTTGCTTGAACATCCCTTTAAACAGTTCATTGAAGCTCAAACATCAATCTTTTATGCATTTTGAAAATCCTAAAGATTGATGATAATGGTACCTGTGGACGATGGGCGGTGAACAATCATGATGAAGATATGATAAACCCTCTGCTGCACCTAAAGCTATCGTCAATCGGGTGATCCAATCCAATGACTTGAAGCTATTGTCAACCAATGAATATGGTTTTCTGAATAAGGAATTTACTAAATTGCCATTAGGCATGTACTTATACACCAAGAACTTCTCGTTCATACCCTCCAAGCAATGTCCAACAAGAGGGATTATTCTCGGATGAGTAACCCGGTTGAAGAAATCCAATTCTGTAAGATATGCTTCACTTTTGATAGAATCCAAACTAATTCTTTTAATGAGAACATGAATTCCACTTTCAAGAACTCCCTTCAAAAGATCACCTGAATGTCCCTTTTTGATGAGGTTTTGTTCATTGAATTCCTTTGTAGCCATTAGCAATTGCTGGTAGGTGAATGATGATCCATGGCTTGCAAAATTAATGGAGACTCCTCCAGGAGAAAAGGTTTCACCTTGAGGCATGGGACCGATGCCACGACTCCCTCTTGGAACTGATCTTGCTCTGTTACTATTACGAATGCATAAATTCACGAACAACGGTAACAAAATTAGTATCAGAATAACCAAGATCGCCCCTCCTATGGCTGCAAGTATGGCTACAGTCTTATTGCTTAACCTGCTTGATTTTCGACTCGGTTTCTCTGAAGGTTGTCCAAAATTGTCAAAAGTTAAGCCCTTTTGGGAGTAAGGCTTTCTTCTTTCTTATATCGAAGAACTGGGACGACATATGAATGATAAAAACACCGTTGTCACCACGAATCCATGAAATTTTTACTGAAATAACGGATTCGAATAGACGTATATGTATGTGTGTATATGCCTATTTATATACATTACCACTCCGATTCTGTGGATAAACATTTCCAAGACGATTGAGATCAAGATGATGACCCCACAAACGGTGGGGACGGCGAGAAACCATAGCTCGAAGGGGAAAGCGAGGCGCCGAAAATTGACGGTGGAAGGCTGACGTAATACCCAGGCGTGAACGTATCGATCATTAGAGTTCCGCCGACGACATAGCCACGAACCCCACAAAGGGCAAGCTTTGTGGCCCGAGACAAGGAGAGTTCAAACTATTGAAAGTGTCGAGAAGAATACGGACGAAATCGGTACAGAGAATGACTCCAGCGGCGAATGAGTTCACCAAGAAGACTAAATCATTCTCCGGCCAAGCATTGAGAGGTACCTGAAATTTTTAGAAAGAAACATCGGCGAAAATGAAAAGGCAAATCGAAAAGAAAATAGTCTCACAGCCTTTATGAATAGAAAACAAAACTGTAAATAGGGATGAAACTGAAAAATCAAGAGAAGGGAGATGAAGCAGTGGACTAAGAAGAGAGGAAGTTCAAAAGTTATTGGATTTCTGGGTCACGGAGAGGACTTGAAAATTTATTTTTTTATAAAATAAAAAATGAGGTGAAGGATGACGTGGAGGGCTGAGAAACCTCCTCTTGATTTTTATTAAATATAATTATATTGATTATTAATGTAATTAAATGATTTAAAATTTTTAAATATCTCTTTTAGTATCTTATTAATATCCATAAAATCTTTATATAAAATTATAAAAAAACTATATATATTAGACAAATATAAATATTTAAAATGTATTTAAATTTATTATACTTAATCAAATATTAATATATTATTTATAAGTATATAATATATCCATATAAAAATCATGTCAAAGTTCTTTTAATAGGAGGCTTGTAGTGAAGCCACCTAAGCAAATCTTTTTAAATTAATTTTTTATTACATATAATTATATAAATGACTTAAAATTTTTAAATATCTCTTTAATATCTTTTTAATATCTATAAAATATTTCTATAAAAATATAAAAAATCTATATATATTATACAAATATACATATTTAAAATGTTTTTAACTTTATTATACTTAATCAAATATTAATATATTATTTATAAATATATATTTATATAAAAATTATATATATATATAAGTTCTTGTAAAAGGAAGAGATATGTGGTGAAGCCACCTCAGCAAGTCTTTTATTTTTTAAAACTAATTTTTTTTATTAAATATAACTATATTGAACATTAATATAATTAAATGGGTTAAAATTTTTAAATATCTTCTTTAATATCTTATTAATATCCACAAAAGTTTTATATAAAAATAGTAAAAATCTATATATATATATATTATACAAATATAAATATTTAAAATGTTTTAAATTTATTATACTTAAACAAATATTAATATAATATTTATAACTATATATTTATATAAAATAGAAAAAACCTATATATACAACTATAATTTTTTTCCCTCTTTTTATAGAGATTTAGTTATAAATAATATATTAAACCTAACATTATAATATATTGCATAAACTATTCAAATTTTTTAAAATTTATTATATTTAATCAAATATTAATATATTATTTATAAAATCTATGTATATATTGATTTTTCGTAATTTTATGATTTGAAGAATAAATATGTTTAATTTTTAAATTGTATATAATTTTTCTATTCAATCTTTATTGTGTGGTCATAAGGTCATAATCACATAATTTAATTATTAAATTTATTGAAAGAAAAGAATAATGGAAAAAGTGACTTTTTGTATTCCAAAAACAAATTTGGTTGATGAGGTGGCTTCACCAAAAGTCACCATTTGCAACAAAAACCATTCAATTCCTAAAGTGAAGATCGACGTGTCGACTAGAAAGACTCGGTTGTGCATAGATGATGGCCAGTGGGTCTACAACGAGGTACAATGATGGGTTGACCGGGGTTTTGACGAGGTATTTCTTCTTCCATGAATTTGATCTTCTGGTTACTCCAATTCGGTTACGTTATCTGGTTCATCGAGTTTGGTTTTGTTATCTAGACTCAAAGAAGATACATCAATGGGTTTGTTAAGGAATCTAGGATTAGGAAAACCCGATGCCTTATGATGAGGTGTTGAGAAAAATGACCGAGAGATTCTACCTAATGGGAATATGAAAAATTATTGGAATTCAGATGTACGTTTCATCTCTATCCATCATATGAAATTTTTTTACTCCTTTAACCTCTTTTTTTAGGTTATCAATAAGTCATTTCGGTTTGATACCGTTGTTAAGGAAGCATAGAGGGCTATACTGGTATTTTGTATGTGACAGGATTGTTGGTTGATTCATGAGTCTCCATTCTTTCTTGAAGGTAAGATTGACTGTTTGAGTTTATCAGTCGATTTCGTTGTTATATGAATCTTCTATTTCAAGGTTTTCGTCACTGGTTTCCATATGAATGATTGGATTTTGATTCTTTGATACCTTATATTGGGTGTATGAGTGAATTAAACAAGATTGTGTTCAATTGTGTGTCTTTACAATCATCTTAGTTTCACATCTTTATATTCTTTTTGATGCAGTACTTTAATGAGAAAAAAAATTGATCATTGCAATTTTGAAAAATCAGAACCTTTGAAACATGCAGAATTTGCACGGTGAGTATCGATTTATTAAACAATCAATGATGATGTGGAAATTATGTATGTAGGCTGTTTGTAGTACTTTATGTTTTACATTTTGTTGAGAATCGCTGTCATCATGGTAACCTCACTTGTCTTTTGCTTGTACTTATAACTTATCATGCTAATTTTAACATATCTACATAATCTATGTTCTTATGTATCATGTATCAAGCTCTTCTTTAGAATAATTTGATGTATCTTGCTACAATGGCTGATGCACAATTTCATCCACAGACTCGAGTAGCAGCGCCAGTTTTGATAATGACTCCACAGGTGGGTTTCAAGTACAGACCTTTGTTGATGAGGCATTTTAAAACTTTCCTACATCATAATGTTCTTTTGTTATTAGTTACTCATCAATCCCTATCATTGTCGACATGTAATGGAATACTGGACAATACTATTATTCCTATTACTGGTGTAGCATGTGCAGATAACACATCATCTTGCAATGCAACCACCAAGCTACTTCAAACAACACCCACAAGGCACAATAATGCCTCAATAAGCACCACTTCGAATATTCCCTTTTAAGAGGCCCATTAAAATTCCATATCCCTCATCATCATCATCATCAAATCCTTACCAGCAACATCTAAATCCACATGCCATGGCAAGGCATCTTGGGATCAGACACATAGAAATCAATAACAAGGGACTGCAGCATGCCATGCACCACAACAAAACACGCTCTTGGAAATGATGAAAATGATATATAGTACTTTCTTAAACTCAGAATCCTAAACAATTTCAGTAATATATTTTTTTATTTCAATATAATTTCAAACACAATTATTTTACAAATGCAAATATAAATTAAATAATTGATCATGCAAAAATACGTTAACCAAGAATATTGGCAAACAAACTTCGCTAATCACCTTTCTATCAAAATTTATTAAGAGTGAGACCTATTGTTTTATCATTAGACCTTGCGTCGCCAAACTATTTCAATATTATCAACGACTAATTTATTATCTTTATTTTAGTAATTGTTCTAAGCTTTAATATTGTTTATTTTAATATTTTTTACTTATTATACCTAATGTTTTAAATTAGTTAAACAAAAACAAATCATCATCCCGCGCATCGCGCGAGGGCTTTTTCTAGTTATATATATAAAAATTCTCGCAAAAGGAGGCTTGTGGTGATGCCACCTAAGCAAGACTTTTTTTAAAAACTATTTTTCACTAAATATAATTATATTGATCATTAATGTAATTAAATAACTTAAAACTTTTTAATATCTCTTTTAATATCTTATTATTATTCATAAAATCTTTACATAAAAATAAAAAAAATCTATATATATATATATTATACAAATATAAATATTTAAAAATGTTTTAAAATCTATTATACTTAATCAAATATTAATATATTATTTATAAATATATATTTATATAAAAATCTATATATAAAAAGGAACAACTTTCTTTGCTTCTCATGCTGCCACCTCATCATCTTATTATTATTTTATTTTATTTTTTATTCTACATTAATTATCATTTATAAATTACTTTAAATGAATTATATATTAGAAATATTAATATTTTAAAGAAAGATAAAATAGTTATATTAATTTAGAGGATATCTTAGTTAATATATGTAAATAAATAAAAAATTAGTAATTAGTAAATTAATAAATAATAAAAAAATGTTTATATATTTATTTGAAATAAAATTTAGTATATTATTAATCTCGAATGAAATAATTATTAACAAATATTGATTTTTTATACATTCTCTTTTTTCAAGTTTCTACATCATTAAAGTATTTTTTTGTTTTTTTGTTCTACATGAATTACCATTCATAAATTACTTTAAATGAATTATATATTACTAATATTAATTTATATTCGGCGAATATCCAAATTTAGTATTTGTATTTGTATTTATAAATTCGGATATTTGTAAATACGAATATTTGTCAAATATACGGATATTCGTCGGATATACGGATATTCGTCGGGTATACGGATATTCGTATCTGAACCTAAATTTTCTTAACTTATAAAATATATATATATATATATAAAGTTGTAAAATCTCTCAATTCTAATGCTATCACCTCATTATTCTATTATTACAAAAAAATTAATAATATTTATTATATATATTTAATGACACTGTTTAAAACGTATTTCTTATATTAATAAACATTATTCTAAAAATTAAAAAGAAATTAATATATTTCAACAAAATAAATTTATAAATTAGATTTTAAACATAAATAAAATTAAATGGTTCAATGTTCATAAAATTTTGAAGACAAATTAAAAATAATTTAATATATTTAATAAAATTAATTTACGAATTCGATTTTAAACTTAAATTATATATATAAAAGTTCTTGCAAAAGGAGGCTTGTGGTGAAGCCACCTAAGCAAGTCCTTTTTTAAATTTTTTTTTTATTAAATATAATTATATTGTCATTAACGTAATTAAATGATTTAAAATTTTTAAATATCTCTTTTAATATCTTATTAATGTAATTATATATATTATACAAATATAAATATAAATATTTAAAATGTTTTTAAATTTATTATACTTAATCAAATTTTAATATATTATTTATAACTATATTTTTATATAAAAATTATATAAATATATACCATTTATTTTAATTTTATTTTATTTTGATTTTATTTTGGAATACAAGAAGTCACCTCATTGGTTTATCTTAAATCTTCATCTAAACATTCTTTACTAAATTTTTTATTATTTAAAACATCAATTTTAAATGTTTTTATGTATGATAAGTTCAATATATAAAAAATTAAATAATTAAACGAGTAAACATAAAAATTTCAATTTAAACATTTTTATCTCTAAAAAAAAAATTAAACAATTAAACGAGTAAAAATAAAAATTTCAATTTAAACATTTTTATCTCTAAAAAGTTCAACAAGCAAAAAAATAAACAATTAGACGAGTAAAAATAAAACATGTTTCTTCCCTTAGAAGTTCAACCGACTTTTCCTCATGTTCTCTTCATCTCTACAAGATGGAGCTCTCGCCGTTGTCGAATCGAACCTAATCCAAGATCAGCCATAACAAATAAATTCCACTACTCTTCAAATCGAATCCTCACACTCATCGAAGGAGATTATTACAGTTTCCGTCCCTAATTAGGCACGGATTGGAGACTGGAAAAAATTAGAGACGCGCGATTGGATACTACCTCTGGTCGTCTCTAATCCGTTCCTAAACTGGTTTAGGAACGGATTGGGAACCGATTTTTCGGTTCCTAAAACCGATTTTTCTTGTAGTGTATGGATTCGTTTCTCCTTATGTCGGAGCTTCAAATGAAAATCTGATTCCAACCGATCAAGTTGTCCCTTTTACATATGAGAAGGTATAGATTTGTTTCTCCTCATGCCGCCTTTCTGAATGCTTTGTATCACTACGCGAATGATACAATTCATGTTCTATCTTATCGTTGGCAGACGAACTCTTGAAGCTTGGCAGGCGAATCTCGAAGCCTCATCCACACCTCCACTTCTTCGTCTTGGTATGAACTTTATATCTCGATGAAGACGAAGAGGGC
>CM071868.1:1314918-1348151 GCA_036759665.1 Gynandropsis gynandra
GACACAGATGATAACGTGGATGATCATCTCGACACCATCGTTGTTGGCTTGAATCCCAAAACCATCGTTTTCGGCTTGAATCCAGGCATTTTCGGTGAACCCATGTAAGTTTAAAATACTTGACCATCAATTGTATGAAAAAAATGCTCCAATAAACCAATATGGGTATTTTTTTAGTCCTTAAGGATGGAAATAATGTGTTACTTTTCTTCACATGATCTTTAAGATCTTAGGCAAGGACTGTTTCATCCTAAAGTTGGAAACGAGCCTGTTAGTGAAAGGTTACTGCATCCAAAAATCAGTCTGTTCGATAGATAACCCCATAGGGCCTTTTTGTTGTGCAACCTTAAAGGTAAATTATTATGTATGTCTTTACAAGCTTAAAGAGATTGGAAAAAAGCCTTCGCCTTTGTTTCCATCCATTTAATCTTGCCGCTATTATGGTTTCTATGAAAGTAAATGCATATAGACATTTTCTTTGTTGGAGACAATTAAGTTCATGGAGAAGAAACAATTACACATCGCAATGATATATGTCTTCATTTACTACTTCGATATAATTTTTCTAAACTCAGAATCCTAAACAATTTCAATAATATATTTGTTATTTTAATATAATTTCAAACACAATTATTTCGTAAATGCAAATATAAATTAAAAAATTGATCATGCAAAAATTCATTAACCAAGAATATTGGATAAAAACTTTGATAATCATTTTTCTATCAAAAGTGAGGCCTATTGTTTTATCATTAGACCTTGCATCTCCAAACTATTTCAATATTATCAACGGCTAATTATTATGTTTATTTTAGAAATTGCTTTAAGCTTTAATGTTTTTTTTATTTTAATATATTGTTTTTTACTTATTATACCTAATGTTATAAATTAATTAAACAAAAACAAATCATCATTCTGCGCATCGCGCGGGACTTTTCCTAGTTATATATATAAAAATTATTGCAAAAGGTGGATTCTGGTGAAGCCACCTCAGCAATTTTAAAAAATAAAAATTTATATATAAAAAAAATCCATCCGTTACTTAAATCTATCTATTTATTTAATTTCTACAACTATTTTTTTATATATAAAAAATAATCACATTTAAAATAATATTTCAGCAACCTTTGGCTTCCCCGATGTACTTCACCACCGTTTAGCTTTGAAACCAATGTGTGAAATTTTGGTTTTTGTCTGGTCGTCTGATCATGAATTTCAGGGGTTTAACTGAAAAAATAAATGGATATTATCTTATTTAATTTTTAATTTTAACAAAAATATAAATAAATTATATATAAAGGTGATGTTTTGCTACATTCTCCTTGTGCCACCTAAGCAAACATCTTCCTTTCATTTTTTTTAATATCAAATATTTTTTTTAATTCACTAATGGCATTGGTATTTGGTTTTTGGGATTTGGTGACCTTTCTCTTTTCTTTTCTTTTTTGGTGAGAATAATTTCATCTTTAGTAGAGTTTGAAGTGTTTTCTTTTGTCATGAGCTTGAATATAGTTTCTTCTGTCATATTGGAAATAATTTGTGGTTACTATTTGCTAATATAAATTAACCATTTGATCATGCAAAAATACGTTAACCAAGAATATTGGCAAACAAACTTCACTAATCGTTTTTCTATCAAAATTTATTAAGAGTGAGACATATTGTTTTATCATTAGACCTTACATCGCAAAACTATTTCAACATTATCAACGACTAATTTATTATCTTTATTTTAGTATTTGCTTTAAGCTTCAATATTATTTATTTTAATATATTTTTTTCTGCTTATTATACCTAATGTTTTAAAATAGTTAAACAAAAACAAATCATCATCCCGCGCATCGCGCGAGGTTTTTCCTAGTTACATAAAAATAAACTCTGCATCAATACTTGTGAATGCAGTAAAAATTGGATCGAAGTTTGTATGTGTTGTTTTCAGGTGGTTGAGCAAATTGAGGAAGCTAAATTCAAATTGAAAGAGACTGGAGTGAGTCAACGAAAAGACTAAGGAGAAGAATAAGGAATCAAGAGAATCGGGCGGATTCAAAGCTGAAGGGATTTCAGCATGACGGCGCGGCGAAAGAACCGGAGGTGGTTGCTGAGCCGAGAGCTAGGCAGATAAAGTGATCTGGAAATCAAGATAGAAGGTCAACGAATCTGCAGTGCAAAATTGAAGTACACTAAACAGAGAACAAGAGAGTTCAGAGTTTAGGTGTACTTAATTGGTCAGTATCATTAAGGTGCATAAAACAGAGAACAAAAGAGTTCAAAGTTTTTAGGTGTACTTAATTGGATACTGGGTGGTGAGTGAAAACAGTTGAGGTTGTATTTACACGTCTAACTCAGGGGGAGTTATCCGTGGAGGTCTTTAGTACATTGTAGAAAACAACAAATATACCTAAAGATTGACAAGTAAATAACAAAACTGTTTGATATACTCTGGTCTTTTGATTTTCGATTTAATAGTCATCTTCTACAAGTTTTCAATACTGTAAAAAAATATATTATAATAGCTTATATATACTTATATGAATTAGTTTTTGTACTATTTGTTTTTAAGATATGATAACAATAATAATAAAGTTATTTTTATCATATGAATTCCAATTACATCTATTTTTTATATGTTTGATTTTTTAAAGAGAAATTGTATTAATATTTTCATATAAATACAACAATGTTACATATAAAAAAATGCATACCAAACATGATTAAAATATCAAAATAATAAAGAATGATATTTATATATCCTTCTTTTATATTTTACATATTTCGATGTCCAATAGCCATTTGTTACCCCAAAATATTATATAATCATATAGGCCATATGATTATGTTGCATATAAAAAAACATAAATATATTATTAATAACTAATTAAGAGATTATATAAGAAAAATTTAGTCTAATAATATTAATAATTAATTTGTTTAAACTTTTGACTGTAGTCCTACTAACAATAAGAAACAAAATTTAATAAAAATATATTAATTTGTTTTAATGTGTAAGAATTATTATAAAATTTTATATTTATTTATAAATTATTATATCATTTTCGGTATAATATATAAAATTTTAATAATTATGTTTAAATTAATTTGTTTATATATATACATTTATTGATTAATTTAAAAATTTTATCATAATTTTTATGTTAAAATAATAATTCATATATAAAAATATTTTGGAAAATAATTTATATAGATTATAATTTATAATAAATTTATGTATTATTATTAAAAAAATATAATAACAATAAAATTATAAAAAAATATATATTTTAACAAATATATCCGCTCGTTTTGGTTTCTCATCTTTCATCAAATTAATTTTTACTTTAATTTTTTTAAACCGTTTACATTAGAACTCTATTGAAAGTGACTTACAGTTTTTTTTAATAATATGTGATTATCATTTGAAAAAAAATTATCACTCTTTCATTAGAAATAATCAATGTAATGGTTTATATTGAATAAATAATCAAGAAAAAATAGGATTAATTTTTGCTGATTTTTATGTGATAATGTGAAATATGGATTTGTTTTTCATTCAGCATCTATAGAATAGGATTCAATAAAAGAAGAAATTTCTTACACTTTATGTCTTTAAAATATAATTTAACTTTTCTAAAATAATGTTATTTTTTTGGATAATATTCCACTATACCTTATATTCACTTCCGTATATATTGTACTATTTTATAATGTATGGATTTTCACCACTAAAGGGCTATTTTACGATGCATTCGCATAATCCATCGAGTTACTAGAATTTTTTTTAACTTTATAACTAAATTTTTATCAATAAGAATGATAAAATATGATACTTTATATATTATCATAAATATTTATGTTTATTAAATTTAATATTAAAAATGAGACCTCCATCATTTTCGGTTCGTTGTCTCCTTGGCAACTTAAAATTATTAAAATAGTAATAATTAAGAAAAAAATAAAAACCCTAACTACCTCCACTCTCTCTCACTGAATCACAGTAAAATCTCTCATTTTTCTTCTTTCTTCCTTTTCCTCCATCTTCTGTTTTTGGATCTCACTTCTACGAAATGACCCAAATGCTTTGTAATAATTTGATTAGGGGTCTAATCAATGTCTGATCATCGACTGCAAATGTGATTTCATTTGTATGACTGATCGGAATCTTGGGTCCTCGTGATTCGGTTTGATTCAATCGTAAATCATACCGTTTCGTCCCAAAGCTTCTTTGGTTCGTGAATCCGCTTTGATTCCTTTCGTGAATCGCTGTAAGTTCATACCCATTGTTCGTTTCTTCATTTTTTTTTCTTTTTTTTGGGCTTTATTTTATTCAATATTTACCTTTTTTGGGTTTTTTAGTTGTTTCTTGCTTAGATAATATGAGAAAAAAAGTGGGTATTCTTTGTTTATTAGGAATTTGATTTACGTTTATTAGGAATATTTTCTTCTGAGGAAATTTATTTAACCAATCTATGATTCTTGTCTTCATCTGGTGATGATGTTTTCAAATGTTCTTGTCTTTAGCCTTTGTTTCAAGTGTTTTGGTTCTGACAATTTTAGGGAATACAACGAGAGAAATATGATTTTACTTACATCTCAGTGCTTATTATTGGTTTCAATATATATATATATATATATATATATATTCTGCTTTCATTAGATATACAGTTTCAAGCTCTGGTTCATGTCTGATCAGTATAGCTTTATCATTGGTTGCCCAAAAGATTCCTTCATGTGAAAGAGATCAATTGTTGGCTCTCCAAGTACATATGATCAGTATCATCTTTTCATATATATATATATATATATGTATATGTCTTTGTTTAGTAATGTTAATGTGTTCTGTTTGATTTTGATGCTGCAGAGTAATCTATAATTGGTAAGAACAACAATGGAAATAGGGTTTAAGATTCTTGTCATTTTAGCACTCATTGTCACCGTGAAGACAGAGGTTTACATTGTAACAATGGATGGAGATCCAATCATAAGTTACAGAGGTGGTGAAAATGGTTTTGAAGCTACTGCCATGGAATCAGATGAGAAGATTGACACAACAAGGTAGTACTTATAATAGTATTCTTCAATTGCTATATATTGATTATTGGATTGGTATCCATACGCTTTCGCTTTGACAGTGAATTCGTCACATCTTACGCACGTCACCTCGAGAAAAAACACGATATGCTTCTCGGTATGCTTTTCAAAGAAGGAACTTATAAAAAGTTGTATAGCTATAAGCATCTTATAAATGGATTTGCGGCGCATATTACCCGTCAACAGGTGAATTTGAGACCCTTTTAAAGATTTACGTTCTTTGTTTAGATTCTTGATTCTTGTTTACTTAAGCAATGCCACGATATTAGTAGGCGGAAACACTTAGTCGTGCCCCTGGTGTGAAATCTGTGGATAGAGATTGGAAAGTGAGGAAATTCACTACACATACTCCGGAGTTTTTGGGATTACCAACAGATGTTTGGCCAACGGGTGGTGGTTACGATAGGGCGGGTGAAAATATCGTTATTGGTTTTGTTGATTCGGGGATATATCCACATCACCCGAGTTTTGCTTCTCATCATTCTGCACCTTATGGCCCGCTTCCGAGCTATAACGGGAAATGTGAAGATGATCCTCATACTAAAAAAAGCTTCTGTAATGGGAAGATCATAGGAGCACAACATTTTGCTGAAGCAGCAAAAGCAGCTGGAGCATTTAACCCAGATATTGATTATGCTTCTCCAATGGATGGTGATGGGCATGGAAGGTTAGTTTTGTTAAATTTTTTATTTTTTTTTCGTAATTTCATAACATTGCTCCAAAATGATGAACATTTGTCACCTTATCAGAAATTATCATCATACCCATTTCATTGAACTTATGTTTTACTTACTATTGATCAATCAGTCATACAGCAGCCATAGCAGCCGGAAATAATGGTATCCCGGTGAGAATTCATGGCTATGAATTTGGTAAAGCAAGTGGAATGGCTCCTCGTGCGAGGTTAGTAAACAACTTACTGTTTTTTTATATGTTTTGCTTCTTCGCCCGTCAAAATCTAAAACTTATTTTGTTTCAGGATTGCTGTTTACAAGGCTCTCTACCGTTTGTTTGGCGGTTTTGTAGCTGACGTTGTTGCTGCGATTGATCAGGTTATCGAGTAATTAAATGGGATTATACTGAAATACTAATGTTTCTCGCGTTTGATATGCTATCTTCGACCTTGAATCGAGCGTTCTTATTTTCCTTTTCGGCTAAATTGTAATCGACATGTACCCATCATAGAGTATTATTCTAGAAATTGGTATCGATTTGGTTAATCTTAACACATGTGTTTTCCCGAGCAGGCTGTTCACGATGGCGTTGATATTCTGAGCCTCTCGGTTGGTCCAAACAGTCCTCCAACAACGACAAAGACAACATTTTTAAATCCATTTGATGCTACACTTCTTGGAGCTGTAAAAGCTGGTGTTTTTGTTGCTCAAGCTGCTGGAAATGGAGGGCCTTTCCCGAAAACCTTGATTTCGTACAGCCCTTGGATAACTACCGTGGCTGCTGCCATTGATGACCGCAGATACAAAAACCATCTGACTCTCGGAAACGGGAAAAAGTTGCCCGGGATTGGATTGTCCCGTGAGATTCTGTTCTGTTCTCCATTTATTCATAGATTTCAGCTAACCCTGAGTCTCGATATTGGTATTTATGAATCATAATGTTCTAATTGCAGCTTCTACTCATCCTCATCGTTCATACAAAATGGTGGCTGCGAATGATGTTTCGTTGGATTCTTCTGTAGCAAAGTCTAGTCCCGCAGATTGTCAAAGGCCCGAAGTGTTGAACAGACGATTGGTCGAAGGAAATATTCTTCTTTGCGGATATTCATTCAACTTTGTTGCGGGAACAGCTTCCATTAAGAAGGTTTCTCAGACCGCCAAGCATCTTGGCGCTGTTGGTTTTGTTCTTGTTGTCGAAAATGTTTCTCCCGGAACAAAATTTGATCCCGTTCCTTCTCCCGTTCCTGGAATCCTGATCACCGATGTCTCAAAATCGATGGTAATACGTTTTTTTAATTGTTTCGTTTAGTTTATGCTCTCGATCATGCCATGTTCTGAAACGGGAATGCTTTTCGTTTAGGATTTGATTGATTATTACAACGTCTCTACGTCACGGGATTGGACTGGACGAGTGAAGAGTTTCAAAGCTATGGGAAGTATCGGAGATGGTTTGGCACCCATTCTTCACAAATCAGCGCCTGAAGTGGCGTTGTTTTCGTCTCGAGGACCCGACACTAAAGATTTCAGTTTTCAAGATGCCGATCTTCTCAAACCCGATATTCTTGCTCCGGGTTCTCTAATATGGGCTGCTTGGTCTCCAAATGGAACGGACGAAGCTAATTACGTCGGTAAGGATTCATATCATTTTCTTACCGTATGATCTTCTGGCCAAAAGCTCGAATTATCAGTATCGTTACACGATTACTCGGATCTTTTGCAGGCGAAGGATTTGCGATGATATCGGGAACCAGCATGGCCGCACCACACATAGCTGGAATAGCCGCTCTTGTGAAGCAGAAGCATCCTCAATGGAGTCCCGCTGCTATCAAATCAGCTCTAATGACAACCTCGACGACCATTGATAGAGCGGGACGACCTCTTCAAGCTCAGCAATATTCGGAATCAGAGGTCGTTAGGCTTATTAAAGCCACTCCTTTCGATTATGGAAGCGGCCATGTCAATCCACGAGCCGCCCTGGATCCCGGACTCATCTTCAACGCCGGTATTTTCTCACCCATTACGTCAAATTATACGTTTACGCCACGAGA
Organism: Gynandropsis gynandra; assembly: GCA_036759665.1. NCBI lineage: Eukaryota > Viridiplantae > Streptophyta > Magnoliopsida > Brassicales > Cleomaceae > Gynandropsis > Gynandropsis gynandra. Next base: position 1,322,726 of record CM071868.1, read on the forward strand.
CAATAAATCGTACTGATAGAACTATTCTCGACGGTTTGAAGGTTATGTGGATTATCTTGGATTTTTATGTACAACACCGGGAATCGATGCTCATGAGATAAGGAATTACACAAACAGACGTTGCAATTACCGCATGAAGCATCCTTCAAACTTCAATACACCGTCTATCGCCATTTCTCGTCTCGTGAAAACCCTAACTGTAACTCGAAGAGTAACGAACGTTGCAGAGGAAGAAGAAACATATACGATATCAGCACGAATGCAACCAAATATCGCCATTGAAGTAACGCCACCTGCGATGACGCTCAAAGCAGGTGCTTCTAGAAGGTTCTCGGTAACGCTTACCGTGAGATCTGTGACCGGAGAATACAGTTTCGGACAAGTGACGATGAAAGGGAGCAGAGGGCATAAGGTGAGGATCCCAGTGGTAGCATTGGGACAGTGGAGATAAGATGTGTGGTTTGTAATATTATTCTTTGTAATATGTAATAAGAAGAAGAGGTTGTAGTTTTAGAGAGATGGGTTTTGTCTGAAAACATCACATTTTTAAATATTTGTAGTTTGTATAATTACAAACTCCACTTTAGGGAGTTTTTGTAATATGATTATGAAATAATCTGCTTTTGGGAGTTTCTTCTAATACAAAAAGTTCTAAATATAATCTTAAATATCCTACTAGATAAACATATATATATATATATGTCTACAGATGAATATGATCCAAAAATATCTAGATAGCTACAATATACTTTTAATGTGTACTATATTTCCAAAACTAAAACACAACATTAAACAGAATGTATACGGTTGATATTTTTGTTAGTGAAACAAAACATATTTCAAAATTGAGCGGAAGGAGCAAGAGACGATTTCGAAGTTCGAGAGCAATTTCCAACGATTTTTAGCTAATTTTGAGCGATTGTCAGCCATTTTCGAGCGATTTCCAACAATTTTCGAACGATTTCCAGTGATTTTCGAGCAAATTCTAGTGATTTCGAGTGATTTTCGAGGGTCTTATGGGTCATATGGATCGCATTGGATCGTTTGGGTCGCATTGAGTCGCATTGGATCTTTTGAATTGCACTGGGTCGTTTGGATCGCACTCGATCGTTTGGATGGCCTTGGGTCACAAGGCAATTTGAAAATAATATTATAGAATATTTTTTAAGTTAATTTTTGTTTAGAAAATAATAAGATTGGAACCTAATAGTATTTTAAAAGTATTTTTAAAATTGTCCTATATAAAACAAACAACTAAAATTGCATTAAACTATAAAAGTTGTTTGAATAAATTTCGTACATCTCAAAAGGCTTTTTATTCAGCGAGAAGCTCACAATCGATTCTTTGAAAATAAACCCTCATGGCTTCAAGATCAAAGCCAACGTTATAATTCTGCTGAGCCGTAACGCCGATAACGCTCCTATCATCATACATATTCATACTCACAGCCAAACAAAACTCTTCAGAACCATTACTAACGAACAAACTCTTCACATCTAACGCCAATTCCGCACCGCCCTCAAAATGAAACGTTACGACAGGAAAACCAACAAGATCATACTCAATGTTCCCTTTGAAACACGGCTTCTTATATATATCATACCCTTCAGCTCGATCCATTACATCTTCAAAAAGCAAATTCACTTCTTGGACAAGATTCTCGTACGCTAATCTCTCAAGAATCGTTACAGAACATCCGGTATCAATGCTTGTACCGGTACCATAACCGGTTCTTTGGAAATTAACCGGTCCAACATCAAGACGTTTACTTCCAACACTGATTGTTTCGAGATTAACGTGGTAACGATCATCGAGAATCTCAAAAGGAGTTGGATCTCCTTGTATTATTGCATTATCTCCAAGGATTAAAACATTATGACTGTAATTCAAATCAGTTAAACTTCCGAAACAATAAGAGAATCTCGAACCAAAGTGTTTCATTATTGAGAATGTTCCTGGTCCTAAACCTAGGACGCCACTGTATAAATTATACTTGTCAACGTTTTCATGGCCACATCCAAAAACGACGTCGTGTACAAAGGCTAACCCATCATCACTTGTCTGAAATGTCAGCTTTTCCTTACCAAGAACACCTCCGGTACTGGTCCGGTCCATGTATTGAAGAAAGTATCTGCAGATTCCGGCGTTTTGATCGTAATTTACTCGGGGCATTGCGTTTGGTGCGGATTTACATGATGAATTACGGTAAGTGGAAGATTTAGAAGGACTGTAAAAAGGAATGATTTGAGGGTAACATTTACATGGAAGACACTGTAACCATGTAAGATCACTGCCTGTATCCATGAGAAAGAGCTGCCAAAGTGAAGGATCACCAATGGAGATATTCACTAAGAACGCTGATACACCAGGGAAAGGAGAGACTTGTGAGACAACAGTTATATCTTTTTCCTTGTTATGCAAGTAACCATTAGAGATTGCCTTGGGACGTAAGTAATTGTCATCGCCCACCATTGGTAATAACTTAAGAGAAAGTCGTGGAGTTGAAGGGGATGGTTTAGAAGACATTGAAAATACGGTGGAGAAGAGAAGGAGGAAGAGAAAAGGTAATGTTGAAGCCATTGAAATGGAAGGAAAGCTTAGTTGGTGTATGAGGTTTTTTAGCCTTTTGTAAGAGATGGAGGAAAGAAAGTGTGCTTCTTTCTGTGAACCTTTTCTTTCACCGAGAAGCTTTCTTGCATGACTTGTACCAATCTGACTTTCAAGCCAAAAAAAAAAAAAACTACTGAATATATGATATATACTTCTCTCCCAAATGATGTGTCATATTAAAAATTTGACTACATATATAGAGTATATCTACAAGTTTTTGTCAATGCGAAATAATCATTTATAGTACTAATTTAATCTCTCCAAAAAATTAGAAACTATCAAATCGTATATTGAAAAATTTTGAGACTATATCTTAATTGAAAATAAGAGGTGGATTGAATTCGATTGATTTATTAAGTATGTAAGAACTTTTTATATACATAGACAATATCAAATAGAAAAAAATATAAAAAAAATAAATGTTTTAAAGAATATTCTAGAAGAATTATCGGAATAACGAAAACATCTCAAAAAAAATTCTAGGAGAATTATCGAGATAATGAAATATCTCGAAAAATATTCTACAAGGATTATCGGGAATCAATCAAAGGATCTTGTCTCTCAATACTCCTTTAAATTAGAGCATGCAAATCATGAACGTCCAACTTGAAAAAAAAGTCAAATTCCTTATTCCTTAATGTTTTGGTGAAGATCTTGGCTAACTAAGTCAAGTACAAAGAACTACGAGAGACAAGTTTCATCGTAACTCTCATACACTTTAAAAATTAAATAAATAATTATATACTCAACTATTTGAGTCATTGGCTAAGTACTCATATTTGAATTTCACACATGTATATATCTAGACGTGCATCATCAACTAACACCTATATACCTAGGCATAATGTCATCAATAACCCATTTATAAACCTAGGCATTGGGTCATCAACAATCCAATCTGGGTTATCTTATGTCTATATACCCATGCCCAGTGTGATTAATAATCTAATCGGAGGTCATCTTACGTCTATATATCCACATGTGATGTCATCAATAATCCAATCGAAGGTCATCTTACGGTTTGATCGACTTCTGATTTTTGGTTCTGTTCGGGATTTCGGTTTTGATTTTTAGAGTTTTGATCAATTTTGGTTAGGTTTCGGGTCGAAGTTTTGGTCGAGAATGGAGCAAAAGCTCAATTCCTTGTTGTTGTTGAGATTGAAAAAGAATAACAAAATCAACAATTTGGTGCTAATACCATATGAAAAATTCGGAAACTACATCTTGATTGAAAATAAGATGCCAACTAAATTCGATTTATGTATTAGTCACCAAGAACTTCTTACATATAGAGACATTACCAAATGGAAAAAGAAATACAATTTATGTGAATACATAAAAAAATGAAATATCTTGAATAATATTCTAGGAGAATTCTCAGGATAACAAAATATTTTGAAAAATATTCTACGAGGGTTATTGGTACCAATCAAATGATCTTGTCCCTTAATACCCCTTTCAAATTAGAGCATGCAAATCATGAACGTCTAACTTGAAAGAATAAGTCAAATTCCTTATTCCCTAATGCTTTGGTGAAGATCTCAACTAACTAAGTTAAGTACAACGAACTATCATAGACAAGCTCCATCATAGCTCTTGTGCATTTCAAAAATTAATAAAATAATTATATATTTAACTATTGGAATCGTTGGCTATATACTCAAATTTGACTCATCGCACATCTATATATCTAGACATGGATTATCAGCTTAAACCTATATACCCAAGCATAATGTCATCAATAACCTAATTAGGGTCATATTACGCCTATATATCTAGACGTTGGGTCATCAATAACCCAATCTGGGCTATCTCTTATCTATATACACATCCTTGGGGTGATCAATAATCTAATTAGATTTTATCGTATGTCTATATATCTACATGTAGTATCATCAATAATCCAATCGAGGGTCATCTTACGGTTTGATCGACTTCTGCTTTTTGGTTATGTTTAGGGTTTTGGTTTTGATTTTTGAGGTTGATCAATTTATAGTTTGGATCAAGATAGGTTTTGGGTGAACAAAAGCTCGATTTCTTGTTCGGGTTTGGTAAAGGCTCTGATACCATGATAAATTTTGAAATTACATCTTGATTGAAAATAAAATGCCAAATAAATTAGATTTATTTATTAGTTACCAAAAACTTCTTATATAAAGAGACATTAGCAAATGGAAAAGGAATACAATCAATGTGAATATAAATAAAAATAAATATCTCGAATAATATTCTAAGAGAAATATCAAGATAATAAATATCTCAGTGAATATTCTATGAGAGTTATTGGGATCAAACAAATTGATCTTTCCTTCAATACCCCCATCAAGTTGGAGATTACAAATCATGAACATCCAACTTGGAAGAAAACATTAAATTTGTTATTTTTCAATGTTTTGGTGAAGATCTCGGCTTACTAAATCCGAGTACAAGGAACAACGAGAGACAAGATCCCTCATAGCTCTCCGACATTTTAAAATTAAAAGAATGGTTATATACTCAAATATAGTGTAATCGACTATATACTCAGACGTGAGTCATCGTGCATTTATATATTCTAGATGCGATATCCTTTTCAATCCAATCGGAGGTCAGTTTATGACTGTATACCCTGTGTAGGGTCATCAATAACCCAATTTGGGTCATCTTACGGCTATATAATAAGGCAAGAGGTTATTAATAACTCATTTAGGGTCATCTTACGTCTATATCCCAAGCGTGGGGTTACCAATAACCCAATCAAAGGTTAATTTACGTCTATATACCCAAATACAGGGTCATCAATAAACCAATTAGGAGATATCATATGTCTACATATTCAGATGTACATCAATAATCCAATCGAGGGTCATCTTACGATTTGGTCGAATACGATTTAAATCTGGTGTTGTAGTTTATGGGGTCGAGTTTTTTTTATGTTAGAGTTTTGATTATGGTTTTAGGGTTTTGGTCGATGATATTTGTCGATTTTTGGCTTGGATTAATGATTACGTTCACTATTAAAAAACATGTAAATATCAATGGATCAACTGATTCATCCGTTAAAATATTTACCAACGGATTTCAACGGATCATTCCATTGAAATATTTGCCAACGGATCATTCCATTGAAATATTTGCCAACGGATCCATCCGTTGAAATATTTATCAACAGATTCTATGGTCTCCTTAACCTTTATCAACGGATGCCCGTTGCAATTTTTCCAAAATTTCAACGAACATCCCTTGAAAATTCCAACCGATGTCCCTTGAAAATAATCATAATTACGAAATTTTGTGTCTATCCATATCTTATCATTTAACGGGTATCTGTTGAAATTTCAACGAGTATTAAAGCTATTAATAATTAATTAATATGATGAGGTTTAGGCAAAAAAATAATCAGATTAAACCATATTTCTTGATAAAGAATAGAATTAGACCTAAAGAATAAAGAAAAATCAAATGAATGTCAAAATCGAAAGGTGAATGAGATCAAAATAGATTCTTGAAAGGGAATAATCTCTTTATCTATTTTTTTTTCTTTGATACGTTATAAAACATAAACAAAGAAAAGAGAAAATATGTGTTAAATATTAACAGTCATATTTGCAATTACAGAGATAAATGTCAGCGATACGATCACAAGAACCCGTACTGCCTTTGTGAGCTTTGGAGCATTTCTGTTGGCAACATTCATTGAAGCAAGCACTGTCGCATTGCCCAAGTCCTATGGTGCATGTTGACGTCATCGGTTTCATCATCTCTCTCTTCAACTCTTCATGTGATCCTCTCACTTCTTGACACGTCACCTTCTCCATCCCTCCTATACATACATCCATACATATATTTTGTGAAATTATTTTTGAAAAGAATATAACATAAAAAAATATCCAACTATTTTATTTCAGTCTATGAAACATGAATTATTATTTTCAAACTAAAAAAATCCAAAATTATATTTTTTTCTTTAAAAACACTAATTTTAGAATATGATTAATTTGATAAATTTGTGTTTTTTAGACAACACTTAAAAATTCAAAGAGTTAAAATATGATTTAGTGTTTTTATTTGTGTATGGATATGATTAATTTGATAAGTTTGTGTTTTTTAGACGAAATGTAAAAATTCAAAATTTTTAGGTTCAAAGTAATAATTTGTGTTTTATAGGAAAAAATTAAAAAGTTTGGTACTTTCTACATTATATTCCTAAAGTTAGTGTTTTTAAGGTAAAAAAATAAGTTTAAAATTTTTTAGGTTAAAGATAATAATTCAAGTTGTATAGACTAAAATAAAATAGTTTGATATTTTTTATGTTATATTCCATATTTTTGAATTATACATAATACATATTATAATATAAGGTACTTGGTGGATCTAATTAGTCAATGGACAAAGATTTTAAACATGCACATTAAAAAGCAAAGACTATAACTTTAAATCATTATATTATATATATATTTTTATAAAACTTTGAAAATGTGTTATGTATATTTTTTATAAAAAAATATCTAGACCTTGATTAATTTATTTAGATGATAGATTTTGAACCATCTTTTCATATATAATTAACAATTTTTATAACAATATCTAACCTGAGAGTATGAGAAAGAGAGCCATTAAGACGAAGATCAATGAAATGTTTGCCATTTTCGAAATGTGTTTTTCTTTTATATATGTAATATGTATTTTTGTTCGTTATGAATGTATGAAACACTGAAGGAATGTATCAATTTATAGGCTTGTACATAAATGAAACGTAAATGAACTTAACATGTTAAGGAGATTGTATTCTTTTTTTCTCTTTTAGATTTTCTTTCCATACTAATTCAAATTATTTATATTTTAAATGTTGTTAAAATCTTTTTGTACTTAGTTTATTTTCTTTCCAAATTTTATTTACTTTTAATATAAAATATTCTTATTTTATGCAATTTATTTCATATATCGAGAATTGGTTAAATTTAAAATCCCGCCTAAATTATTTTTTATTGTTTTTCCTTTAAAATAATATTCATCTATGCAATCATTAAAATAATATTTATATATATAAATATTAAAAAATCGATTTTACTAATATGAGATTTTATTAGCCAAAACGCCGATTGAATACCTTTTAAAAATCAAATAGTTTATAATCATCTTTTCACTTTTAAAAAACTGTAGTAATTGAGAAAAAAAGATTATTATTAAAATTAAACAAACATGTAAATTCAAAATATATATATAAAAAAGTAAATATTATTATTTTAAAAATGCCTTGATAAAATTGAAAAACATAGTATGTAATTGTCAATGTCATTCCATATTATTTTTTATATTATTTAGACTTTTAAATTATATTTATTTAAAACTAAAGTCTAGTAAAATGTTTTTTATTTAATGATGAAATATATTATTATTATTATTTAAAATTTAGTTATAAAAACAATGTTTATTCAATTTTTTATTAATATTAATATTATTATTATTTAAAATTTAGTATAATTTAAAATATAAAGAATAACTAAGTTATATAAAAAAACTTTCAAGGTATGTATATATATTTAGTGTCTATTCTGTTTTCAATAAAATTAACACTTGCTGCTCACAACAATTATTCATTATAATCACAAATGATATACTGATTCTTATTGGTTAATTATATCATATGCTTGTTTAATCAGTTTATTTCTTATAAAATATAAAATCATTTTTATTTGCATAATCACTGAAATAGTTTATAAAATATAGCAAGTGGTTATGACAAAAAATGTTTGAATTTGACGGAAATATTGATTTTCGTTGCGAAATAGTAAATTATCGTGTTTGATAATATTAGGTATAACATAACAATATAAGATATTGTTTATCTTTTTCGTATATAAATAGTCGTATAAGATCTCCATCATCTTTAGACATTAGGGAAGAACCCTAAACCTAATAATCTCGAGCAATGTCAAGCGCGAGACCAATTAGGGTTTCGTTCATCTTTTTTATTTTGATCATGAAAGATTTTGATTATTCTTTATAAGAAATTTAATCTTAAATTCTGTTGTGAATTATTTAAAATAAATAAAATGATAATAAATACATGTGTTTATAGCAGAATGATCTTTTGGTTCTACGTGTCGAATTCTTCACACGGATGGGATGAGTGAAGATGTGATTTTCTCTATAGTGTTTTTTCATGTGTCTTTAACAAATGAAATCCCTTCAAAACAAATTTCATATGTATATACATGTGAACTAGTGACCATAATCTATAGATAACTGGTTAATTCGTTTATCATGAAATATAAATTATAATATCAATGGTTTCTATGCATGTAATCTTTCACACTCGTTTCAATACAAAAATCCGATTAATTAAAATCGAATCCTATCATATTAATTTGGACAAAATCGAATGACAACATTTATTTCATAATTATTCATATAACGGTCCACAATATAAGATTATCAAAAAATTTATATTTCGTTCATTCGTTCTCTTGGCTCTGCAATCATTAAAATAATATATATAAATTTCTAAAAAATAATTTATTAATATGAGATTTATTATAAAATAAACTTATGCCTTGCATGTGAACTTGTATTTTTCTTGTTTTTTACCCTTTCTACTTGTATAAATAGGTACCTTTAGTTCTAATGAAATACATATTATTTAAAAATAAATTCCAGTAAAATATTTTTTACTTAATTAAGAAATATATATTACTATTATTATTTAAAATTTAGTTATATAAAAATAATGTTTACTTAGAAAAAAATTGATTTATTATTCTTTGAAAATATTTTACAGAATTTTATAATTTAAAAATATAAAGAGAAAAGAATAAATAAGTTGTATAAAAAAACCCTTTCAAGATACGGATGTAAATGTAGTGTGTATTCTCTTATCAATAAACTAACACTAACTGCCGATAAGAGCCATTATTATAATTACAATTGATATACCTATACCTATTCGTTAATTTTATCATATGATTGTTCAATCAATTTTTTTCTCGATAAAATAAAATGACCATTTATTATTTGCATAATCAATGAAATAGTGTATAGAATATAACAAGTTGTTATTAGAACTGGACATTATCCGAACTCGAACCGAACTGAACCAAATTTTTGTATTTCGGTTCGGTTTGGATATATTTAAATTACTCGATTGGATATAAATATGTAAAATCCGTTGGGTTCGGTTCAGTTCGGATAATAACCGAAAAATATCGGTTATCCGATCAAATATTAAAATATATTAACAAAAAACCTAGCCCCAAAATTTTCTGTCTTCATGTTATTCTTCTTCTCTGTCACACTATTCTTTTCTCTACACGCTATTTTTCTCTCTTTAGGTTGTTCTTCTTCTTTCTCTTTAGTCTCACCCGATGATTTCACCCACTTATCGATTTCACCCGGCAATTATACCCACCTATCGATACATCTTTAGAATTAAATTTTAGTGAATGATATCTTTTTAGATTAAATAAGTTAATGTTTTTTAATATATTGTCGTTTGATATTTAATTACGTTCTTTATTTGATTATATCTAACATTTTTACACAAAAGTGGTTTCATCTTAAATTTGAATAAACCGAACTAATATCTAAATAATAACTGAATTAATATCAAAATAATAACCAAACCAAACCGAATTAATTAGAGTTCGAGTTATTTTGGTTATCATTTTTTTACATATAACTGAACCGAACCGTTATAAACCAAACCGAACTGAACCGATTTAATTTTGGTTATAATATGGTTATTCTTTATTGAAATCCGAATAAATTGAATCCATCGTAATCGAACCGAAACCCGATCCAAAAACCGATTTAGTGAGGCCTAGTTGTTATGGCAAAATAATTGAAATTTTAGATATTGATAAAGAAAATTATAAAAAAATTTATATATTTTGTGGAATAAAATAGAATAACAGAAGATTTAATACGACTGATACAATTTAAATGTTTCAATTTGACTGTATTTCTGTTGAGAAATACATTCAAATTGAAGAGGTCATAGATTATGAACTTGAAGAGGACATAGATGATTCTGATATTTATTCATATCTTTCGACCAAGATATGGCACCATTGAAGTTTGATCAAACGAGATAGAAAGCAAGTCATGAATACCATAGCTCGAAAATACACTGCAACAAAATCAACAGATGAATATGTTAGGAAGGTTGAAAACGCAGAACAAACGATAAAATGAAATAGCATGTCAAATCAGTAGCCACTGGCAAGCAAAAGCATTAAAAAGCTGATAAGTAATCACAAAATATAAGCTGAACCTGTTTTCCTTCATTTATCAAGCAAAATCAATTTATCATATTGGGCAATCAACTCTACTCATTAGCAATATTAGATAATTGGCTAATACTTGAAATTCTGCCAAACGACGTAGCAATCATTTTTAGCCCAGATTTCTTCTGAACTGATTTTCAGTAGATTCCCCGAAATGGAGTAATACTCATGCAATGAACAAAATCAGAGAAAGGAGCTCCTTACGATGGTAGCGCTTGAGAATGCTCCAACACTAGATGCTTTATCTGAGGAAACATTAAATCCAAGGCATAAAATTTAGCTCGAACAACTTATGAAATTTGGCACCACGAAGCATCAAGTTGGAGATTACAAATCATGAACAACCAACTTGGAAAAAAAGTATCAAATTCGTTCTTCCCCAATGCTTCGGTGAAGATCTCGGCTTACTAAGTTAGAGTACAAGGAACATTGAGAGAATGATCCCTCATAGCTCTCTGACATTTTAAAATTAAAAAAGGTCAAATACTCAAGTGTTAGTGTAATCGGCTATATACTCAAACGTGACTCATCGTGCATTTATATATTCTAGATGGGAGATCATTTTTAATCCAATCGAGTGTCAGTTTACGCTTATACCCTTGTGTGGGATCATCAATAACCCAATTGGGGTTATCTTACGCATATATAATAAGGCATAAGGTTATTAATAAGTCATTTAGGGTCATTTTACGTCTATATCCCAAGCATGAGGTCATCAATAACCCAATTAAAGGTTATCTTACGTCTATATACCCAAACGTGGGCTCATCAATAATCCAATTGGGAGACATCATATGTCTACATACTCAGATGTGGGGTCATCGATAATCCAATCGAGGGCCATCTTATTTGGTTTGGTCGAATACGATTCAAATTTGGTGTTGTAATTCTTGGGGTCGAGTTTTCTATGTTTAGAGTTTAGGTTTTAGGGTTTGGTCGATGATATTTGTCGATTTTTGGTTTGGATTAATGATTAGGTTCACTACTAAAAAACATGTAAATATCAATGGATGGATCAACTGATATGTTCGTTGAAATGTTTACCAACGGATCCATCCGTTGAACTTTTTACCAACGAATCATTCCATTGAAATATTTGCCAACGGATCCCAACAGATACATCCGTTGAAATATGTGCCAACAGATTTTATGGTGAACCGTTGAAAATCCTTAACCTTTATCAACGGATGTTCGTCGTAATTTTTTCAAATTTTCAACGAATATCCCTTAAAAATAATCATAATTACAAAATTATACGTCTATCCGTCTTGTTTTTTTTCAACGGGCATCAGTTGAAATTTTCAACGAGTATTAAAACTATTAATAATTAATTAAGGCTAATTAAACCATATTTCTTGATGTAGAATAGAATTAGATCTAAAAGATAAAGAGAAATCAAATGAATACCAAAATCGAAAGGTGAATGAGACTAAGATAGATTAGTCCTTTAAGGGAATAATCTCTTTATCTATTAGAGAAATAAATAATGTGGTGAAGTAAAAACAAAGGGAATAATATGACAGTTAAATATTAACAGTCATATTTGCAATTACAGAGATAAATGTCAGCGATACGATCACAAGAACCCGTACTGCCTTTGTGAGCTTTGGAGCATTTCTGTTGGCAACATTCATTGAAGCAAGCACTGTCGCATTGCCCAAGTCCTATGGTGCATGTTGACGTCATCGGCTTCATCATCTCTCTCTTCAACTCTTCATGTGATTCTCTCACTTCTCGACACGTCACCCTCTCCATCCCTCCTATACATACATCCATACACACGCCTTACATCATAATAATCAATATATTTTATGAAATTATTTTTCAATTATACATGATACATAATATAATATAAGGTACTTGGTGGATCTAATTAGTCAATCGGACAAAGATTTTAAACATGCACATAGAAAGTAAAGACTATAAATGTTATGAACTTTAAATCATTGTATTTTATATATATTTTTATAAAACTTTGAAAATGTGTAATGTATATTTTTTTATAAACAAATATCTAAACCTTGATTAGTTTAGTTAGATGATAGATTTTGATCCATCTTTCGATATATAATTAACAATTTTTATAACAATATCTAACCTGAGAATACGAGGAAGAGAGCCATTAAGACGAAGATCACTGAAACGTTCGTCATCTTCAAAGTGTTTTTTTTTATATATATGTAATATGTATTTTTGTTTGTTATGAATGTATGAAACACCGAAACAATGTATCAATTTATAGACTTGTACATAAATGAAATTAACATGTTAAGGAGATTGTATTCTTTTTTTCTTTTAGATTTTCTTTCCATACTAATTCAAATTATTTATATTTTAAATTTTGCTAAAATCTTTTTGTACTCAATTTATCTTTTTTTTCAAATTTATTTACTTTAAATATAAAATATTCTTATTTTATGCAATTTATTTAATATATCGAGAATTGGCTAAATTAAAATCCCACCTAAATTATTTTTTATTGTTTTTCCTATAAAATAATATTCATCTATGCAGTCATTAAAATAATATATATATATATATGTTAAAAAAAATATTTTACTAATATGACATTTTAATACCTTTTACAAAATCGAACCGTGTAGAATCATCATTTTACTTTTACAAAAATATATGTCGACTGTATGTTGTATGTCGACTGTATGTCGACCGTAGTAATTCAGTAAAACATTATTATTATAATTAAACAAACTTGTAAACTCATAATATATTTATATAAAATCTTAAATATTATTATTTTAAAAATGCCTTGATAAAATTGAAAACATAGTATGTAATTGTCAATGTCATTCCATATTAATTTTTTAATATTATTTAGACTTTTAAATTATATTTATTTAAAACTAAAGTCTAGTAAAATATTTTTTACTTAACGATGAAATATATTATTATTATTATTTAAAAATTAGTTATAAAAATAATGTTTATTTAAATTTTTAAAAATTATTTTATTATTATTATTATTTAAAATTTAATATAATTTAAAAGATAAAGAATAAATAATTTATATAAAAAAAACTTTCAAGATATGTATATATATTTAGTGTCTATTATGTGTAAAATAACGCTCGCTGACAACAATTACAACAATTATTCATTATAATCACAAATGATATAACGTTAACTATTCGTTAATTATATAATATGTTTGTTCAATCAATTTCTTTCTTATAAAATAAAAAATCATTTTTAATTGCATAATCACTGAAATAGTTTATAAAATTTAGCAAGTGGTTATGGCAAAAATATGTTTCAATTTAACGAAAATATTGATTTTCATTGCGAAATAATAAATTACCGGCACTACAAAAATACGACATTTCCAACGGACGGGATAACTGATCCGCCCGTTGATGAGAAATGACAACCGATTGTAACAGATTTATGAGAACTTTCAACGGACATATATCCGTTACAATCCGTCACAAATATCAACGGACGTTCAACGGATACTGTCTGTTGCAATCCATCGCAATTTTTAACGGAATGTTAACGGATATCTTCCGTAGGCGCCGTCCGTTAGAAGCCCATTAGAACACCGGGAAAAATATTTCAACGGAAATCCGTTGCAAATTTTAATAGATGTCCGTTACAAATTGCAACGGATGCCCGTTGAAATTGTTAATTTCGAGGTTTACCAGTGGAAATAAATTCACGTGAACTTGCGACGGTCATCCATTAGGGTTTCCAACGGATGTCCGTTGAAAATTACACTATTAAGATAAAAAACAAAGGAGGCATCAAACCATCAATAACAAACATATTTTCAATAAAATGTCGTCTTCTTCAAATAGAGATATATATAGATCGAGAGAGTGGATGTATAGAAGAAAAGATCCTATAATCGAAGAGATTACACAAGAATTCTTACACGGATTGGAGCAATTCATGAGTTTTGCATCGATGCAACCTTTGTGTCAAGAACGCGGGACAATGTTATGTCCATGAAAAAGATGCAAAAATATAAAGTATCGAAGTCAAATTGTTTGCAAATACAAGGACAAGGTGGGTTTCGTCGAGAATTACAAAATTTGGTTTCTTCACGGCGAAAATTGCAGCGTTAGAGATAACGTGCAAGATGTAGAAAGAACTTCACGGCGAAAATTGCAGCGTTAGAGATAACGTGCAAGATGCACAAGTAGAAAGAAATGAAGAAGTTATTTATGAAGCCTCAACGACCAATCCATATGTGGAAATGGTGTCAGATGTTTTTTGTGGAGTTGTTAAAACGCATACGCATGAAGAGATGTCGAATATCGATGCACGTCGATTCTTTAACCTGTTGGAGTCGGCAAAACAACCTATATATGAAGGTGAAGGTCAGGGTCAGTCTCGCTTATCTTTATCTTCAAGATTGATGAGTATAAAAACAGATTACAATGTTGCTGAAAATTGCATGGATTCATTTTGCAAACCATGCGTGAATATTTACCGGAAAATAATCAAGCTCCCGAGCATACTACGAAACACAGAATGTGTTAAATGCAAGTTTTACTGTGCAAGCAGATTTCGGCAAAAAAAACCATCTTCAAGTAAATACGTACTATACAAGAAAATGTTCTATATACCTGTAGCAAATAGGTTGAGAATGTTATTTGAATCGAGAAAAACCGCTGCGGAAATGAGATGGCACACTGAACACTCGACGACTGAAGGTATAATGCAACATCCATCGGATGGTAAGGCTTGGAAAGATTTCAATGAAATATTTCTCGAGTTCGCAGGTGAAACGAGAAATGTTTATCTTTTCCTGTGCATCGATGGTTTTATTCCATATGGAAAATCTGGAAGTCAATATTCTCTGTGGCCGATGATTTTTTCTCTGTATAATTTCCTCCCGAGATGTGTTTGAAAAGAGAGGTAATGTTTCTGACGTTGCTGATTCGAGGACCAGAACATCCGAAGAAAAGTTTCGATGTCTTTTTGCAGCCTTTAATTCATGAATTAAGACATTTGTGGAATGAAGGAATTCTTGCTTATGACGTCAGTACGAAGCAAAATTTCACATTGAAAGCGGTCTTGTTGTGGACAATTAGCGACTTTCCTGCCTATGGAATGTTATCTGGATGGAGCACGCATGGAAGATTGGCATGTCCATATTGTATGGAGGATACAGATTCATTTTGACTAGTACATGGTAAGAAATCATGTTTGTTTGATTGTCATAGAACATTTCTTCCTCGTGGACATGCTTTCCGAAAAGATAAAAAAATTTAAAGAACGTGGTACAAAAAGAAGAGGCACCGTGCATGCAAACCGGGACACAAATCCTTTATGAAAGATTGAACACAATGGGTGATCTATAAGAATCGGTAAAATACGGTGGAGGGCATCGTAAACCAAAAAGCCAAGGTGAATGGTATAACTGGTATAAACGTAGTATCTTTTAGGAACTACCATATTGGAAATCATTGATATTATGTTATAATTTAGATGTTATGCATATCGAAAAGAACTTTTTTATAACATTATCAATACTGTTTTGAATGTGGCGGGTAAAACTAAGGATAATATACAATCAAGAAAAGATTTGAGGATAATATGTCGACAACCTGAGTTGGAATTAAGAGATAGAAGGTCACCTGTCCTAGTTTTCAGATTGTCTGGTCGGCGAAAACGACATTATTAAAGTGGTTAAAAGAATACATTAAGTTTCCAGATGGATATGCATCGAAAATTTCTCGGTATGTGGATATTGTTGGTTCGAGGCTGATAGAGTTGAAAAGTCATGATTGTCACGTTTTCATGCAGCGACTCATTCCAATTGCATTTGATGAGCTCTTACCACGAAATGTTCACGATGTGCTATGCGGAATCAACATATTTTTAGAGATATATGTTCAAGGAATTTAAAAAGGAATTACTTAGAATTAATGAAAAACAATATCTCTAAAGTATTATGTGCATTGGAAAAGTTTTTCCGCCTTCATTTTTCGATATCATGGAGCATTTGCCAATCCATTTACCAGATGAGGCATTACTCGGTGGACCAGTTCAATTCAGATGGATGTATCCTTTTGAAAGGTTTTTCTTTCATTTAAAGAAAAAAGTAAATAAAAAAGAAGCGATTGAAGGATCTATTGTCAAACAATACTTGCTGGAAGAATTCACATATTTCAACACACTTTATTTTGAGTCGCATATTCAGACGAAAGAACGACGTGCAGCGGATGATCACATAAACTATATGTATCAATATAATCAGTAGTTTTGTACAATTCCTGAAATGTTTACACCAATTGGACGTACAGAAAGTAAATCCGAGGAATATTGGTTAACACCGGAGGAGTATAATCACGTCCACACATATAAATTACTAAATTGTCAAGAGCTATTACCCTTCGAAAGGTACCAAACAATATTATCCAATCTTTTAAATATATATGTATATATATACAATATTAACGTATTTTCATTATACAGGATATTTGATGAAGAAATACTTGGTACATATCCTCATCTAAACGCAAATGAAATCATAGACATGAAAGTTCAACATTATGGCTCGTGGTTGGGAGACTACATAACTACTCGTGTATACATTTATTAAAATTAATTGCATTTATTATAAAGTATTCATTCATTTTTATTACACGTACAAGTGAAATATTCTGATGAAAGACTTCCGACGTAGTTAAAAGATTTGGCTAATGGTCCAGCATGAAATGTTATGTGTTGGCCAATCTTGTTTACTCGCGGCTATACGTTCCACACGTACAAACACAAAAACATATAAGCACATACAATTATGGTGTTTGCGTTAATAGTGAAATAGAGGGTGATAACTTCTACGACATTTTGCACCAAATCCTACAAGTGGAATATCTCGGTCTCGTTGGGTTGAAGGTAATGCTTTTTAAATGTCAGCGATTCGACCCAACCGTAGGACGTGGAATACAAAGAAACCGATAGGGAGGAATTGACATCAATCCGACATGACAATATGGTAAGTATGATCCATTCATCACAATAGATCAAGCAGATGAAGTATGTTACGTGCAATATCCAACAACATTGAAACGTCAAAGAGAGGAGTGGTGGGCCGTAGTAAAGATCAAGCCACGAGAAATCATAAGCTCAGATGATAAAGAAGATCCGTTGCAACCCAATCATTCGTAGCCGATTCGTTTAATTGATACATATCGCGAGGAGATTCTCACAAGAACTGACATAGACAGAGAATTCATACGCGATTATGAAGACGTTGAACCGGAAGGTGCTTAAGATGAAAATGACAATGAATTCAATAAACAGATGAATGAAGACTCGCCAATCCATGAATCTATTGAAGAAGAAATGTAAATACAATAATGTGTAATGTAAATGATGTGTAATATTGTAGATGATGTGTAATAATGTAAATGATATATAATCGAACAATCGAAATATTAATATAATCGAAGAATATAAACGATTTTTAATGTTTTTAGAACTTCATATGATCTAATACCAACGGGCATCCGTTGAAAATATTAACGGATGCCCGTTGGAACACGAAATCGCCTCCGACACTTAGAAAAATTTCTATGTTTTCCATAATACTAACGGGCATCCATTGGAAATATTAACGGATGCCCGTTGGAAAATTCTGAATATAAACCGTTGAACAGCTTCATTTTCAACAAAAATCAAAACTCTAAAATCCTCTCAAACACTCCATTTCACACACAAAATCACATTTACAAACATTAAATACAAAAATGAGGGCTACATGATTCATAGGTTCGGGAGGTATGTTGGCTGGTTCAGCGGGAGCTCCTCCCCGCCTCCACGGCCACCATATCGCCCTCCTTCACCAATATCGGCACTGCCGATATTTGATGAAGAGGGCGATATGGTGGATTTCGATTCCTTAATATGGGCGTCCCAACCTTCAAATTATCGATCTCGATCATCCTGCGGGACGCTATGGTAAAACTTTTTATTATTTGCATTTATATTGTTGTAATTTATAAATATTATCTAACTTTTTAGTTTTAATTTGCAGGTTTGACGTGGATGATGTTCTAAAACATACGAACAACGACATCATCCAAGGGTCCTTATAGGACTAACTATATTATTCCTGGCAAGTTACGCCAGAAATCATACGCCACCGATG
The DNA here is from genome assembly GCA_036759665.1 of Gynandropsis gynandra. Taxonomy (NCBI): domain Eukaryota; kingdom Viridiplantae; phylum Streptophyta; class Magnoliopsida; order Brassicales; family Cleomaceae; genus Gynandropsis; species Gynandropsis gynandra. The sequence continues at coordinate 1,341,720 of CM071868.1, forward strand.
GTGGTGCACTTTTATTGTAAGTTTTTAAATTACATTTTATTTAAAATTATTAGTTGTATGTGTTATAAACTAACTCATTATAAATTATTTTCAGCGCACATACCGATGGCGGAGGAAGGATACGGCGCGCATCTACACGACATGGGTGCGTGACATGCAGGCTCGGATGCGCTTGATGATTAACAACGCGAAGCGCAACTACTTCACCAAAAATCGAAAACCAACATCGGCATGGACGAGGTCTTCAATCAATTGATTCAGCATTGGAAGTCTGAAGACTTCAAAGCCAAGAGCGAGAAGGCCAAAAAATATCGATACGGTGAAAAGGTTCCCAGAGATGGTCCGCAACGCCATACTTCGGGATCAAAATCATTCCCGAAGAGGAAACAAGAATTGGTAAATTTATTACAATTTAAATTTTTGGTTTTTTTACAAATTTATCTAATTAAATTTATTTATATCACAGATGCAACAGATAGGAAGAGAATCGATTCTTCTTGAGCTGGTATTGGAAATCCACGCCAAGAAGAAGCCGGTCCTCCGGGAAGAGATCGACGAACCCGAACTCGTCGATCCTTGAACAGAAAGAACCGTGAAAGCTGTGATGGAGAAGATCACACAACAATCACAAGCTTGCCGTTACACTCCTGACGAGCTCAGTCCTTTACAAAAGGATAAGATTTATTTAGAGGTAAAATTTATTATTTATCTTTCGATTATTAATAAAATATTTTGTTAAAATCTAACTCTAATTTTGTTTGTCTTGTAGTCTGTTAGATCATATAAGGGGCATCTATACGGTCTCGGGACACTTCAAAAAGATATAGTCGAGGACGCCACGACGGTACCTCCCGTGGTCCAAGAATACTACACGCATTAATGGCGTATCGAGGATCTCGAAGCACAACTTCGAGAAAATCGAGCCCAAGTGGCGCAACAAAGCTCCCAAATACTGCAGTTAGAGAGTGGTTGCTATCCGGCCAGGTGAGGGGATCAACGTCGCGACAAGAAACGGGTATCGATTTGGATGTAACGCCGTCTAGAGGTGCTGGTGACCGGGGAGATGATATCGACCCAACCGATTTAAATGAAATGTAATAGAGTTAGGTTTAATGTGTTTTGTAAACAATTTTTATTATTTTAATTAAAAACTTTTTATTTTTGTAAATTATTTTTATTATTTTTATTTTTTAAACAAATTTCCAACAGATGCCCGTTGCAATTTCTAACGGGCATCTGTTGGACGCGATTTTCCCGCCAAATGGTAATAGACGACCGTTGTCATTTCTCGCCAATTTGTAATAAACGGCTGTTGCCTTTTCCTGCCAGTTTCCAACGGATGCCCATTGAAAATTTTAAAATCCCGCTCTTTTTTCCCGTCTAGATGGAAACAGACATCTGTTAAAACTTTTTAACGAACATCCGTTACAAATTTTCAACGGTTGTCCGTTGCAATTTTGTAACGGACATCCGTTACAAATTGCTTCAACGGGCGTCCGTTACAAAATTTCAATGGCGTTATTCATTGGCCATCCCGTTACAAAATTGCAACGGATATTATCCGTTGCAACACTGTTGGGAATTACAACGGATCCCCATTTGTAACGAGCGATTCCCAATGGCCTCGTATCCGTTATCATCTATAGGGAAACGCTTTTTCTAACGGATTTCAGGCGTTTTCCAACAGATTTGTCTGGCCAGACGGGGGAAACAACGCCGCGTCAAGAATCGTCTATCCATTCGGATGGAACGCTTTCACGAGGTGCTGGTGACCACGGGGATGACGTCAGCCCCGCAGATTTAGATGAAATGTAATAGTTTTAGGTTTTAATTTTTTGTAAGGACTTTTATTATATTGATTTAAGGTTTTTTGATATTTTTTAATTTTTAATTTTTTTTCATTTTTTTAAACGTTTCCAACGGATACCCGTTAGCATTTGCAACGGGCATCCGTTGGAAATGAAATTTCCCGCCAAATGGTAACGGATGCCCCACTTTCGTTTCCCACCAAATTGTAATGGATGCCCGTTGTCATTTCCCACCATTTGGCAACGGATGAATGTTGCAAAATTTCAACCCCGCATGCGCTTGGAGATGAACAACGCCAAGTGCAACTAGTACACCAAGAATCGCAAACCGACATGGACAACAGACGAGGTCTTCAATTAACTTATTCATCATTGGGAGTCTGAAGACTTCAATGCCAAGAGCGAGAAGGCCAACAAATATCAGTACGGCAAGAAGGTTCCCAGAGAAGGTCTACATCGTCATACTTTGGGATCAAAATCATTCCCGAAGAGGAAGCAAGATTTGGTAACTTTCTTAATATTTAAATAGTTTTTTACAATGTTTATATTAATATATTTATTTTATATAATAGATGCAACGAATAGGAAGAGAACCGACTCTTCTTGAGCTGGTAATGGAAACTCATGCCAAGAAGAAATCGGTTGTCGGAGAAGAGGCCAACGAACCTGAACTCGTTGATCCTCGAGTGGAAAGAACCGTGAAAGTTGTGACAGATAAGATTACACAATAATCACAAGCTTGCGGTTCAACTCCCGACGAGCCCAGTCCTTTACAAAAGGGCAAAATTTTTAGGAGGTAAAAATTTAATAATTAGATTTCCATTAGTAATAAAATATTTTCTAACAAATTTAACTATAATTTTGTTTGTTTTGTATTCGGTTAGACCGTGTAAAGGGCGTCTATACGGTCTCGGTGCACTGCAAAAGGATATCGTCGAGGATGCCACGACGGTACCTCCCATGGTCCAAGAGAGCTACACGCAATAACGGCTCGAGGATATCGAAGCACAACTTCAAGGAACTCAAGCACAGATGTGACACATGAAGAGCGTAATCTAATTGTTATCCGGCCGGACGGGAGAAACAACGCCGCGTCAAGAATCGGTTTTCGATTCGGATGCAACGCCTTCACGAGGTGCTGGTGACCACGGGGATGACATCAGCCCCGTAGATTTAGATGAAATGTAATAGTTTAGATTTTATTTTTTGTAAGAACTTTTATTATATTAATTTAAAGTTATTTGAATTTTTTAATTTAAATTTTTTTATTTTTTAAACGTTTCCAACGGATACCCGTTAGCATTTGCAATGGGCATCCGTTGGAAATAAAATTTGGTAATGGATGCCCGTTGTCATTTTCCGCAACTTTGCAACGGATGCCCGTTGAAAAATTTCAATTCCCGCTCTTTTTATTTTTCAAAGACTTGGCAACGGAGATCTGTTACAAATGTCTAACGGGCATCCGTTACAAATTTATAACGGGCATCCGTTGCAAATTTGTAACGGGTATCCGTCACTTATTTTGTAACGGACATCCGTTAAATTTTGCCAACGGCGTCATCCATTGCCCGTCCATTAGAAATTTGCAATAGATAATATCCGTTGTAACTCCATTGAGAATCGCAACAGATCTTGATTTGTAACGAGCGATTTCCAACGGTCGTGGATTCGTTGCCATCCGTTGGGAAACAGTCATTGCAACGGATTTTAGGTGTTTTCCTACGGATATGTTCGTTGGAAAACGCTTGTTTTTTGTAGTGTTTGTTTTGATTTTTAAGGTTTTGATCAATTTATAGTATCGATCAAGATAGGTTTTGGGTCGATGTTTTGGTCGAGAATGGAGCAAAGCTCGATTCCTTGTTCGGGTTTGGTAAAGGCTCTCATACCATGACAAATTTTAAAATTACATCTTGATTGAAAATACAATGCCAAATAAATTAGATTTATTTATTAGTTACCAAAACTTGTTATATAAAGAGACATTACCACATAGAAAAGGGAATACAATCTATGTGAATATACATATAAATAAATATCTCGAATAATATTCTTAGAGAATTATCGAGATAACAAAATATCTCAAAAAATATTCTATGTAAATTATTGGGATCAATCAAATTGATCTTTCCTTCAATACCCCCATCAAGTTGGAGATTACAAATCATGAATACCCAACTTGGAAGAAAAGTATCAAATTCGTTCTTCCCCAATGCTTCAATGAAGATCTCGGCTTACCACTACAAAAAAACAGGCCATTTCCAACGGACATTTCCGTTGGAAACGGCCAAAAATCCGTTGGGAATGGCCCTTTGCAACGGACACCAACGAATTTCCATCCGTTGCGAAAAGTTCGTTGCAAACGAGGATCCGTTACAATTCGTGACGGAATTCCAACGGGCAGAATCCGTCACAAAATTGTAACGGACGTCAACGGAAAAATCCGTTACAAATGTTGTAACGGATAACCGTTGCAAACAGTTGTGACGGACGGCCGTTGGTGTGCAACGGCCGTCCGTTGCAAAATGTGGCGGGAATTTGCAACGTTGGCGGGAAAATATTTCAACGGAAGACCGTTAGGGTTGGCAACGGATGTCCGTTGCAAATTGGTGGGAAAAAAATTTGGCGGGAAAAACGTTGCAACGGATGACCGTTACCTTTTGCAACGGATGACCGTTGGAATATTTGAAAAAAAAATAAAAAAAATAAAAATAAAAAAAATTAAAATTAAAAGTTTTTTAATAAAAATATTAAAATTATATTACAAACCACCTAAAATTAAAACTATATCCTATTACAAATCATTTAGATCGGTTGCGGCGTTATCATCCTCACCATCATCACCACCGTCCCCTCGAGATGGAGTTGCATCCGAATCGAGCCCCGGTTCTTGCTGCTGCGGTGTTGATCCCCTCACCTGGCCCGACAACAACTCAATGACGCTCTCCAAATGTTGTATCTTCACTGATTGTTGCGTCGTTGCAGCTCGTTGTTCTCGAAGTTGTGCTTCGAGTTCTTCGATCCGCCGTTGTTGAGAATAACTCTCTTGGACCGATGGAGGAACCGACGTTACGTCTTCGAGGATGTCCTTTTGGAGCGCTCCGAGACCGTACAAGCGTCCCTTATACGGTTTCACCGACTACAAAACAAATAATCGTAACGTTAGAATTTAACAAATTATATTAATAATTTAAAAACAAAATAATAAATTATTACCTCTAAATAGATTTGGTCCTTTTGTAAAGGACTGAGGTCGTCGGGGCTTGAACCGCAAGCCTGAGATTGCTGTGTGATCTTCTCCGTCACAGCTCTCACGGTCCGGGTCGCTCGAGGATCGACTAGTTCCGGTTCTTCAGCCTCTTCCCCGACAACCGACTTCTTCTTTGCGTGGGTTTCTAATACCACTTCAAGAAGAGTCGGTTCCCTTCCCATCCGTTGCGTCTACAATATAAAAAATTTTTGTTAGATAAATATGTAAATGAATAAAAAATTTAAATAATTTAAATTTTACCAATTCTTTTTTTCTTTTCGCGAATGATTTTGATCCCGAAGTATGGCGATGGGGACCATCTCCGGGAACCTTCTCACCGTAGCGATTTTGTTTAGCCTTCTCGCTCTTGGCCTTGAATGACGCGGACTCCCAATGCCCAATCAATTTGTTGAAGACCGTTTCGGTTGCCCATTTCGGTCTGCTGTTGTTGGCGTAGTAGTTCCGCTTCGCACCATTCATCATGATGCGCATGCGAACTTGCATATCGCGCACCCATGCAGTGAAGATGCGCGTTGTATGGATTCGGCGCCATCTGTATGAACGCTGCAAACAGAATTATATAATTAGTAGTTTTCAAATATATATTTTAATTTTAAAATTCAAATATAAATAAAAAACCTTACCACAAAAGTGCGCCACCATCGCTGGCGCACAACTTCTGGCGTAACTTGCCAGGAGTAAAAGAGATCATCTTGCAGCGATGACCAAATCATGTTGTTATTAGTGTGTCTTAAGACATCACTCTCATCAAACCTGCATAGCAAAATATCAAGTTAGTAATTTTACGTAATTTAAATGAAATTAATAACAATTATATTAAAATTACCATAACGTTCCAGGAGAACGTTCGGGATCGATGATCGGAAGGGTTGGACGCCCATCGAAATCATCGATCAAGGCATCGATATCAACCATATCGTCATCGTCAACAAATAGCGGCGGTGCCGCTACTGGTGACGGAGGACGATATGGTGGTGGTGGCGGCGGGGGAGGCACTCCCGCGGAACCGGCCAACATTCCCCCGCTTCCTATAAAACGTCTTCTCATTTTGTAAGTTTTTTTGGAGTGTTTGAGATTTCTGGATTTGTTTGGCGTTGAAATAAGAAAAAATCCGTCGCAACATATATATAGCGGGATTTCCAACGGTCATCCGTTGCAAATTGTAACGGATGACCGTTGGAAACGTGCCTCATTGCAACGGAGTAATTAATTTGACGTGACGTTTCAGATTCCCAACGGGCATCCATTACAAATTGTAACGGATGACCGTTGGAAATCCCGCTATATATATGTTGCGACGGATTTTTTCTTATTTCAACGATAAACAAATCCAGAAATCTCAAACACTCCAAAAAA